>JAOVVF010000048.1:731366-755505 GCA_028565595.1 Duopalatinus emarginatus
CACATATGTATGTATGTATATATATATGTATGTATGTGTATATATATATATATATATATATGTGTGTATGTATATATATATATATATATGTATATATGTGTGTGTGTATATATATATATATATATAATGTGTGTGTGTGGTATAAATTTGTACATTACACATGGCAGCAGAATATGGCTTTTTTCTCTCTTTTTACAGCTTGTTAGGAAGTTGGAGTCGGAGCATGGCGGTTTAAGGGCCATGCCCAAGACTACAAAAGTGACAGTCTTGCAGTGCTGGGGCTTGAAACCTTGACCTCCTGATCTGTAACCCATTTGGCCACCTCGTTGGGCAAAGATCTTAGCTCTATCAGTTGCTGCTTGCAGCTATAATAATTATTGTTTATTATTATTGCCAGGTTAATAAACTTTTGCGTTTTAAGTATAAATTATAAATATTGTGTATATAAATAATTATTAATAGCTATTAGTTATATTTGTAATGCAGTTATACTGTGACCACCAGATGTCCTGATCTGTGCAACCCACGGATATACAATAGAATGTATACAGCGAAAGGGAACTGTTTGCCTACAGTGTGACCTACTGAACACTAGGGCCCCCCAAGAGCATTTTGATGACGGTGCTCGTTATGGATACAAAGTTAAAACATTTCAGTTTTTGAGTGTTTCTTAATTTTGCCACCTTTTCACTATTGCATAAATTAAATAGGCTAAATGTAGTTTTCTATTTAAAAATAGCTGTTGATTATATATCTGTTGAACATTTTCTAACACCACAGCAGACATGCCAACAAAGCACAATATGACTTGACTAATAAATGCATTATTATTTGCACCTCCCCACTGACAATGACTTGAGGTAAATTACTAAAACTGTGTGTTTGTGTGTATATATTAACCATTACATCGTGCTGTACAGCGTCAAATACAGACAGAATCATTCACAGATGTAGCTGTGTATCTGGAGGGGAAGGGGCGAAAAGGGTACAACACGTCACACCTTACAAGTCATCTTTGTGACCATCAGCCGCTAGTTTATAGAGAATGTAAGGGAACTTTTATCCTACAGGTCTGTGGGGACTTTCGGATAGAAGAAATTTCCTGGTTTGTGTGGTTTAACTTATGATTATAGTTTGTTAATAATATAAACTAAAGACTTTAACACACACTTTCGTGTCTCCAAATATGAGCTGTAAATGAGTTCACAGTCGCACAAGCACATCTCTGCTTCTGAGAAGAGAATACCACTGACTTAAATCATTCAATGTCCCCTACGTCCCCTACACAGCGCACAAATTAACTGTGGTTCTTTATTTGCAGAAAAAATGTCCCATATAAGATAGTACGTGCATCCAATGGAGATGCCTGGATAGAGGCCCATGGAAAGCTGTACTCCCCTAGCCAGGCTGGGGCCTTTGTTCTAATGAAGATGAAAGAGACTGCAGGTAAGAGTCCTTTTAATATATATTGGCAATTTTTTTCAGTAAAAAATATTGTTGTAATTACTAAGAAAAAAAATGCTGTAATGAAATCCGTGGATGTTTTGTGTTAATTAGTGCTCTTTTACAGAGAGCTATTTGGGCCATATGGTGAAGAATGCTGTTGTGACTGTGCCTGCCTACTTTAATGATTCTCAGAGACAGGTAAGTAAATCTGGAAGTGTTTTTTGGGTATGGTCAGGAGTGAAAGTTCCATTAAGCTAATCAGTTGCCATGCTAATTGTATCTGAATGCTTTAGAGCTATTGATTTATGTCGAGCAATTGTTTTTGTGGAGAACTATATTGTCAAATTAAGCTTTAAGTTATAGATTTAGACAAATTTACAGCTCAAGGCAAATCAAGTTGCAGTTTTGCACTTTTGGATCTGGATACTTAGATTTTGCTCATAATTGCATAAAATACAGATGAGACAAAACTGGAGCTCTTTGGCAAGTCACATCAGCTGTATGTTCACAAATAAAGCTTAAAATAAATAAATAAATAAATCAGGGCACAATGAAATCTCAACTATAAAAGCATTCTGGAGTGAAATACTCGGCATTAGACAGCTCTGTCCTAGTTGCTGGTCCCCCAACAGAATAATGACCCCAAACATGCAGCTGAAGCAGGCAAAAATGGCTAAGTACATTTTGAAATGTTCTTCTGTGAGCCCTGACTTTAATCTTATCGGACTTCTGTGGAAAAAGCTGGACTATGCAGTCTAAAGTCCCCTTAAAATCTGAGAAGGCTAGAGCAGTGGGCTGAACCTGCTGACAAATGCAGAAGCCAGTGAAGCAAGTTCTGATGATTTAGCCAACTGATTCAGAAAAGAAGCCAGGTGAAGCAGAGATGGCCATTAAAATTAGTAATATATATTAGTAATCTAAAGGTCTAGA
This sequence comes from Duopalatinus emarginatus, assembly GCA_028565595.1. Taxonomy (NCBI): domain Eukaryota; kingdom Metazoa; phylum Chordata; class Actinopteri; order Siluriformes; family Pimelodidae; genus Duopalatinus; species Duopalatinus emarginatus. Next base: position 733,743 of record JAOVVF010000048.1, read on the forward strand.
TTAGTCTAATCTGCACAAGTCTGCATCTCCTCATCTTCCATTCTGATGAGCTACACCTGCTATGGCTGAGGCACCAGGAGATACCAGCAACCCTGATTTCTGATTCTGATGAGCTACACCTGCTATGGCTGAGGCACCAGGAGATACCAGCAACCCTGATTTCTGATTCTGATGAGCTACACCTGCTACAGATGAGGCTCCTGCCCCCCAAACCCTGCGTACACCGTGACCCCTTATCTTGCAGTCTCATCTGACCCGACATGGACAGTCTACCGTACACCATCTAAGAAAGATACTGGGATACTGTAACTGGGAATGCCTGACCACAGCCTGGTTATACAAATACCCCCATACCTGCCTGTTGTCCTAAGACAAGTCTCCCATTGTGCCTTTTTGTGAATTTTGTTTTGTAACAATATTTATTCTTATTTGTATAAACTGATGTGCAGGCAACAAAAGATGCAGGCCAGATTGCAGGTCTTAATGTGCTCAGAGTCATCAATGAGCCTACAGCAGCTGCTCTGGCATATGGACTTGAAAAGACTCAGGACAAGGTGTAAGTGTGTGAAACATGCTTATCAAACAATGATTTGCAGTTGATGGCATTTTACATGTTATTTAATGATTTCTATTTGTCACCTTGCAGTATTGCAGTATATGATCTTGGAGGAGGCACATTCGATATCTCAATCTTGGAGATCCAAAAAGGAGTTTTTGAAGTGAAGTCTACTAATGGTGACACATTTTTAGGTGGTGAAGATTTTGATCAGTATCTGCTAAAGCACATAGTCAAAGAATTTAAGAGAGAGGTATGTATGTATGTTTTTTTTTTTGGGTTTGTTTTTCGTTTTTTTCTTTTCACACACACACATGCGTAAGAATATAACTACTTTATAACAAACTGCTCCAAATTCAGCTTAAATTGTATTGTTTTACATTTCTTAAACGTTAGAATGATTTTAATGGCAGTTATTCGAACATAGAAATTGAATGTTTCCAGGCCAACAGAAGACTGAGACAAACATCTTAGTCCTTTAGTCATATGTATGACTAAATCAATAGGTCATCTGCAAAGTTTGGGTGTAGCCATACAAAAGGAAGTGTGGCAAAGGCGTATAATGTCATATAACTGTTTCAAACAGTTATGATTGAGCTGAAATTTGATAGGGTGCCTCTATGCATTAATTATTTTTTTATTTTTCCATCATGTCCTCATCACTTAAAGATAGTTAAAGAGCTATTGTCGAACCATCATCACACAACATTCATTGCAGCGGAACATACACCTTATCTTCACCCAGGAAAAACTGCCTAGTTGCACGTTGGAGTAAAAAGAGTGGTCTGCAAGGCTGGAAGAATGTAATCGGGTCTAATGAATCCCAATTTCTGCAGAAGCGCACAGATGGTATGGTCAGATTTTGATGCTGCCAGCATAAATCTATGAACCCAACCTGCCTTGTGTCAACTGTTTGTGTCAACATTTAATCCAAACTTTAGGTGACTGGGTGACTACATCATGTCGATCAGTTTGCCGAACCTCTCAGTCAACTACTCTGACTCGCCATGTAATCGCAAATGGTTCCTGCCACTTTGAGTAATTTAGAGCTTGCCTTATAAAATAAAATCAAGCACTTTATCTTCAAGTGACAGTGGGTTGCAGCAGCTTTTGAAGCTCTCTTGACTCTGCATAAGCTTTTGCTTGTGGTGCTTGCACACTTGGTGTTGTTTGGTGGCATTTTGCAATGACCCTGATATCTGTAAGTGGCGAAGCTTCAATGGTGGCTGCGGAGCCTTCCCAGATCCTGGGTTTTGGCTCCACTGTAACACCTGTGTGAAATGCAAAAGAAGACTCAGGAAGCAGATTGAATATTACCTAACTCTGTAAAAAAATTTTTTTTAATGATTTTAGCATAGTAATGGTGGACCGTCCTACACCTTCAGAGCAGTTCTGGTGTACTTAACTCAAACCACCAATAGGACAAATTAAAAAAAAAATATACGGGGACTTCCGGTTTGATGCAGCATGGGGTAGACGTGCATTTGGTGGCACTCATAGGGAAAGTGATAATTTGATTGTTGCAATACAATATTTTTAAGTTTTATTTTTGTATTGGTTGTTACTTTTACTTGGTTCTTGTAGCTGTGATTGTTGCATACGTTACAGTGCCTCCAAAATTGAATAAAACAACGAGTTCGACGCAGTCATTTATCAGGCCTGTTTTGCATGCTGCATCCTCGCCTACAGGTGCCTCGGCTCCCATGCCTGAGACATGCGCTGCAGTGGCTTCCATCCTAGATACCGATGCATTAAGGTCAGAGTTGGTTCGCGCTGTCGTGGCTGAACTCCAAACTGTCTTGAATGACCATCATTCTAAGATTAAAACGGAACTGCATGACATGAAAGAGGAGCTAACACGAGACTTTGCAGCGTTGAGGTTCGAGTTAGCTAGCGTGAAAGGCACGGTTTCTGAAATTGAACATTCTCTGTCAGCATATATTGATGATGCAGTAGTGCTTCAGAACAAAGTTGAATTTCTGACTGAAAATCTCGTCAAACTTTTACCCAAGGTTAATTGAATGACTGATTCCCATTCTTATCATTTGAGGAGTGGAGCCTCTGTGAGATTTGTGAGCTGGAATGTTAAAGGCTTAAACGCAAAACTTGTGTTTTGATGTTAAGAATTGCAGACATAGATAAACATAATGTGACTAGTCCATCACCTGCTCTACTAAAACAGCGTCTTGAGTTACAGACTAAATTTAATCTACTTACAACAACGGATACAGAACAGTTGCTGCTCCGTATACGTACCACTTATTATAAGAATGGCAACAGGGCCTCTAGACTTCTGGCTCATCAGCTTAAGAGACAGCCTGCGTCTCGTTCAAACCCTCAAATAAAAGATTCATCTGAACAGATGTGCACAGATCCATTGTTAATAAGATTTTTAGGTCATTTTATTCTAAACTCTATGAAAGAGAATGTGTTCCAGGTGATATGACTGAATTTCTGAAGGGATTGGTGTTCCCCACTGTTAACTCGGGGACTATGGGTGATCTGGACTCACCTTCACATCTAGAAGAAATCACCACTGCAGTCAAAACCATGCAGACCAACAAGGCACCAGGCCCCGATGGATTCCCAGTCGATTTCTTGAAAATATTCATTGACAAGCTAGCGTCTCTTCTTTTACAGGTTTATAACGAGTCTTTATTAACCCGGGGCTCTGCCGCCAACCATGACTCAAGCATCCATATCTCTTCTTCTGAAGAAGGACAAGGATCCTACTGTGCTGGGCTTCGTATAGACCTTTGTCTCTTTTAAATGTAAACGTTAAGATTCTGGCTAAGGTCCTGGCGTTGTGTTTAGAAAAAGTCCTTCCAGACATAGTTTCTCCTGATCAGAATGGATTTATTAAAGGGCGTCGGCTTTTTTTTTTTTTTTTTTTTTTTTTCTCTCTTCTCCCCTTTTGTTTAATGTTTGCACGCTTTTGGATGTTATTTTTGCGAGGCAATCTTCTGCTCCAGAGGTTGTGATCTCTTTGGATGCAGAGAAGGCATTCAACCGAGTATAATAGACTTACTTATTTGCAGTTCTACAGAGATTCGGTCTTGGGAACAAATTTATATCTTGGATTAGATTATTATATTCCTCTCCAAAGGGGCCGGCATTTACACCAACGGTGTACATTCAGACACTTTCTCTTTGTTTTTCATGGAACTAGACAGGGGTGTCCTTCGTCTCCCTTATTGTTTTCTTTTGACATCAAACCTCTGTCAATTGCTCTAAAGTCTCTTGTTTCTTTTCAGGGAATTCTGAGGTGCTGAGCTAAAATTATCGTTATATGCCGATGACCTGTTGTTATATGTTACTGACCCATGATGCAGTCTCACTTAAATTCTATCACTTTCGAAGAGATTCAGTTTTTTTTTCAGGATATAAAGCAAATTTGCAGAAGAGTGAGTGTTGGCCAGTGAACTCGCCAGCACTATCACTTAAACAATCGGCTATTCCTTTGCTCCAACTGGATTCAGATATTTGGGAATTCCTATTTTTCGTACTTTGCCATTCCTCTATGAAAAAAATTTTGCTCCTTGTAAAAGATGTACTCTAATGAGTAAGCTTAAGTCAGACCTACAAATATGGGATTCGCTTTCTTTATCATTAATAGCTAGAATTAATGTCATTAAGTTAAATGCCTTGCCCATGTTTTTGGTTCTGTTTCAAAGCATTCTGCTGATGTTGCTTAAGAAGTTTCACTTCAAATAGAGCCCTTGATCAATATATTACAAATTTCATATGGCATAGGAAGGTCCCAATAGTGAGAGATTCACTTTTACAGAGATTTAGGTCAGATGGTGGGCTATCCCTTCCTAATTTCCTATTTTATTACTGGTCTGCTCATATTCAGAAGGTACTTCACTGCCTTCATTCATCGGAGTTGCTATAGTGCAGGTTAGAGACACATTCCTGTTCTCCACTTTCTGCTCTTGCAGTGCTTATTTCTCCCTTATCTCATAAATTTAAAAAGACGTCTAAACTGAAACCAATTACGTAAGGTGGAAAGTACTAATGGGTTGCTATAACATTTTGAAACCCTGTATCTTCATCCACACAAATGTCTATATTAAATAATCATTTGTTTTCTCCAGCTATAAGTGAAACTGCCTTTAGGGTGAGGTGCGACAGAGGCATTAGATTGGTATGTGATTTATATAAGGATGGCATGTTTTGAAGCTTCTCTCAACTATCCGATGAGTTCCACTTGCCTTCCTCACACACGTTCCTTCCCACTGATCAGCCATGGGTTGTTTTTTTGACTATGCAATCTTCCCAAAAGTCCCTTATGTCTAGGATTTATATGCATCTTATGTCATGGGAGGTGAAATCCCTTACAAAAGTGAAGTTTGGGAGGATGAATTAGGTCTTACATTTTCAGAGGGGTGGTGGGATAGGGCGGTTAACAAAATACGTTTCAGTGCACCTTGTGCCTTCAGCTTATACAATTTAAAGTGTATAGGATCCATCGATCAAAATTTCAACTATCTAAATTTTATCCAAATTCTTTTATGATTGATGTGACAGATGCTTTGGCTCGGCGTGCCATCAAATTGTGTGTTTTTTTTTTTTTGTGTGTGTGTCTCATTGCACAAGTTTTGGTCTGATTTATTTTGACATCATTTCAAAGGTTTTGGATGTTGCCATCTCCCCCTGCCCCTCTATTGCAATATTGCAAGAGTCTCTGACTCTTGTTCGCTTACTCAGCTTTAAGCAGATGTTCTGGCTTTTACTGTCTGGCTTTTAACGTCGCATATTAATGTTGTGGAGATCCACAAAACCTCCTTCAATCTCAAAGTGGCTCCATGACGTTTTACATTTTTTTTTAAATTGTAAAAGACTAGACACACCTTAAAACGTAACACTACCAGATTCTATTTAAAATGGGATTCGTTCCTTTCATTTTTTTTTTATTTGCTTGATGCAGTGCCGGCTGACTGACCACCCATTCCCTGTTGTGTTTGTCTGTGTGCGAGTGTGTGTGTGTGTGTGTGTGAGAGTGTTTTTGTGTTTGTAGTTTTAGGGGTTGAAAAACTGAAGTATGCTTAAATTTAAATGGTATTGTTCATTTTTGCATATTGCAACGCAATTAATTGTTGTATTCTTGCTTATCTGTTGTAATGCCTATTTTAGTCCTCAATAAAAAAAACACAAAAATGTACAATAATAACACTTTATCAGTGTCATAGAAACATTTGTCTCTAATCTTTAGCATTTGATAATTGATGCATACTTTGTCCCAAACTTTGCAGATGTTATTAGAAACCTCTAAATCACCAGTCACAAATTACAGCTATTTAGACAACCCATCTCTGCCTCCTTAGAATTGATTGTAAATCTGTGTGCATTTAATTATTATAAAAGTTCACACTCTCCTGGGTAGTTTAACATAAAACAAATTAGTTTAAAATGGATTAGGTAATAAGGTCACACCAAGTTATGCTTGAAATAGGCTCTTTGTAAGATATATTTTGAAGAATTCCTAGCCCATACATTGTACACATTTCATAGTGCACAATACTTGTAGCTTGTACAGATTGTTCAATATAGTGTGCTGAAATCTATTACTTTTGCTCAGAACTGCCCAATCAGCACCACCTATCATGCTCTGTTATTCTTTAGTCAGGTGTGGATCTAACCAAAGACAACATGGCACTACAGAGACTCCGAGAGGCAGCTGAGAAGGCTAAATGTGAACTTTCTTCTTCTCTGCAGGTTTGTTTTTGCTTTAAACCCCATTAAATACAATCACTTATTGGCCATTTAAGGATTAATATGGAGTTGATGGACCATGATCTAAATGCAGACATGTTATTGATGATATTCATTGTAAAAAAAAGTTTTGCTTTATAACATTCAGTGTTAGCCCTGTATTGTAATTAACAAGTTAAAATAGCTATCCGGGCACCTACTAAATTTGTGTCAATATATGAGAGATTGCTGGTGCATGGTGAGAAATGATCGTTATTAGTTATAATTTTAGCGCATAATGCTGATGAGGAAAAAATGCAGTGGAAATGATCCAGCTGCATTGTGTTGTGAGTTTCTCCAAATAACAAATTTAACATTGTCTTTCTGCACAGACTGACATCAACCTACCCTACCTAACTATGGACAGTTCAGGACCAAAACACTTGAACATGAAACTTACCCGTGCCCAGTTTGAGGGTATTGTGGGAGACCTAATTAGAAGGACTGTGGCGCCATGTCAGAAGGCCATGCAAGATGCTGATGTTTCTAAGAGTGACATTGGAGAAGTCCTGCTGGTTGGAGGAATGACTCGTATGCCAAAGGTAGTTATTTCCAAAACTGTTCAGAAGGCTTTCAGAGTACAGAGAGTAAAATAATCCATAGGATTGAGAAAGGTGGTATCATTTAGTTCCTACAGTTTGGCCATATTAGTATTGTTTAAAGAGCCTTTTTTTGTTAAAGAGCCAAATTATTTGAGCTACCGTACTGTACGAAGTTTTTAGTATTTGAAAGAAAAACACCACAACAAGCAGTAAACAGTAATAAACTAAAGAAAATCAGGATAAGGTGTGACTACCCTTGCTTTTTTATTTTTTTAATTATTATTTCTTTTTTTAATAGTACTCCCAGGTTAGGATGATACCATTTTATTGGAATTAGATTACCAAATTTACTAATTCTCTTGGAGAATCTGCAACAGTTGTTTTGGTTTTTTTTGTTTATATATATATATATAATTTTTTTTGGAGGGATTGACTGTCACACTTGTTTCTTCTTTCATTATGTTTTTTTTTTTTTTTTTTAACTCTTATGTTGCTTTCTTTACTGACAAACAAACATTTTCTTTCTATAACATTATTGTTGTTTATAATCTTTGGAGATCTAAAATGTTTTTGTACTGACTCAATAATGCAGAATTCATAAAATAAATGTCTAAATTTATACTAAACGCAATATAAGGTGCGTGCGACTTTTGCACAGTTCTGTATATTATATTCTTGTGCAAGTTGAAACATGTACCAGTCACATGCCTATATTAGTGTAAGTAGTCTTAAGTCTCAAGTGTATAAATGGAGGGCACAGAGCATTGTCAGAGACTGTCAGAGTCCATGTGAAATCTCTTCCAGGGAGAGTGAATTAATTTTCAGGAGGTCAATGCACTTGTGCAAATCAGTCCATAGGTTCATCTCCCTTTTTTTGTGTGGAGAAAGACACCTCTTGTGGTATATTTGAAGTGATAATTTGTGCTGGCATACACCAGTGATTGAGGCTGTAAGGAGAATTAAATATTCATAGTCTTTTCTTTCTACTTGTAGGTTCAGCAAACAGTACAAGATCTGTTTGGTAGGGCCCCCAGTAAATCTGTTAACCCAGATGAAGCTGTGGCTATTGGGGCAGCCATCCAAGGGGGTGTATTGGCTGGAGATGTAACCGATGTGCTTCTGTTAGATGTCACTCCCCTCTCCCTGGGAATTGAGACGCTGGGAGGTGTGTTCACCAAACTTATAAACAGGAATACAACCATTCCCACAAAAAAAAGCCAGGTAACTTGTTTGTTTATTTGTTAGTAATTAATTTTATGTAATGTCTGTTACATGTGGCCTAACTCACATAGGTAAAATGTATAGGTGTCTAAATATTTAAATTGGCAAGAAGGATGAATGTATAGACATCTAAATGCAAATTAGACATTGTCTTGCAAGTTCTTCTGCATTACATTTAACAGCACAGCAAACTTGCTATAGTAAGGTAGGCATGAGCTATTAATCGAAAAAGTTGCAAAACGTTTGGCCATTAGGGGACGCTATACAAGAAAATAATATCTTCTAGCACGTTTTTTTGGCCATATGAAACATTTTCCGTTTTATGCAGTGCAGTAGACCTGCAACTTTCCAATTACATTTCTTTTACAAAAATGCAGCGTTTTCCTCAGTGGCCTGTTGTATGAAAATGGCATTTTTTTAAACTAGTCCTAGGAATTTCATCCCATTGAGTCAAAACTAGTCTTGCCATAATCTGTAGACCCAGAAGGTAGATAATTATCAAAATGCTGTTTCTTCAGTCCTCAATTGCCTTTTCGTGCATGGACCCGCTTGTGGCTATATTTTATTATTATCGTTTTATAAGTATAAGTCAGCATAAGCTTTATTATTCATAAGATTTAGCCAAATTCAGGTAGGCCATATCCTTTAAATTTCGTCATAATGGATATTTGCTGAATTAAAAAAAAATTCAGATTCAGCAAAATATTTATGAAGTAGTAGTTGCTTTTTTTTTTTTTTTTTAATATTCTAAGAAAATTTGTTGTAAAGTACTACTTTAATGATTTCTCCTAAATTTTACTCAGGTATTTTCGACTGCTGCCGATGGGCAAACACAAGTAGAAATTAAAGTTTGCCAAGGTGAGCGTGAAATGGCAGTGGATAATAAGATCCTTGGACAGTTCACACTGGTAAGTCATTGAACATGCAATTAAAAGCTGACAATATTAAATTGAAATGAAATAATGTTTAATACTCTGACAGTTATATGATTACATAATGGGTACCTCATAATGAAATAAACAGACTAATACCTACATTACAATAATTCATTACATGGCTCTGGTTATTTGTCTCTGTTTGCCATTTAAAAAGATGTATTGAATATTGTTTAATACATTTAACTAAGTTTGCTTAAAGGAAAGGATATTACAAATTAAAGAACTGTTACTAATTTATTACACAATCTGTGATTCTTAATAGGTTGGCATCCCTCCTGCTCCACGTGGTGTACCACAAATTGAAGTTACCTTTGATATTGATGCCAATGGAATTGTGCATGTTTCTGCTAAAGACAAGGGAACTGGCCGTGAACAGCAAAGTAAGATTTGAGGTTGGACTGTACAGGGTTTTTTATTCTGTTCTCCTTGGTATGATGTATTAAGCTTTCTGGTTTGTTTTTCAGTTGTTATCCAATCATCTGGTGGTCTCAGTAAAGATGACATTGAGAACATGATTAAGAATGCTGAAAAATATGCAGAGGAGGACAGGAAGAGGAAGGTACTTCAACCTTTTTAATACATGTACAGTATCCTAAGAAAGTATTGAAATGCCAATACAAATTCTTTTGTTTTTGTGATGCCCTGAAAACATTTGAGATTAACAGATGAATGAGACAGTAGATCAGGTTTTCAGATTTGATTCCCTGAAATTTACGTATTATATATTAAACGACTTGGAACGTGGCACTTTTTTGACCCCACTCGTTTTTGTGTGTGAAATGATAAAAATATTGGCCAGGTGTTTCTTGGTGTTCAGGTAGGATAGCTAATTGTTTAAACTTTTAATGGGTCTAAATGTGTACACTTGGCCTTGGTATTTACCTGTGAAGAAGGTATTTGTTTTCATTTTTCTTAATTTTTTTGTTTAAAAGGATTTAACCTACTTCAATACCAGAGAGCTGTCTATGCAAGAAAAGCAGGAAAAAAGAGGAAAAATCGATCAGAAATTTCAGTCATTAGGCATAGCAAGATAATTTGGAATGTCCTGAAAAATTAAGAAACCACTGGTGTGCACGAACAACCAGACATTGAACAGTTTATCATTAAACCACAACAAAGCACACAGCAGTAGCAATCGAAACCTGATTGGAAATCACAAAGAAATACAGAGATGAGCCCCGAAAGTTCAGAAATTAAGTTTAAACTTGCGTGGCTGCTTATGGAATGGATCTTTATTGATGTAACTTGTAATATACAGTTTTTAAATCAGTTGAGAAAGGTAGTTATGTCTTCCACCTGTCACCTTTATACATTTCACCCAAGTCTACTCAAAGCCTGTTTCCCCTTAGTAAGTGCAATTATTAACTCTTCCCTAACTTCTGGTATTGTACTCCCCTCTTTAATAAGTGCTGCAGTTTTATGCTAAGATATATGCTTTTACCCAAACACAGCATCAAGTTTGCTCTTGTAAAAAGTACTACTGTAAAATTTGTACAGTAATTTTGAAACACCTGGCTGGAATTAAAGTTACTGGTGGTGTTTATCTGTGGTCCACTTCTTACTTTAACAGACAGCAGTTTGTGCATAATATTTTTCAAAGTTAATCAATAGATAAAATAATAAACATAATAAACAAAAATGTAGAGTAATATTGCTGCACAAATAAATAACCCTCACAGCACTCTGACTTTTTTTTTTTGTTTGGGAGACATGGCACATTTTGACTTGGCCATGTCTTTGTCTTCTCTTACGAAAGCAAATGGCACAGCCCCCAAATGTTCACCCCATAGATTTTAAGTTGGAGTCAAGTCTGGGCTCTGGCTGGTCCATTCCAAAACTTTGACCTTTTGGTGAAGCCATTGGTTCTGTCTGTCTGAAAGGTGAAATTCTGTCTTCATATTTAAAGGTAGTATTAATTTTTTTCAGAATGTTTATAATTCCCTCTACCTTGATTAAACCCCAGTTTCATCTGAAGAGAAAACAGCCACCGTCACATGTCTGTGGATGTCTTTAGAGTGGCCTATCTAGCCCAGATTGGCAGCCAGCTCTAATAGCTTCCACTTAGGTTATGTTCTTAATAGAGTGTATATATTGGTATTGTAGTAGAGAGAATTGTTTCAGATTAATCTTCTTAATAGAAAATGAAAGCAAAACTGAGGTCCGTTCAGTGCCTTAGTCAAAAATCTGAATACTCAAATAATAAATATTTTAGATTTACTTTTGTTTGTTCTTGCTGGCCTGGTAGACTGTCTTCACATAAATTTTGGTCATGAGTTTCGCTCAAACTGATTATTGTCTGAAGTCCTGAGTTATGCTGTGTGCATTTCTACTATCCACCTCAAGGTTCAGTGATTTGTGCGAGCTGAGATGCTTTTATGCTTGATACAGCTGTTAAGTGCTATTTATGAGCTGCGATATCCTGAACCAAACTGGCAATTTCCAGACTTCTTATCCACAAGCTGTTTCCACCCACAGAACTGTTTGTTTGTTTTTTTAAATAAAAATGTTTATTAAAAAAATGAACCAGACCAATTTTTTACATTTTTTAAAATTGTTTTTCTCTAGGATCGTGTTGAGGCTGTAAATATGGCTGAGGGTATTGTCCATGATACAGAGTCAAAGATGGAAGAGTTTAAGGACCAGCTACCCACTGAGGAGGTGAAGGATATAGTTATTTGCTATGTATGCTTTTTTTGCACAAAGCACAATAAATCATCAACTAATGAAATTTACTGTGGTTTCCTTAGTGCAAGAAGCTTCAGGATGAGATCACTAAAGTGAGAGATCTGCTTTCACGAAAGGATGTTGAGACTGGTGAAAACATCAAACAGGCTGCCACAGGTCTACAGCAAGCATCTCTGAAACTCTTTGAGATGGCTTATAAGAAGGTAATATTTATCCTTTGTTCTATAATTTGTTTTATAGTATAACAAGTCTATTATTGTAAAAGTATATAATGTTGCGTCCAAATAGGAGGAAACGTAATGAAAGGCATTCATTTTCATTCAGTCTTCTGTTGTAAACAGACTTATTCAGCAGGATGATAAATAAATCTTGGTAAACAAATTGGTGTCATCACCTACTGCCTACTTCCCACATCCACCTATAATGTACGATCATATCTGATTTCCTTCAAGTTAATTTCTGGTTACACTAACTGGAAGTAAAACAATTCAGATACCAAGGATATTTTTTTTATTGGATGCAAGTGCAATCATGAGTGAAAAGAAATTTAAAAAGAAATAGCTCTCACATAAGAATCTATTTATATGGCAGATTTTTTTTATTTACTCTAGCCGTACCAAAATGTACAAGTAGCAAAATATGAATTCATTTTCTAACATGGATGTCTTGCTCTTCGCAACATTTAATGCTTTCTAGATGGCATCAGAGAGGGAAGGAAGCACTGGAAGTTCAAGCGATACGGAGACAGGAGAAAAAAAGGAGGGACAACAGTAGAGCCTTTTTAAGTTTTGGTTATCCTGAGTCCTGTACTTGGGGAAAGTCATAAACAAGAACAAGCTCAGTCTCTAGTTATTCTCTTATACAGCATTTTCACCATACCATATGTTTATTTATCACCATCAGTTAATATTCCATGTGTTCTTTAAGTTGCATTGATCTGATTTTGTAATTTGTCAGTTAAGTTTGTTAATGCTTTTGTGACCTTTATATTAAAATATGTAAATTAATGTTTCCCCCTCATTCACAAAGTATATAGTGGGGTTTTGTTTGTTTGTTTTCTGAGATAAACATACGTTTGCAAACAAGACACATCCAATGTTGCCAATTCAACAAAAGGCTAAGATGTAATAAATCTGTGACAGGCTTACTGATTTTATATTTTCTGCTACTGTCTCTAATGCTATGACTAGTATTTGCTGTGTTATACTGATTAGATTTGTCTGTAAAATAAAGTATTGAAAGGCCAACAGTAAATTAAAAGGAAGATATTTACAAACAATTATACACTAAACACTACATTTCTGTAAAGCCTCAAAGAGTTATCCACAGTAATCTTTTTTGACAGGCAAAGCTCTATTTTGGCTCAAGGATCTGTAAGCTTAGGGAGATCCTTTTTTTACACAGAAATCTTGGACTGAATAGGGCATGGACTTCCAGAGCTTGCAGAAATATTCTGTAGGCAATGAACACCATACTTCCTGCAGAACAGTACACAATTTTGTTGTAATAATAATTATTAATAAGTAATTATAATTGGTATCATTAGTTATCATATGTGAGAAATATAACGGACAACTACTTCATGCATCTGCATATGTGTGTTGGTAAGAAAAAGCACTTTTCCTAGCTAGGAGAAACATAATTACTGCAAAAATCTTCCCCTCCAGGGTAACACTTTACATTTAGTTTACTAACTAACATGAGGTAATGACAAATAAACATCTGCCTAAGTTGATGTTTTCATATGAAGTGTTTGATTAATTAACATTAATAATACAATTGATAGCATGAACAACAACTGATGTACTTGATAATGGTTAATAACTTGCTTTATTTGAAAGTGAAAGTGAGTTACTCTTCTGACCACTGTGCAGTGTAATTCACCTCTGCATTTAACCCATCTGCAGTGAAACACACACACACATTATTGAACACTAGTGGGCAGTAAGCACACATCCCTAGAGTGATGGGCAGCCTTTAGGTGCCTTACACAAGGGCACTTCAGTTCATTCTTGTCAGTTGTGAGGCTTGAACCTGGGATCTTCTGGTCCCAAGGTGTGTGCCTTAGCCCCAAGCCTATGGCTGCACCCCATATTTACTCATTTGCATGTACTGATGTAATATATTGTACTTTCCACTGTATCTTCCTTCTCATTTAGGTATTTTTAATTTTAGCAAAAAGGAGTAAAAAGCTGAGGATAGAGTCTGACACACTTTAGTTAGTGTGCTGATAGATTCTGGATGTATTGAGCTCCACTAGACAGTTCTAAGTTACTTAGTACTTATGTATGTAAATCAGTGCCCATTTGACCATGTTTTCAGTCTTGTAACAGAACACCTTGTGAGTAACCTTTTTTTTCAGCCTTGCTATTGTTTTTATACAATTGCATCTTTGCACTCTTTAACAGAGTCTTATAACTTCTTCACTTTTCCGCATTCATCACTGAGCTGGCTGTATGTCTCCAGTGTGGCAATGGTTAACTCCTCAATGCATTTAAAGCAGTCTGTTCAGTTCTGCTATCCCAAATTTTCAGAAAGAATATACATGGCCAGCCCTGTTCTGTAACTGTGGGACTCTATAAGAGAAAGATCTTCCCTCTGTTGTAGCCTTTGTAAATTGAGGTATCAGCAAAGAGCCTACACCTTTTTGATCATAAGAGACTAAATGCTTGCTTAGGTATTGTGGCATGAGACCATTTACAGCTTTATAGGTCAATACTAGTATCTTAGAATCATTGCTACATTTGACTTTCAGCCAGTGCAGTGTGGATAGAACAGGGGTATTATGTTACTCTTTTATGGTTCTAGTAAGGCTGCTGCATTTTAAACTAACTGGGGCTTGATTATGTACCTACTGGAACATGCAGACATCAAGGCATTACAACAATCCAACCTAGAGGAAACTGCAGCATGAACTAGTTTTTCTGCATTGTGTAGTGATGTTTTGTTTCCAAGACGATAGAAGGCTATTCTAGTGATATTATCTACATGATCTTCAAATGAAAAATGAAAAACTATCAGTAATTGTTAATCACACCAATCATACCTTTAACAGCTGTAACTGAAAAACCATAGAAATTTACTATTTAATCTAACTTCTATCTTTCTGTGGTCCTAGTACTTCTGTCTCATCAGACTTTAGTAGAAGAACATTACTCAGCATCCAGGGTCTAATGTCCCTTACACTTTCCTTAACTTCACTAACCTGGTGTTTCTCATCTGGCTTTGCTGACACATATAACTGCATATAATCAGCATAACAGTGAAAGCTGATACTATGTTCACAAATAATATTAGCAAGAGGTAACATATATAAAGAAAAAGCAACAGGCCTAAATAATTGTTCAAATAGTACTTGAACCAGGAGGGGCTGTTTCTTGTCTGGGAAGGAGAATAGTATGATCAGTGGTGTCAAAAGCTGCACTAAGGTCAAGCAACACAAGCAAGGATGCACAACACTTATAATTGATAATTAATAATTTTCTAAAAAGAGGTTAGCTCTTTTCTGGTAGTATATGTTTGAAGAAAGGCATATGTAGGGGATTTACTATAAATAGAAATTAGAGAAATGAACTCTTTCTTTGTCTCACAGAGAAGAAAAAAAAATCTGATGGCTGATCTGATAGTACAACACCAGACTCTGTCATTGGTGTGACTGTCTTTGATTTTTTGCTTTTGGTTGCATGTTTTTTTTTTTTTTTGTTATTTTGTATTTTGCTGTGCTTGGTTTCTTTTCATGTGGTTTTTTTTTTTTTTTTTTGACTTGGACCTTTTGGATATTTGGTGACTTTCCGTGTTTTGGATTTATATGCCTTGTTTGTGTTTTGAGTCACTCCTGTGTTTCATACGGTTTTGTGATTTGCTTTCAGCTGATGTTCATTGAAACTTTTCTGCATACGCATCCTAAAACGCGCTATTACGAGTATATAGGCATTGCATAATCTAATGTACCATCAAACTTGAATGTAGCAGGCAAACGGTACCAGAGAGAGGTCACTTTGGGGCACTCGACTTGAACCACTTTCCCCTGGTTACCCGTCATGGCACCACACTTTCAAGGCTCCAGCACCATATGATGGAGTGGAGTACAATTTCTTCTGGGGAGCACTGCAGAGCTGGTCTGCCTGATGCAGGTGGTGTTTCCCTAATCCAGGGAAGGAGCTATAGCCAGCACATAGAAATGTAAAGGACCTGAAAGAAACAATACAGAACCTTAAATTAATCCAGTGAGTCCAGACATTTTGAGTTGATTTTGAGCAGCATATACAGACAAAACACTCAAAGGAGGCGTCTCCTGCTAGGGGTTGCTGTTTCAGAGGCTAACAGGGTTACACAATTCAGCCAGTACCTGTCCCTGATTCAACTGTGGAGGGCATCATCACTCAGTGAGTACCTTTCCCTGATTCAGCTGAGGATGTAGACGTTGCTCAACCCGTTATAATATGAATTTTAGAGGTAGGATCTTTCTTCCCTTGTTTCCTCCAAAGTCTCCATGCAGGTTCCTGATTTAGCTGAGGAAATCACTAAGACTGTTCCCAACTCTGACAAGGATGTCATCTCAACCTGTGCCTGTTTCTGAATAAGTTATGAATGTGCTCATCGCTTAGTCTGGTTCTGTTCTGGATTTGGAGAAGTATGCCATTGCCAAGCTCATGCCTGTTCCTGGTTCAGATCTGAATGTCATCACACAGTCGGTGCAAGTTCCTGATCATGTTGGGGATGCCACCAGCATTCAGACTAGATTTTTTTGGGGTAGGCTATGGTGATTTTGTACTTTTGTACTGTTTCTTGTATTGTATTACAGTATGTGCTTAAGATCTTTCTTCCCTTCTTTCCTCCCAAGTCTTTGTTCTTTCGTTTCAGTTGAGGCTAGAGTAAGTGATGACTGCGGTTTTTTTCCTTTTAATATTAATATTTTTGGCTAAAAGCATCTTACATTTTCATGTCTAGTATAACAATCAAGACTAGTATAATGCATGTGCTGATGATATACAGTAGTGTGGTATAGGCATATGACGTAAGAAAATGTAAGATAACCTCTTATATAACTCTTTATTCAGTAGCACTAATGTTTACTATTATTAGTTAACATTTTGCTAACATTAGTAATATAAGCTTACAATTTAATTTACAACAAAACCTGTCTAACTTCTAATTAACACACAAACACAGAAATATATATATATATATTTTTTTTAATGTAAATGTGAAACTATCAATATTTCATAGTACGAAATGAAAATAATAATATAATAATAACAAATATAATAAAATATAGTACTATTAAGTAAAAAGTGCAAGTAACCAGAGAATTAATTATAGTTATAATTTTATAATCTGATTTTCACTGATGGACATAGGACTCCAAGAAGAAAATCTAATGTCCATTTTATTAAAGTGGGCTTAATCGTTAAATATGTCTCAGTGTGTGCTAATGTTCTAATATAGACTAAAAATATAATATAAATGAAAACACAGACTTACTTTGATTCAATTTGAAAAAAAAAAAAATGTTAGGTCCAATGTTACGATATTAGTATAAACATCATCTGAATCATAATTTCATTGTGTGAAACATTGTTTTAGACAATATTTCTGAAATAGTTTCTTAGGTTTATTATTTTAAAAAATTCAAATTAGTTATTTTAACTTTTACAGGAAATAAACCTAAGGGCAGACCTTTATAGTGTTAAAACTAGATGATAAATCTAGCCGATTAGACTAGCTAAAGCCAACAGTGTGTCCTAACAAGCTATGTACATAAGTTAGTCCTTAGTAAAATTAGTTATTTAATCTTTTAGGGATGATAAACTTAAGACTGGAGCTCCATGGTGTTTAAGTATTAAGTATTAAAAGTATTAAAGTATTAAAACTAGTTGATAAAATTAAATAAAGAAAACAGTGTGTCCTAACAAGCTATGTACATTACTTCAGATACTGTATACTGGTCATCGAACAGATGCTCTATGTTAGAATAGATAACACTAGTAGTTTTTGGTGTAATAACATCTAAACAAACTGATTATCACTAAATGAACCAATACTTTTCTAAATATAAAATCAAACTTATCGAAAAACAGTTAAAAGTATCCTTAATAGCTATACTTTTGCACCAAGATTGGGTTTAAAAGTGCTTGTAACATATAGGAAAAGAGAATCTAATAGTTTAAGATATATTATGAGTTTTAACAATAATATAGGCTTGTGTGTATTCATAATTAAAGTAGGAGGTACAATACATATAAATACAGAATACAAACACAATTACTTTTTAAAAAAATAGTAACATAGCCATTTTTTCTGCATGACCTACATTCTCTTTAAACATATGTGGTGAAGATATGACTTTGACACAACAGTGTCCCCACTTACCCCTTATTGTTACACCATTGATTGAAAACACCTGGCTCTAGCTTCACCTTAAAATTAACTGCTTATCTTAGTGTTATTTTATTTTAACTTATTATTTGATTGAACCTGAAATGATGCATTAACAAAATTTGAAGCACAAATTATTATTCTGACATGATCTTCTTTTCCAGATGCAACGCTATGTGCAATGAAGTGATGAGGCCCTTTCAAATATGGGATACATCCACTTCACTATCAATCACAACAGAAATTTTTTCACCCTCCATACTTCTGAATCTCATACAAAGACAAATATGCAGACTCAGTAAATTACTTTCCTGCAACTTACTTTTCTTAATTTATTAGGTATTAAATGATATTTACAAAGTGAACGTTTTATGAACACATTTTAACATCTGTATGTCTATGCTATACATCTAATTAGAAATGTTGCATTTATTATGTAAATTAGGTTGGTGGGGAATTCTTAGTACAGCAGTAACACTGACATGGTGGTGTTCATGTGTGTTGGTGATGGTAGTTTAGTTCCAGTTATGCATATCAAAAGTGGTACTGTACACCAGCAAGGTAAAACTGAGAGTGGGGTTTCTGATAAATTGTTTAAACATTCAGAAATTATTAATTACATTAAAGGATTTCAAATGTTTATTACAGTTTTGTCTTAACCATCAGGAAATAAAATATGTCTGTGTCTTAAAACAATGTGTTGTCTTTAGTCATGCCTTATATTCAAGACACACAATTATTACTTTAATGTCTTAAGACATTAACTTTCATGGCTTAAGACAGGTGTAATAATGTGATACTAGTGGAAGTTATGTTAACCAAAGCCTTCCCACAGCTAAAGCTAAACTAGCAGCATTTAGTTATTTAGCATTATATTTAGTATTAATCTGCTCCACATAACACTGTCTTTATTTTTCCCCCTCTTCTTTCCCATTATCACTCTCAAAGGGATAACTCCTCTTCATTATTCATGCATGCCCCTTGTAACAGGAGTGAGAGAATTCAGCTGAGGCCCACCTCAGGAGGTCAGGACACTTACTGTCATTGCAAACTTTGCACATTGCCACTGCTGTAGCTGGACATTACAACCAAAAGCTCTACAGTGTGACACTGTATTGAATGCTTTATTAGAACAGTACAATACAGCAAAGTAGTTAAATCACATAAAGGAAATACAAAGACAACAGACAAAATAAAAAATAAAAACCATACATGAAATCAATTACACAAATCTGCTTAATAGTGTGATGAAAAGACAGAGCAGTTTGTCATTTTTCTGAATTATTCCTAACTAATTATATGTTTAATAAGTGTGTCACAATTTCTAAAGAAAATGGAGAGAAACAATGTTGCAAGTTTTGCCGTTTTTACTAATGAATAATTTAGCATGTAAAATAACCTAACGCTACATATTCCAGGGATTTCCTTTCAGGGTTTTCATAAAAGCAAAAAATATATCTGATACTAAGGGAATAAGCCACATCCAAGTGATAAAAGAGGTACTCATTAAGATCAATAAGAAATAATTCAGTCATTTGACATTCAAAAAACAGATCAATCAAGGTTTCAACCATATTCCCACAAAAAACACTCTCTATGTCTGCATATTTCAAAACAGATTTACTGGATATATTTTGTGAAGGAGTTTAAAATGAACCTCTTCTACATTATTGGTAATGCAATATTTACTTAGTAACAGTAGCGCGGTTAGCTAACCTCTCAAGCGCAACAGAATGACGTCATAGACCCACAGCGCATTGCGCGTGTAAAAAAGTAACGGCGGCCGCCGTGTGACAAAAAAATGCAGTAACGTTGAGGATTTTTAAATAATGAAACGTGTTTTAAACACCGCATTTTTTATAGGAAATGGGAAGTACAGCGCCTACGGGTTTTATTAATCGGGATTCCTTTTAAAAGAAACTCTTAAGGTGCTGCAGCTGTTACAAACCTAATACAAAAATAAAGAAACCTACTGAAACCGGACTGAACCTATTTAAATAGATAGATAGATAGATAGATAGATAGATAGATAGATAGATCACTTTATTAATCCCAGAGGAAACTTCAAGACATTTGATGTACCCCGACAATCAACCCACAGCACTACTGAATTGCCTCTGTGATTTTCCATATTCATAATTCTCTTAAACACCAGTCGCTGTTATAACTAGCGTTACCAGGCTCAACACTGAGGATGAAGTAGCTCCTGCAAAGTAAATCAACACTTTGTCCATAACAGTTGAAACTAAAAAGACAGACAGACAGACAGACAGACAAATAGATAGATAGATAGTACTTAATCCCCAAGAAAAAAAAGCCCTGAAATGTTAAAAAGGTTTACACGCTAACATGTTAAATATGTACAAGAGAAACACGACCATTATATACTATATATATATATACATACACCAGACTACATTTATATTTTGTGTTTTAAGTGTGTTCAGCCATAAACCACATCATGGGGAAAAGGTTTTTTTTATTTTGGGTAGTCTCCTCCTGCAGGCGGGGTAACGGTCTCGCCAGCAGGAGCTTTTATGTAAATATGGATGAAGAATGCTGGCAAATGCTTACTTGACTACAGACGGGTCTCAGAAAGCACAGAAAACAGCAGCGTGGTCTTGCAACTACACAACATTGCTTTCTTTCTGAATTATGCCAGTACCGTGGAATGACTAGTAGCAGCTGTAGGAAATTTACTATATAATTCGTTATAGCTCGCAGACTGTAGCTGAACGGAAATGAAGAACAGTGTTGTAAATCCAGCAGATGGATGTCGTAAGTTTAAACGGAAGATTCGGGATTCCGGTAAACGTGAAGAAAAGATCTCACATGACTCACAAGAAAGCATCGACTCAGTCGGACCTTTGCTGGGGGAGGTTTATGAAAAAACGCGTGAAAAAAAGTTACAGAACTTTGATCCAGCTGGAGAATACACAGGACAGCCGGACATTTTAAATACTGCTCTTGATATGAAAATGTATTCTTTTCCATCACTGACTGGGAATGAAACGGAAAAACCACTATTGTCTATTTTAGAAGGACCAGTTAAAAACAAAAACGACACATCCCTACAAGTTTCAGTCTTCGACAGTCAACAGACATTCCCAACAAATTGTCCTCCGCAATCGCGTATTCTGTTGTGCAAACGCTCTGAAAGGTCTCTCTGGACAACCTCTCGAAGTTCAAACCCCCATAACAGTGTTGACTCACTTAGGACACGGCCGGAGGAACAGTCTGCTGGCGTCGTGACTGAGATCAAAGCAATTCAACAGACAAGAAGACTCCTGGCAAATGCAAGAGAGAGGACCAGGGTGCATACAATCAGTGCAGCATTTGAGGCTCTGCGAAAGCAGGTATCCCCGTTTTTTATTCACTTTTTATTTGGAAAAAGATCTGTACACCGCTGGTTTACTGTAGATCTATTGACACTTTAGAGACAGCCATTTTAATCTTGCTGAAAGACGTAATTCATACACACACACACACACACACACACACACATATATATATATATATATATATATATATACACACACAAACACATATTTATATATATATATATATATATACACACACACACACACACACACACACATATATATATATATATATATATACAGGGGTTGGACAATGAAACTGAAACACCTGGTTTTAGACCACAATAATTTATTAGTATGGTGTAGGGC
>JAOVVF010000048.1:756535-771632 GCA_028565595.1 Duopalatinus emarginatus
TTGTATTTTTGTTGGTAAACGCACAAGGTCTCTGTGAATGTACTGCTGGGATTCTAGGTAGGCCATTCCTTCGGTCACATCTTTACACATCTCAAGGAGCTGAACAGCAGAGGGGTTTCGCAGAGACTCCCGTAGGTAAGTCAGAAGGCATCCGTTGGGAAGAAACTCAGTTACTATGTAAATAGGCCTTTGTTTCGTGCAAACACCATACAGCTGAACTAGATTTTCATGATGAAGTTTCCTAATTTTTTAAAGAACAAAAATATAAGTTATTGTTGTTATATGTGTTGTTATAAGGAACACCTGTGTAGCTACACATTCATGCAATGTGGCCAGCTGCTTTGAAACATGGCAGAATTGTTGGTGCCAGCTGGGATGTTTTAAGTATTTCTATAATTACTGATCTCTTGGTATTTTCACACACACCAATTTCTAGAATTTCTTTAAGAATGGTGTAATAAAGAAAACAAAAACAGTGAGTGGATGTTCTGTGGACGGAAATGCCTTGTTGATGGTCAACAGAAAATGGCCAGACTGGTTTGAGCCGACAGAAGGCTACAGTAACTCAAAAAAAGACTCTGCACAATTGTGCAAAAAAAGCAACAAACAAAGTTTGTAGAAACTTTAGACAGATGGCCTGCAACAGCAGAATATCATGTTGGCTTCCACTTTATAAAAAAAAAAGTCTAAAATAGATTCATCAAAACTTAACAGTTAAAGGACTGAAAAAACATAGCCTGATCCAATCAATCTTGGTTTCAGGCTGAAGCACACAGATAGTATGAAAGTGCTAACAAAGAATCTGCAGGAATTAAGTAGTGTGCAATTATGCCAACATGGACCAGAATCTCAAAGGAATGTTACAAACATCTTACGGAAGTTTTGTCCTGAAGAAGCTTGAGGCTTCTTCTTGCCTTAGAATGGATTGAGGCTATTTTGATAGCAAAATTTAGCTGTATCCAGTATAAGTACATATATTGTTCTTTAAAAAAGTCTTGAGTGAGTGTACATTCTACTAAAAAATATGATCATTTTAATTGACTCACATCATGACTTTAGCCTCTTCGATGAAATCATCCTCTGACATGGAACCCTCTTTGATCATTTTGATGGCTACATCATGACGACCCTGCCACTTTCCATACTTAACGACACCAAATTGTCCATTGCCTAATTCTTTAATAAATGTTAATTGGCGAGGATCAATCTCCCAAACTCCTAAAGCAGATAAAGAAAATTATTTCTTAACAATTAAGATTTAATCATCTAATAAAATATTTTATAAATAATAATATAATACACTGCAAACTCACCATAACCCAGACCTGCAGTGGATGGCGCATTCTGAGCTCGATTTGACACAATGTATTTTAGTCTGCTTACCAGTCCTAAAGCCACAGCAGAAATCAAACAGCTGTTTGTAAATTATTTAGAAAACTAATTATGTATGTCAGTAGATTGATCAAGAGGTTTACCTGCAGCATTGTGCTGGTGGTAATTGATGAGGTCTGGAATATTACTAAAATAATGCTTCTCTGCCAGGTAAAACTGTCCTTGTTGAGTGGTTAATATGTTGTAGTGTCGACAGGTGCCAACCGTTTCTCTGTAGAGAGACAAGAAATTGTAGTGCACTCGAACTACTATTAGATAAATAGTCATCCAACTAATTATAAATTTAAAACAGGCAAATTGATTAATATATTAAAAGAATAACATGCTCTAAGTAATATTTCGAGCTAAAACCACAAATTTATTTAAACAGAATTACCTCTTAATAAAGTTCTTTACAAACAAATTCTTTCATCAAATATAATGACAGATTCCTGGTGTATCTGAACTATCAAACGTCTAATTATGGTGTGTATAAAATTCTACATAATGATTTACATTTGTGACCAAAGTTTACTGCTTTAGCTTTTATCATGGAAATTTGTATTAACTCTAGATTGTTATAGAGAGTGTTCAGATGAATTGCAATTCATTCCTTGCAATGAAAATGAACTTTAATTACAAAAACCCAGTTTACACTGCATTTTAGTCCTGCCACAAAATGACCTGCTAACACCATTTTAGTGATACTCTCAGTAGCTCAGGGGAAAGTATTTATGAAGACAAGGCAGCTGATATCACTTTGCCATGCTGATTTTTAAAAGAGCAGACTGGAAATCATTGTCTTCTGTTGTTATCCATGGTTGTCTCTATGGAAACACATGGGCTTCAGATACAACAACATTGCTGCTTGTAAGATAACCAAGAATTTCAAGGAGAGGGGTTCAGTTGCTCTGAAGAAGGGCACACAAGAAAGTCCAGCAACTGCCAGAATCAACTCCTAAAGAGGATTCAGCTACAGAATCAGGTCACCACCAGTCAGGCGAAGGCTTTTGGAGGATGTCAGAATGTGGCAAAGAAGCCACTTCTCTTTAGGGAAAGCAGGAATGGTATTGGACTGCAGAGGACTGTGGAGTAATTTTCTCTGATAAAGCCCCCCTGAGACTGTTTGAGACATCTGGAAAAATTATTATGCAGAGAAGAAAAGATGAGCACTACCATAAGTCCTGTGTCAAGACAAGGGTAAAGCATCCTAAGGTCATGTATATGTGGGGTTCTTTTTTTCAGCATTATGGGTCAATGTCGTGGGTCCATGTTCAAGAAACTATCCAGAATCTCAATCTTATTAATAAAAAAAATAGTGAACAAACAAAAACACAGAAATTGTGATAAACCACCCAACACTGCACCCCCTACTAGTTGTGCCTTTCGCTCTGATGAGCTCAACCACTTCTACTCTTGCTTCAACCAGCGAAACAATGTGGTCTTTTTTAAACCTGATCCGCCAATTGATGAGCAGCCACTCACTCTCTGCATCACTGATGTCTATCACACCCTGAGCAAAGTGAGTGCTTATAAACAATGCTCATACTCAATAGAGTACATGGCTGCGTGTTAGTGCTTGTGCTAAGCAGCTGTCTGGGGTATTCACAGACATTTTTATCAGTCATTGACCCAAGCAGTTGTCCCAAATACCTTTAAGAACACCACAATCATGCCAGTGCCAAAGCATTTGCTTCAGCACTGGCTGATTTTCACGCTGTCACACTTATTTCACCCTGTCACCCTGTCATAACTCATAAATCTGAATACTATTCATTGACTTCAGCTCAGCATTTAACACAGTGATTCCCTCTAAGATGATTGCCAAGCTTAGTCTGCTTGGTATAAGCACTACTTTTTGTAATTGGATTCTGGACTTCCTGACTGACAGACCCCAGTCTGTTAAGTTAGACAATCCCTTCTCCTCTATCACCCTGAACACTGAGGTGCCACATGGCTACATGCTGAGCCCTCTGCTGTACTTCCTGTTCATCCATGACTGCAGTCCTGTTTTTGGCTCTAACTCCATTATTAAGTTAGCAGATGACACCATGGTGATTGGTTTATCAGAGACGACAATGGATTTTTACCATAGTGTTATTGAGAGCATACTCACTGACTGCATCTCAGTGAGGTATGGCAACTGCTTTGTATATGACCAATAAACACTCAAGTGGGTGGTGAAAACTGCAATTCAGTTGCATCTTGTTGCAGGAATTAAACTGGGGACCTTCAGATCCCAAAATGCTGGTTCCTTAACCACAAGCCTATGGCTGTGCACAGTTCCACACCATCTACTACTGTATTTTCTGTATTTTTGCACACCCATTTTGCATATTTGCACAGTTAATCACTGTACTACTGTACATATATACCATATATGTTGGACCTTTACAATGCACAGTGCAGTCAGAATTTGGCCCAGAAGCTGAAATCCAGCATGCCAGGACTAATTGCAGATGTCTTCAAAAAAGGTTCAACACTGTATATATTAAGTCTTTGCATAAACTTCATGCATTTGGCAATAATTTTACTTGATTTTGTAAACATGCTTATAAGTGTACTTCAGTACACCATTATTAGGGCAATAGGCCCGTTCTTTTGTTTTCTATACATTAATTATACAGGAGCTTTATGACATCCTATTAATCTATAAGTATTAAACAGTTTTACACTCTGCTACAAGATTTTAGAATATGTGTGTGGGAATTTTTGCCAATTTATTTAGAAGAGCATCTGTAAATTCAAACACTGATATTGGATGAGAGGGCCTGGTTCACAATCTCCATTTTAGTCTATCCCAAAGGTGTTCGATGAAGTTGTGGTCAGTGTTCTGTGTGGGCCAGTCAAGTGTTTCCAAACCAACCTTACCCAACCATGCTATTATGGACCTGATGCTCCCAGCCCATAGATTTTGTGCTGATGTATGTTTGGAATTCAGCTATTGAGTCAGTGGAGCATTGACACCTTTTATGTATTATGGCTTCACCACTGTTCTATAACTTCACATGGTTTGGCACTTCATGATTGTGTTTCTGTGGTTTCTAAACACTTTTTTAAAAATACCCATCACAGTTGATGATGGATTATCTAGGAATGGTATTATGGTATCACACTTGAATTCAGTGAGCTCTTTAGAATGACACATTCCTTTACAAATATTTCTAAAGAAAGTCCATGGCTAGGTCTATATAGTGTGCATCAAAGCAATGTAGACTTTATTAATAATTGTGTGCTTCTGTGGACAAGGCAATCCAAAGACAGAACCAAGATACAAGGATACAGACAAGTTGAAATAAATCTACTGTTTGCTGGCTTAAGTCATCACTAATAAACATTATTTTCAGGACAAGATTAGGATAGTGGCCATTACGAGGGCAAAGTTCTAATACTCTTTTCATAAGATTATATTCTCAAGTTTTGCAAATTGAAAAAAGCATGTTCATGGTAAATGCAGTCAAATATCTTTCACTTTCAAGTGAAAGATTTGCAGTCTAATGTCCTAAATATTTGCTTTCACAGCATTTTTTCCACTGATTTAGAATTAAGACAGTTTGCATAATCATACCCTGAAAAGCTCTAGAAAAGAGTAGGATGAGGTCTGAGATTTACATTTACTTTTATGACAATTGGCAGACGCTCTTATCCAGTGCGACTTACAATGTTACTGGTATTACAGGTAGGCTAACATAGTTTTGTTTAAATTATGTGATTGACAAGATAAAAAGACAATGTGAACAAATAGAACATTCATCTAAAACAATATTTTTAGGTTCTTTACTGTATCAAATGTTTTGCATCATTTTAGATTTATACCAAAAATAGGATTGTGCATAAAATTCTGTAACTTAAATGAGCAGTATTAGGTTAGCTTAGCTGCCTGGTGTTTTCTTAAATAAAAAATCTATCAATGAACAAATAATTCAAAATATATTAATACAAAAGTCAACATAAGCCTTCAGTCTACCATAGTGCATTAACCTTTAGATGGCCCTCTTTTATAGTGGCTGAGTGGACACATAATGCACTATGCTCTGAAATGGAAGCAGCAAAAAAATACAAGTTAAACGTATTTTAATATCTTCCCACTTGACCTTACTTTATATTCCAGCCAGCCCTTGACAATGTAGACGAATTTGCCTCTGATGTCAAGGGGCACATAGCCTGCCATGTCTGTGGACATGGGACCTTAAACATGCTTGAGATAGGATATATGGAAGGAGGGTGATAGTGTGACAGTGATATGGGAGATTGTGTTTGTGTTACCTCATTGATTTGTTGCAAAATTTGGTATGGGCCAATGTAATGTGCCTACAGCTTGTGAATTCTCTGGTGTAGCTGTAGGTTTAGAGTAGACAACAAAACCTGATCTCCCAGCTGATACTGTTGTGTGTCACCTCTCAGTTTATCTGCCTACCATTTCAAGAGAGCCACTGCTTGTTTCAGGTGCTGGTGTGTAGCTGGTGTGTAGCCACCAGCTTAGTTTACTGGAACTGCTTGTCTCCAATGGGGGGGACTATAGGGTTGATGTTCCATGGGTAGAGCAGTGGCTGGTAACCTAGGACACACTAAAATGGCATTAAATGTGTGTGTCATGTGGAATTCTGGGAATATTTTGCCCACATATGGCCTAATCTGCCTAATTACAACCCTGCCCAATCACTCTGATTGTAGTGGCAGTACATATAAAGAAATTACAGCAGCACCTAATTGGTGCACTTTACTTGGCAATTAGCCTGTAGGTGGTAGCCTGATGTCAAGCTTACGAAGACCCCCAGCTTCTCCATGAAATGATGCCACACTCGTCATTTGTGACAATTTACTGACAATGTCCTCTGGAACACTGAAATACCTGAATACATACTAAAACAAGTGTTCAGTGGTTTCTAGTGCAGTGCCAAGACCAGGAACAGGAAAGAACCACACTGATGTAGAACTGATCTAGTATTACTAGAATTAGAGTATTACCTTAAGTGATAAGTGATGAAATCAACTGCCAGGTGGGACCAAGGGCAAGGTAGAGGTAGGAGTTTTGAAGAAGGCAGGAACATGGGACTTTTAACCTTTTTGTGCAGTGAAATCCACAAACACTAGTAAACACTAGGGGGCAGTGAACACACCTGACTGGAGTGGGGAGCAGCCCCAAACCATGATTCAAGGGAAAAAAACAGTTTCCTAACCACTTTCCCCAGCATGTCATGCAGCACATCATTAATCTGTTGAAATCTGTTAAGAGCTGCAGGTAATCTGTAAGACATGACAAGAAGTTCATACTGTCTCAATGAGGTGAACCTAGCACTTAGTGGGTTGTCTGGAGTAGTGCCCAAGACATGTAACTTGCAAGGGTGGTTGGGTTGAAATCTGAGGCTGGGCTACGACAACCTTGGTTAGCTTTTGAAGGCACACATCAAGTTACATTAACTGTTGTCAGTGTTCTCAAAGAAGGCTTCCCTGGAGGTCAATAGGTTTTTGAAGCTGGCTGGCACCTGCTGCATCCTTTTGTAATCTTTCTGTAAGGCGTGTGTGTTAACACACTCACCACAACAGTGTTGGACACAAATGCAGGTGTTTATTTAAATATTGGGAACCGAGTTCATTGTCAGCCGTTTTGCTAATAGAATGTCACAGGCAGAGGGAGAATTACGGTTACAGAGCATGTAATCAAAAACACAGGTAAAAAACATGAGATAACAAAGGCTTGGTAGAGCACACAAGGAAACCAAATACTTCACAAAGTAACTAAACTAAAGTCAGGGTTAAAATACCATAAAACATGAAATTAAGAGAAGAGGGTAACAAGTAATGGGTGCATGGAATGGTCATGGAAACATAATCAGGAACAGAAAAACAGGTAGGGAAAACAAGTAAAACTCAGCTGACTGGGAACAGGTGGAAACTAAAGAGTTGGGCATGGTTTCATGGCTAGATGGCTGTGCTTTACAGAAATATTTAGATACCAGATATAAATTCTGAAATTTTGAATTTATTCCTAAAACGCAAGCCAAGGGCAGCTGTTGCAGGCAAAAAGTCCATGTCATTAACAAGAGGAAGAAACTTTGAGAGTAACCAGACTCAAAAGAAAACCCGTCCTCATCTGGGTGATGCCAAACAGTTACATATCATTTCACTTTCATAAAATTGTACACACTGGAGTACCAGAAAAACTGGTACAAACTGTAAAAAAGGTACACATTGGTGGTGGCTCTGTAATGGTATGGGGTTTATTTAACTGGCATTTCATGGGACCCTGGACATCTGCAAATGTCTTTGATAGGTGAAAGCTTGTGGGCCTCCTTTCTGAGGAATTATGCCCATTTTCCATTTTGTCCCGCATTTATTCTGATGGGTTTGGCCTCATTCAACAGGACAATGCAATTAATTAATCCTCTATTGTAATAGATTTTCATCATTAGTAAAAATAATATTAATTCCTCTTTTGTCTTAAAATTAACTGTGCAGACCAAACCAGGCTTAGAGTCATGAAATTTGGTCAACTGGAATTAGTTCCTGCAACTCAGGCACAAGAACACAGCTTGAAGCAAAAAACAAGTTTTAAAATCACTTCTTTTTATTTCTTGCCTCATGACAAGCAAAAAAGGACATAGAACCATGCAGCTCCACCTACTCTGATTTCTAACAAATTTGCACAATATGTGAAACCTACTTTTGTCAACTAGTTCTATGGTTTTCAGTACAAGAGTTTACATACACTGAAGTACTGGAAAAACTGGTACACCAGTCAAATACTCGGTCCCTCATGGGGCATGGACTCCACGAGCTTGCTAAAATATAAATACATAAATACATGGGTAGGCACTGAGTGTGAATACTGCACTTACACAAAACTAACTTTCTGTCTGTTCACTTCAGTCTAAAATAAAAAGACCATGCAGGATTTGTCTTGAGGAATCATTCTTTTCCACCACAAAACTTTGCACCCCAGATTGAACAGGTTGAGGGATTGTGATTCGCCATCACATGGGGACACCTGCTGAGGGGAATTCTTTGTTTCCCCTTGGCCATTAATCCTTCTCTTCAAACAGACAAGTTGCAAAAAATGCAAGTTAACTTCTGCATTAAATCTGTTCCACTTTCTCTGCCTAAACAATGGATTCAATGTGTAAGTCTTTGCTCTCACAACTCAAGATTATGTGTTATGGTTTAAGGTTCTATGAAACAGTTTGATTTTTAGGTAAAAGAATGTGGGTTTCTAGTGAAGGGACATTTTATTGAACACCAGGTAAAGAAGCTGAAAGTAAGTTAGAAACAAGGGAAAAGGAAAGAACGAAGAAGAAATTAGGACAGAAATTCACTGCTGACTAGAGGGTTACTGTTGGAAAACAGAAATAATTGAAAGGGCTAGGAAGAGAGTAGAGAAGGTAGGGTCACTGAATTCCTCTTGCTGTCTAAGCAGGTTAACTCAGACCTTCTCTCCACCCTGCTACATCAAGGAGACTGACTGAAACCTCCAGTGTAACAAGGTCAACAGAGAGCAGTGGGAGGAGTGGAGAGACATCACATGTCATCTTTCCAGCCATCACCCCACCCCCACATCCAGGCTTCCTCTTCCCCATTGCAGAACTGAATAGATTCAATTGCCCTCCGCCTGAGTGGCAGCAGCACTGTGGAAGTCATCACACCACCGCTGTCCATGGTGATGGTTGCTGGACAAAACAGGCCTATACTGGTTCACCGCCTATGGACCACAACTGACATTAAAGATGCCAGGGTGCATATACCCAACCCATAAGACGCAGGGAGTGGGAAATTTGCCACCAAGTTTCTAATGTTTTTCAGGTTGCTCAGACCAACCACCACTGAACTATGACATCTCCTCCTGGTGTGGATGGGTAATGCCTGGTTGAAGGTCACAAGTGGATGTCCAGAGAATGGGTGTGAAGGCAAATGTGAACGTTTGTGTCTCTGAGCCACAGGTACAGAACATTCACCACATGTTGACAGAAGTGCCATGTTCCTTGTAGGCACAGGGTAAGTATGATGTTGGCCTCATTAAAGGTGCACAACTGGTAATTATCAAGCATAAATCTGATTTTGGTACTAATCAGGCACAATATCCTTCAAAACCAAAAATAGTTTAAGGAAATAGGCTGGTGTTTAATTCTCTGTTCCCTTTTGATGACTCCAGTGATGACCTGTGAACACCCATTTTCCAGTTAAGAAGGATAGAAAGTGCCCCCAATCGGATGACTATAGACTACAGAAGCATTTTGCAAGCTGTCAATGCAGCTGTTCAGAAGCATGCCCCAAATGTGCCCAACCTGTACAACCATTCTTTGTCATGTTTTGCCAGACAATGCGTGGTTCTTTGTCGTTGATCTGGCTAATGCTTTTTTTAGTATTCCTGTGCACAAAACCAGCCAGTAGTGTTTTTTCTCTAGCTACAAATTTACATGATTGTGTCAGGGCTATTGTGAATCTCCAACCATCTACAAGCAATACAAAATAGTCTTTAGTTCATTAGAACTAACCCCAGGCAACTTTTGCAATAGATGAATGACTTTCAATGACTTCCAGACTTAGAAACAATGTGTGAAGGACACTCTTGTCTTCTTCAAACTCCTCTCTAGAAGGCCATAAGGTCAGCCTATCAAAACTCTAGTTCATTCAACCCTTAAGTGCACTTTCTAGGACAAGATATCTCTGCAGAAGGTGAGAAACTGTCAGTAGATAATTTTTCTGTAGATCAAATATGTGCTCTTACATTCCAAATTATTCACTGTTAGAGGTTTCACTGCCTGATCTTGCGCATGGACAAGGCCTCATGGCACATTGTAAAATAGATGGACCACATAGGCAGCAAAGCCCCTTGTTGAATTAAAGACAGCTCGTCAGATTACACTGACTTTCTGGTTACATGACCCTCAGAGACCGTTTGTACCTTTGTATGAAAAACAAGGGTACATGGATTCTGTGCTCATGCAGAAGCACAGATACAGATATAGGCATGCCGCCTACTTCTCTGTTTAACTAGACCCTGTTGCTGTAGGGCTTCCTGTTTGTCTCAGACCAGCTGCACAAAAGGCAGTTCTTGCTTCTCAGGATCTTGTGGGTTGTGCTTATTGTTGTACCAACTCTTATTGTTCCTCATGATGCAGTGTCTATTCTATTCCTGAAACAGGTAACCTATTTCCACTCAACGCTGACTTAGAGAAAACAACATTCAGCTTGAAATGCCTAGTTTGTCAAACATTGTATTGTGCTTAACCCTGTTACCCATCTCCCCACAGCTGAAGATAGTGATGCTCACAATTGTGTAACTCTGACTAATACATTTTTTCCACTGGGCCAGATCTCAAGGACACATCACTATTGAACCTTGATTTGGAGCTTTTTGTAAATGGGTCTAGAGTAGGTATTGGTGTTGTCATAGCACATGACAAACTGATCTTGGTTTCACTGCCCTCACATCTCTCTGCTCAAGTTGTGGAGCTTAATGCCCCCTCTAAGGCTACTGCCAACAAGACAGTTAACATTTGCATGGACAGCCCACCTACGACCAATTATCTAACTGATCTTAACAGAGACAAAAGTGTGATTTTATTAAACATGTAAATACTGTGAATTTGGGGAATTACAAGCTGGCCCCTGCCTCCATTGCCTTCATTGCTTGAACACTTTGAGACCTCCATATTGGTGCTGAAACCCGGGAGTGAAGGGAGTTCTAGAGTCAGGGAACTCATCTGAACCCTCACCGGCATTCACCAGTCTAATCATAAGACACTGATAACACTCAGCCATGGGCTGGAGGAACACTTCCAGGCCCCGTTGAGGTGCAGGCTGGGCCCTGGTGAAGTGTTGCTGAAGACCAGCAAACAGTACGGAGCCTCCTTCCACCAACGAGTACTCCAGCCCCAGGACCAGTGTCCACAAGCCACATCACGGTACTTCAGCCCCAGGACACTGCAGCCTTCCTGGATCTGTTCAAGTGAGCAAATGGTGGAATGGGTCCTTGGCGGTGTTAACAGGGACAGACGAATCCCTACCCTCTTTTTCTCTCTCGCTCATTCCTTTTTTCTTTCTTGCCCTTGCCCCCCTTGCTCCCCCGACACCTTTTCCCTCCTGTTGTAATCAGATGGCAATTTACCAAAGCCTGCTTCAAGGCAAGGCATTGGATAAAGCACATTGGGTGGAGGTGTGGTGAATACACAGGGATGTGCACAATTACCCCGTAATGTCTGTCACAATTCAGTTTTGGGGTCAAAATCATATAGTGGAGGTGGTGGCTAGTCCTCACCTCACCCATCCACTAATATTGGGAACCAATTGGCCAGCGTTTTCTGTGTTATTGAGGGGAATAAGAGTGGATGGGTCCGAACTGACCAGAGCACCATGTTTATGTGATAAACAGTAAGCAAACTGTAAGAATTACTTGGGGGTCAAATTGATCCATACCAGTGTTCACCATCCACAGGCTGGTGAAGTAATTTAACCAAATACTTGAACATGATCCGTAAGTTTGTTCACAAGGCAAATGTACCACCTCAACCTCCTTAAACAATAGAGCAAGGTGGTACCTGTGGCTCAGGCGATGGTGGTTCCATAGCAGAATTTTTGGACATGATTTTGCTTTTGTCCGGCCACACAGATCTCATAGAACACCACACTGGATTGCTCCTGGGGGTTGTAGTCTGAAGCCGCCCATATCAGTAACCTGAACACAAGAAAACAGTGGTTCAGGAAGAACTCAAGGCCACGTTGGGTATGGAAGAGCAGCCCGGTGTGGTTTTGGTACCCAAAACTGAAGGGTTGGTCTACTTCTGTATAGGAAAGTCAATGCGGTGTCTAAATTCGATGCGTATCCCATGCCTCTCATTGATGAACTGCTTCACTGGTTAGGTGTGGCGTGCTTTTATTCGACACTGGATTTAATGGATATTGGTTGATCCCCTTGACTCCACTATCCTGTGAAAAAATGACCTTCTCCACCCCATTCAGATTACACCAATTTGTAACGCTTCCATTTGTGTTGTTTGTGGGCCAGGCAAAGTTTCAGTGACTCATGGACAAAATCTTACGTCCACACCCCGCATATACAGAGGCTTATCATTATTTACGTAGCTGCGGCACATGCAGAATCTAACGGCAGTTCTGATATCGCTGAGACAGGGCCAGGCCGATTCGAGGAAGTGTGCACTTGAGATGGTCGAAGTACATTATCTGCGCTTTCACTTGGGTCATGGGCAGGTGTGTCCCCAAATTGAAAAGACATCGATTGCAGCCAGCTGGATGCCCAAGACCAAAAAGAAGGTGTGACAGTTCTTGGGGCTGGCTGGCTGTTATCGCAGGCTTGTGCCTAATTATTCAGATGTCACCAGCAACCTCAGTGATCTCACTAAAAAGGGGGCACCAGATCCGGTTCATTGGACATTGGACAGGAGATTAGGAGCCATCTTGTCCCAATTAATGGAGGGGGGCATTGTACATCAGCTATAAGCTGTTGATACAGGAAGTGGGGGTCGCTGAACAGCATGGAAGCACATCTGTTACCAGTTATTTAATTGATCTTGCGTGTTGCAGTGAGGAAGATAAAGGATAGCAGATGGGGGGCATCTAAGAGAAAGAGTTAAAGACAGCATGACGCACAATGTGCCCTGTGTGTTTTTGTAACAGTGACTAAAGTGTGATTTAATTAAAATTCATGAAAACACTGAATTTGGGAAATTACAAGCCTGTCCCCCACCTCCTTCATTCCTCGAATGCATGGGATGCCATGCAAGAATTCCTACAATTTGGAACACAATAGAATTGTGCACTGTTCTGCAGGAAGTATATAGTGTTCATTTCCTTTAGAACAATTCCACAAGCTCATGGAGTACTGAATTATTCAACATGTTTCTTGATTTAAAAAAAATGCAGAAAGGTGTTAATTTTAACTAGCCCTTAGCCCTGTGAAATGTTAGCCCACAAAAGCTTTTCTGTGGTACATATCAAACATGAGCAATCACAACAATTTATGCATGGTGTGACTTCTAGATATTGCTCATCTAATGTGAAAATGGTAAGTAGCAGATATCATTGGTTGTTTAAAAATTACTTTTCACAAGTTTGTGTAGGCCAAATGAAACATGGCCTCTAGTATAAGAATACTTGCCAGACAACACTTCATTTAGTGGTGCCCTTGAAATTTGTTGTAACTGTTGCAATTTTACATAAAATTACATGTTAAATTCTGTGAATTCCACTTTTTATTAACTTTTTTATATTGTGTATTATGCTCACCCAATGCCTTTGGTGAAAACAGAGACAGTATATTTTCCTGTGTATCTTCCAGAGTCTCGCACCAGGAAGCCACCATCTTTATTCTGTAAAAGAATGTTATAAAACAGTAAAAATACAAAACTGGACAATATAAGTTTTATTTCACCACTCCTAACCACCAGGAGAAGTTTTTAATACTAGATATGCAGTCATGCACATGAGTACCATGTTAAAACCTTCTACAAAGTCAAGAAATTATGTTGACATAGTAGGGTCATGGTCAGCTGTCAGCAGCCAACAGAGAGGAGGCAGGTTAAACAGACAGGTAATCTGATTATTCTTACCTCTGTGTTATTACTGCAATTTATTTATACAATATGTTCTTTGTTTAGTCTTGCAATGACTTGGAGAAGATTCCAATACGACATGGGTGAAACCAGATGCAGTTGTGACTGCACCGCTTAGATTGTCCTTTTTGTTAGTTATTTATATAGGTCTTTCAATTTTTTTCTCCCTGTCATCAATGACAACTTATGACTTGAGCACACTTTTTTTCTTGTTTTTTTTCTAGGTTTATGCAATAGTTTCACTTGGCCGACAGCAATACTCCAGAATGCAGATCATAACAATAGAGATGCGCCTCCACAAAGAAATCATAAAAAGAAACATTAAGATAAACATGCCATTGCGGGCCTGTACAACAAGTGGGAGCACTTTGTTCTTCCATGCCCAGCATCCTACCTGCTAATGTACAATCTTTGGACAACAAACTTTGGGACAAACATATTTCAAAAATGTTTTTGTTTCACAGAACCATGGCTCTCCCCTGCAATTTTGGACAATGCTGTTCAACCTGCTGAAACATTCAGGATGTAGAAATTCAGAGAATGTAAATGTGGAGGTGTGTGTTTATAACTGACAATAAATGGTGTCAAGAAATGGCTCAAGATATGTTTCAGTTCTCTCATGCTCTGGTCAGTATGGAAAACCCAGCTATACTCTGTCACCCCTACTGCCTCCCTTCTCAGTCATCACTATGAACAATTATATTTTACTACAGGCAGACCCGGACATAGCTCTAGCCGCACTACATAAAACAATCAGCAAGCACTACACCAAACACTACGCCAGCCCTTAACATGGCTGGGGATTTTACAAACCAGCACATAACCCTGTCAATATGGTGTGATAATACACTGGTCTACTGTTAAGAGCATGCTTACAAAGCCCCCTCTCTCCTGGCTTTTGGTAAGGCTGATCACACTTCCATCTAGGCCGTCTAATCAGAAACTACATTACAAGACCAGCTGAATTATGTGCACTGTGATATGTTCTGGGCAAACTAATAATGTTGTTGAGTCTATGGAAGAGCTAACGTATTACATATTTAACAAGAGTAATGATATTACAATGTAACTAATGTAGCACATACTACTGCACAATGTATATAGCTTGTATAGTTCTGAATAGTTTACATTTTATATTTTATTTTATATATTTTCTACTG
>JAOVVF010000048.1:771732-803017 GCA_028565595.1 Duopalatinus emarginatus
TTTCATTATTTTCTGTAAAGCTGCTTTGGGACAATGTCCATTGTTAAAAGCGCTTTATAAATAAAATTGAATTGAATGTTTGACCCACATCTTATAATCAAATCCATTCCAGAGTCAGCCCAGGAAACAGATGCAGTCTCAATATGTTGGAACCTGGGTGATGAGCCTATTTTTCTGCTCCCTGGTTTTGGCTTTGGACTGCCACAGATAACTTAAGCCTATTTTAAGACCTATGCTGCAAAAAATGAGAGCATCAACTTCCTGAGTGGGATGGACACCTCCCACCCTAACAGGCCAGTCTTGCACTCAAATGTACTCTAATTGTTCATAAAGCCCATGTTATATATTATTATATTATATATTATACTATAAAGTTTTCAGAGCACCATTTGGACATCCAGATATTCAGCAACCATAACCTGCTGTAATTTTATTTTGAGGCTTTTAGCAATGGGTGGCTGAACCCAGGGTTCCTGCCTAATTTCATGCAACCAAATCTGTGTAACAGGTGACTAAACTTTAAGCATTCTGGTCAAAAATTTTAATAATGTATTATGGTACTATTTGAACCGCATCTGTCGCAGCTGTTCATTTTTCAGATCAATTATGCTTCTATCAGTCTAAGCAGAGTTTGGATCACTAGGTTAGTAGAATCACTTTTTAGAATTGCATTTGTTCAAGTACCAGGAGATACAGGAGATCTGCACCACAGCTATCTAAATATTATTGTCTCCTCTAGACTCAATAAGGTATACTTTGCTAGCTACAAATGTGTGCCTCAATCTACCTTCGAAAACCGCCAAGGATAAGTGTATATAAAAAAAATATAGAAACCGAAATTTTTATTAATTTTTGACAGTCTCAACATGGTGCTCACAGACACAAGAGCAGGCATTAAGCACACCTCTGGTGGTTATATTTAAAACCTCAGACTGAGGCTGGCTTAGTCTTATACTCACCTCAGTCTTAAGTAAATTTTCTGCCTGACTGCGATTCATGTTTTTGCAATACCATCTGTAAAGAGAAAAAAGTATTATACAATCTACAAATTTAACTACAAGTAATCTTTCATCATTAAAACACAAACAGAGCATGAACCTCTGCACATACTAGACTGTATGCATGCACTTATCATTTTTAGAGTGTATATAGCAATAGTATTTCTTAGACATCACAAGAAGCATACTCACTCAAACTTCTCCAATCCATTTAAGGCCTCAACAACATAGTTACTTGGAATATATCCCTCTTTGCTGCAAATGACATTATAAACTGACATTGTAAATATTTAGACTAGTTTTTTTTGTTATTCATATTGTTATATTTTTATTTGCTGTTTAGACACAAAAGGCTGTTCTAACCCATTGACTACTTGCTATTCTAGCATATATTTGAGAAGCTGTGGTATTAATTTGTTGATTAATACCATTAAACATTGTGATTAATTTGTCACTGTTCCATATTGTCATCCCAGCCTTACCCATGTTTATCTCTGGCTCTTAACCAGTTGGCATCACATATTTGCAAAATTGTGTATTCATCATCCTTTTTCAACTCCAGGTCTTGGGGTGCCATGGGAGTGTACTCATATTCAGCAATTACTGTCATACCCACTGAAAAGCCATGTTGCTTTGGTGGCTCTTGGGGCAAAGATGTAGGTGGCTTTTCTTGAGGCAACTAGATAAGCAGATATCTCAAATCAGAAGCTATAATAAAAAAATTAGGTCCTATGACATGGTCACTAAATGATAACTAGCTGACCTCTTCAGGTGTGGGTGGAAGAGGCTTTCTAGATTTACGTCGAGATCCTGTGGAAAATCCTTCAGGAGAGATGAAAATTAACATTGTTATTACAGCAATTTAAACAAATGTATTAATGCTTTATCATAAATATCATATAATAATACGTTTAGACCTGTGAACAAAAATTTTTTTTTTTTTTTTTACAGACCTCCATTTCTCATTTCCACCACTTTACAACCCATAGCCTGTTTGACTTCCTGCTGGCAGCACTTCCACACGCCGTCCTCCCAAAAACAGGGGTGGTATTTTTGCATTAGATCTTTGTTGAACCGCACCACTTTAGGAGATATATTATAGGATATTAAAGTAATGTCTTAACATAATAAATTCAGAGATTTTTAAACACTTGAAAAATCTTTATTCCATATATGTAGAAGAAACTGACCATGCTTAAGTTTATGTATCCACTGTTTTCGTATATCATCTGTTTTCGCAAACATGTAAAGTGGTCCCTCATCATAGACTATCTGTGATGAAAAGAGACATCTAGCTTGACTTCTGAGTTAGAATGTTTTTATTCTTTCTAGATTAGAGCTTCATAAACATTTTCATTTAATTCATCAGAAGTGCTTAAGCACCCTATCAAACATTTGACATTTTTTGTACTCTAGTTTTATCAGCAGTAATTATTTAGACATCCATTTTTATTTTAATAAAAAAAACAAAAAACAATATGGTCATTTTTCCCCAAAAGGTGAACCAACAGTCTGAAGCCTGGTAGGACAAAAAGTACTATTTCTATAATCTTATGACTTATAAACATGTAAAACCACATTTATCAACAACATCTTGATGTAAACATTTTGTGTAGAAGTTTATGTGACATAATTTTAGAGCTATTTTGTCCACTTTTTACAACTTTGCTTTAGTTCATTGCTGTTTGAGGGCATTCATTTATGCACATCTCTTTTTAACAGCCTGCTTCATCATCTCAGAGGTTGAGGTCTGGACTTTGATTAGGCCAATCAAACACCTGTTGTTTTTTTCATTGTTTAGCCAATGCTGAAGTGGATGATAGCGAGCTCAGTGCATGCATCAGAGATGAACAACACTTCACGAAGAATGAATAAAAAAGGAGGGGCTTAAATACAAGTGCTAATGAGCATGGGAATGAGCAACCGGCGTGTGGCAGATAGCAGGAACAGAGAGCAGGTGAAAAGGGAATTAAAAGGCAACCCAGAAGCATTAAAAGACTGGTGAGGGAGAACAGGGAAGAAGCAGAAGTGTCAGGGGGTGCCGTGAGGGCAGTGCTGGAGTTTGTGTCATAGCCTCCCCCAAAGAGTCTGCCAAGTCCGGAGGCACAGAAGGTGCTTGAGGCCCAGAAGGCGGCTGGGAAGCACCACCATGGTGCCCACAACAATGAGGTCGACCCCGTGGCCTAGGAGCCGGCCTATCTGGGTGGTTCCGGTGGAACATCTGTGTAAGTTCAGGGTCCAGTATGTCAGTGGAGTCCACCCAGCAGTGGTCATCAGAGCCGTAGCCCTCCCAGTCTACCAAATACTGCAATCTTCCAGCCCTCAACAACTGGCTTACTGTGAAGGCTGGACCTCCATCCGCAATGCGAGAAGGAGACAGTGGAGGCTGATCATATGCGGAAGGGGCCTGTAACATATGGCTTGAGTAGAGAAACATGGAACGAGGGTGCAATACCCAAGTTGGATGGGAGCTGCAGCTTATACATCACCTCATTATCCTGCCCTGCAATGCGAAATGGCCCAGTGTATCAGGGAAGGAGCTTGCGTGAACCCTGTACATGGCACATATCATGTGTGTAGAGAGCCACACCCTGTCACCTGGAGTATAGCAGCATGTCTTACCTCAATGGCGATCTGCCATGCGTTTATGGCGCTGGATGACCCTTTCAATGCACTGGTGAACCAAAGACCTCCTCACTGCGCCAAAACCAATCATCCACAGCGGGTGCTTTAGAGGGGAAGGGGTCTCATAGGGCGAAATGGGGGCTGGAAGCCTAAGACACACTGGTAAGGGGTAAGACTGGTAGCTAAGTGCTTAAGCGAGTTTTGTGCAAGGGACAAGGGAAGGAAACGTGACCAGTCAGATGGGGTGGTATTGCAATAAATGCGAAGGAATTTGGTGAGTTCCTGGTTCACCCTCTCGCACTGACCATTGGACTGTGGGTGGTAACCTGACGTGAGACTGATGTTTACACCCAGTTTCCCCATGAACGCCCGTCTGACAGCAGATGTAAACTGAGGCCCCCGATCTGTCAGTATGTCTTCTGGTAGAGGCACCAGCTTACCCAATGTTAGGGCTTTGGGGCTCTTGTTGGTGGCACAGACAGAGCAGCAAGAAGTGAACTTGTGTTTATTGGCAGACTTATTGAGCCTTGTGTGTAAGGAGTTGAAAAGTACGAGACTTGCCAGGGTGACCTGCACTAAGGCACATATGGGCCAGACTATAAGACGACACCGGAGGTATGGCGGTTCAAACCTTTGGCCAAGAAAGGTTATAGTGGTACAGTCAAATTCAATTCAATAGTTAGTTGAAGGCTCAACAAAACAACAAACAAAAAAAATAGTAGAGTAGTGAAT
The DNA here is from genome assembly GCA_028565595.1 of Duopalatinus emarginatus. NCBI lineage: Eukaryota > Metazoa > Chordata > Actinopteri > Siluriformes > Pimelodidae > Duopalatinus > Duopalatinus emarginatus. The sequence continues at coordinate 776,088 of JAOVVF010000048.1, forward strand.
TTCAAATTGTTTAAATAATAGCCCTTCATAGATTGATAAGCAGAAACATTTGCTTCTCTGAGGTCATAGCTAATGTCTTATTGGCATGATGTGAGTGCATCAACACATAAAACTTCCATAGAGGTAAAGATGTAGCTATACTTCTTGACAGTTAACTAATCTTGTGCATTTCATTACATCACCAGTGGCTGCTAATTACAATCTTAATGACTGTGGAAGTAAAAAGGGTATACATGTTGGCTTACTTTTTGGAAAACATGACTACATTAAATTCTGTATTAAATAATATGTATGCCTATGTTTGTGGAGTTTGTAAGTTGGTGAGGACCACACAATTTTGGTATTTGAGGCCTTGACTGATATACACTTAGAACTGAAGGAGTGTGTATTTCCTTTTTCATAATTGTAGGCAGATACTGTATGTTCTGTACAGTTGTATGCCTCCAGCTTTGTGCTAACAGTTTTTGGATAACAGTTATATTATCGTAAAGGTATCCACATACCTTATGCCATATAATGTAATTCTATGAATGAAAACTTCACTTATGAGTCACATATGTCACCTTTCAGTGCAAATGGCAGCTCTCAGTGTGCTTCACTTCTGTCAGTATAGCACAGACTTCTAAATTCTTGATTTTGTTTGAGTTGTTACGTTTCTTGTTTTTATGCTTGTTTGATGTTTATGCCTTGGCTTTTTTACCTGTTTTGTTATTGGTTGTTGCCCTAATGTTTCATGATTATGTTCACTGAGTCTCTGATCACTGCCTGTCTTATTTACGCTTTGAATTACATTTTGGATTTGTCTAACATGTCTTAACTGTGTATTAAGGGTCTTATACACTTCTATAAGTGTTTTATTACTTTGCCACAACATAGATACAGCATGACTATTCAAGCAGTTTAGCACAGGACCTGGTTTATTGATGCTCCTGCCGTATATAATAGTATTAAGGTTTCTCCTGCAGTCCCAGTTCTGTTTTGAGAGCCTGGCAGACACCAAGAGGGAAGAGTTGGAGAAAAAAAGATCACCAAAGATCACCACCACTCAGTCACATGATCTTGCTAAGGATGTCACTGCCATTCATCTGTCCTCACTGAGAACTGCAGGTGGGTATAAACCCACCTTCTGCACACAGCTTTTTGAAAAAGTTGGTAGCTGGGGTGTAAAGGGGCAGTTGATATTTGTACATGCTTTCTTACACATACCAAAATTGTAGCACATGTAGTAATTTTTCTATTTTTTTTAAATATTTAATTACGTGTCCAGCAACATGGACTGTGCCAACCAATTCCCACCATCCATTTTAGAGATTGGTGAAGAGTGATAGCAGCATTAAAACATACAAATAGGAGCAATCATTCAAATGCATGCAGCAAAATGGCAAACTAGAAACCAATGGAAATGGAAACAAATAGTTCATGCTACATAAAATGATAAAGATGTAAGACCTTACCACAATGCCATCAGTTCAAGTGCATTTGTTGTTTGAACATAGTTCAGTGTCAGTGGCAAGGCATGAGGCCTAGGTTACCCTGCTCATTATGACAGATAAAGCACATGCTGCAGACTCTGACTCTAGCAGATGGTCCCAATCACTATTAATGTTAATATACTACTCTCAGGCTGGTGTAGATTGTGTAATAGTGTGGGGAAGATTTTTTGGGTATAAAAAGCAAAAGTCATCTCAAACTGGAGTTCTTCAGTGGCCTTCCCAGACATAGCATCTGAATTTAATAGAACTTTTTTTTTTACAGCACAAAAAAACCTGCTATTCGGCTTTATTTCTGGACTCTGGTGAAGCTGGAATTTTTAACTTTCCTGTTAAAAAATCAGTTCATTCTCAGACAGGAAACATTTCCGGTACAGCCTGTTTATCAGTCATCACTCAGCATAGATGCTTATTCATGTTCCACCACAGGCCCACTTGTCAGGAGATACAGGGGAATAAAGTTAAATGGTAGCATTTTTATGTGTGTGCGTGTGTGTGTGTGTGTGTGTGTGTGTGAGCAGCTAATGAGCAACCAAACTCAAACTAGTATCCACAGGAATCTGAAATAAAGACTGACATGTGTAAAGGTTGATAAGAAAAATAGGGAACAATGGTTATAATAATAGTATTTGTTATTAAATCCTACTTAATATTTTTACTGATTCTCATCACCACTGGTAGTAAGGAAGGGTCATAGAACTATAATTAACTGTTTATTCTCTGTGCTACATTCATTCTATTGAGTATACAGGATAGTTATACATTTTAAATACTGCTTTTGACATAGAAAGAAAACTAAATTATTATTATTATGCATCTGTTAAGAGACAGTCCACCACCATTTGCTGATAATCAGTTAGGAGTGTTGCAGAGACAGCAGCACTCTACACATCAGAGTAAAATCCAGACAGGCCTGGATATTTTCTTTTCTTTTCGTTTCTTTTTTTTTTTGTGAGAGAGTAAAGGCTATCTTGTGCTTTGTCAAAAACATGTGAAGCCACACACCACATATTTTCAAACTGCTGCTTATGCAGCATTAAAAGGGGCAGTGCAGTGCAAAGAGCTTATTGTTGCATGAATGAGCTTACAAATGTCCATAATGATCCTGTGATTGATATGCAAAAGACAGTATGCCACCTTTATATGACAGCCTCCCCCTGGGTAAAATCTGTGGTACATTTGAGGGACATTTAAATGTTGATGTGTAAACCAACACAAAGGGTTTGACGCTCATCATGCACTGGAACACAAACTAGGCTGTCAGGATGCTGTACTACTGAGCAGACAGGATCACCACAAAACAGTGGCCAGGAAAGGGGAGAAATCCTACATTAAGCAGGCCCTGGACAAATATGGATTGGGTAACGTATTTATGTACCATAAATATTGGTTTAAAGCACCACAAACAGTTTAGTTTACTAGACAGTCTACAATTATACCTGTAATGACTCCAGCAATCGACAGTGCACAGGGGTCATGTGAGCTATTAAATAAGACTATTTAAGCCTTGTACTCTAGACTTGAGATTGTGGCTTGTTGTATGTTTTTTGGCTATTCATGTATTAAAGGACTCTGTGCTGTCATGTATTTTGGGATTATGAGATTTTTGGACTTATGGTACATATGGTAACTCAAGTTTGCCTACAGTTTGTGTTTTTATTTTCAGTTTCTGGCAAACCTTCCAACCCTTAAAGGACAACTTGATGTTTATGCTGTCACGACTGATCAATTCAGCATGTGAATGGGCCAGTGTTGTGATAAAGCATTTCATTCTGGGGAGCACAAAGGAGCTGGCCTGCCTTATGCAGGTGGTGTTTCCCCTATGCAGAGAGAGTGCTGGAACCAGAGACTGGAGCTGGACCTGGAAATGTAACTATGGGAGCTTAATTTATTGCGGTGAGTCTGTTCCCAGACTATAAAGTTATTATTAAGCAACCAGTGTAACCTATGGTCTCAGCAGAAGTGTCTTCCACAGCTCTACCTATGCCAATTCATGGAATTGTTTTGATGGAGGCTTTTTCGCTCAGCTAACTCCTGTCTCTGATTTGGTTGAGGAAAAGAACATCACCCTGAGGAGGGCGTCACCGAGCTAGACTATTTTGACCCTGCAATGCTGTGCTCCTGTTGCAGCTTGTTATAAACTGTTTTCTGTTAATTGCGGATTGTTCTGGAATCTGTGGTGATTTTCTGTTTTCTGATGTTCATGTCTTGTTCCAGTTCTGTATTTTGATAAATTAAATTTTTATATTACACTCACTAAATCATACAAAAATATTCTAAATTGCATATACTATGTGGGTAATTCAAAACATTTTAAAGAAACAATTGAAAGAAATTTACCAACCCAGTTCACACTTTGACACAATAATAATCACTGGCTTATTAATCATCTGTTAAATGAATTCATTATACTGACACATCATTACAACCACAAAACCTATTGCAAAGTGCTGTTTCGCCTCACCTGAAATGGGAACAATCGTTCAGGAGGAGCATTGTCATCTGGTATCACAATCTCAACACATCTAATCTTGTCCATGTCAACAAATCCCTTTAATCCTTTTCTTTTCTGTATTTAGAAAGATTAACTAAAGTTAGTTTTAAAAAATAATAAAAAGTAATTAGATTGGGACGCTGGGATGCAAAAACAAATTAATATACACAGCTCATTCAACTAGAATATAAATTATTTTAGTGAACATTTAAAATATTAAAATACATGTCTTACCCCTTTTTCAAAGTCATAGTCGTAGTATGCAAGCTTTTCCTGTGTGAGTACAAACAATCTCTCTTTGAAGTTTAAGGGTGAAGTTTTCTTCTTTTGCTGAGAGCGTTTTATGAATACCTCCTCCAGGATGTTATCTGACATTGTTAATTCAAATATGCTGTTGTCTAAAAACAAATATATGCTATTAAATAAATGAATTAATAAAAAGACACTATATGACAATTAATGAAAATAAACTCTACACACATTTGCATCTCTATCTTTCACACTCACACTCGGTGATAATACTAACTGAATTTTAACTGTGCACATAGGACCATGCAACACCGATCATATATTTCTTCAGTTGAAATTCTTTTCTGATATTTCGCTTCCTTAATTTTGCTAATATTCCAATTTTTAAGATAGGTAAGCCTGAGGTAATTCAAGTCTTCCCGTTTCTGTAAAAGATCTTGGATAGGACATCTGTCTGGCATGATACGTCTGCTTGAAAGAGACCTTGCTCATGCAGGAGGATCAGCTTATATCTTGTTGCTTTACTCAATCTTGTCATATTTAAATGTGAAACTGCTACAATGTACTACATTCTAGTCTTTTTAGATCAGTTGCCCCACACCCAGCTTTACTGCATCTGAAAGGTTTTATTAAGGAAAGTGGTCTGTTACATACTCTGTTATGTTTCTTTACCAATATAGAAAAATCCCAGAGTAGATTTTTTGCAAAAATAATGTGTTAATAGCATTTTGTTAATAGCCCCGTACAGTGTGTATTTCATATTACCACAAGGTGAAATGTAAAATCTGATAATGAAGACAGTGGGGAATTCCAATGTTCAATAAAAAGATCTGCATCTAACAGTCACAAATTTCACCAGCAATGAACAGTAACTAGAAACCAGCAGAGAGTTTGTGCACCATTCCATGTTGATGTAAACACAAAAGCCACCACTGATAGTTTTACCACACAGGGCTGTTTTCTGTTGGCACAAAATAAGGGTAGACTGTCTAGCGGAATGGCAACATCAGAAACTGTTTCTGAGCCATGTCTCTATGTAAACAAAGATATAATAGTCTCTAGATTCTCGCTGTGTACTTTGCTGAAGTAGGATACAGTCCAATTTATTTCCCAGGGAGAAGATATTAGAGGGCAGGATGGAAAGGAGAGCCAGCTGTGTTGGGTTTGTTTTTAGCCTAGCACAAACTGCTTGCTGCACTTTCGTAGTCTTGCGGTTTTCTCTCCACAGGCCACCTAAATCAGGCAATGCCAAGGACTGTAGGCCTGGTCTCCTCAGCAAAGGTCAGATTGCCCCAAATGTTTCAACAGGGTCCAGGATCCTGGAGATTCCCAATTTCTCTAAATCTGACAAGTCTTATATCAAATATGACTTCTATCATGCTATTTCACCTTTGTACACCCAAGTAATTTTTAAGCTCTTACAAGAGGATTGGAAGGTTTGGATGGGTTCAGGATGTAATGGGTAGAGACGAAATGGTCAAGGAGGGTGCTAAATGAAAGAAAACATTAGACAGGGTTGGAAAGTTGTTGACAGGGCTGCCCTCCATTTCCTTTTTTGTTAATTCTTGCCATTGTGTCTCTTTAGCTCACAATATTTCATGTATCAGGCCAAACTGACTTGAGAATTGGTGAACAATGTAATTTTCAAACAATGTAATTTTGTTTCTTACAGATATCTGCAATTCCATACCCACACTTCTGGACACACTTCAGACGTTCCTTGGTTAAATGCATTCTTTCATATGTTAATCATATTTGGGGAAACCAAAGCTTTATTCATTTGAGAGCTGAGCTTTAAACTATAGGCTAGCAAGGTTTTAAATAAAGTTTGAAAGTAATTTTTATGTCATTTACAACAATATGTAATAGTTATATGCTAGAGTCTGTGAATTCTTGGAAGTTAGATATTCAGGAGATGTTCACCTTCAATGTGATGTTAACTAAGCAATAACATATTGTTTCAAAGAAAATAAAAACTGGATTGCATTTGCAGTCAAACACATCTGTGAGACATATATACTAAGGAATGTTTGCTTTTAATATTATAGATTATAATATTATAATATACATTGTAATGATTTATAATCACACCATCTGGTGACACCTGAAAGTAGATGAGATACACTTTGAATCTTGTTCTTCTGACAGTTTCTTACTGACCTTAGGAAGATTTTTCTTGCTACTGAAGGACTGGTTACGTTTAGCTCCATCTTTTGTCAACCTTTTATAAATATAGCTCCAAAATGAAATTAAGGTACAACATTTATAATATGTTATTCCAAAGAATGTGAATGATCACTGTGTGAGAACAGTAGTTATATTAAACAGTGTCATATGGTCAGTTTGTTGTGTTAAATGTAAAAGGATTCCGATTGCCCATGGCAGTTAAGAGGGATGCAACCTAAGCAAGAGAGTAATAGCCCAAGCAAAGAAATCTGTTCTTTCTTTAGTTCAAAAAAGGTTTACTGCATACAAAGTGCCATATGTACGTAGTATATCTTCCATATATGTACTTGCTTAAACTTTAAGCACTTTACAAATTTAGCTTTACAAAATTATTTGTACAAATTTGCTTAAACTTTACAAACTTTTCAATTATATAATTATATAACATCTCAGAAATTCAAGCTTGTAATTTTGAGGGCAGACGAAAGCTGGCACCAATACACGCCATGCTATGATAAACTAGCAGTGTGGGGACCCCTGGAATCCATACTGAAATGGCTTAGGACAACCTGCCCACAAATAACAAATAATCAGTGATGGACCTGTTTCACAGTATAGAAACAAAGCAAACTTTTACCTTCTTGGACTATGCCTTTCCTTTCAGTATTCAAGCATGATAAGTGCTTAATAAGGAAGTATTCAGAAAAGAACTATTAAAAGGGATGCAGACCTCATCTGTCTATCATGATTCTCCACTGGGCATGTATGAGATGCTGGCCAAATTCTTCCAAGTGAGCTTTTAAATTCCACAGAACTGAACTGCATTTAACTGCAAGTATTCCTACATAAAATATTGCTCATATAAGCACAGATATTTTACAACTCCTAGGTCCTCCAGCTTTTTATTACTTTTAGTACTTTTTGAAAAAAATTAATTCTTACATATAAAAAGTATATTCTTACATGTAAAAATTACATTAGACACTGCATCACGCTCACTGTCTGTCATAACATCAGCATTTTCTAGATAGCCTAATATGAATATGTATGACAATGTTAATCTGTGAAACAGTACTGTGATACTTGCTGGGGGGGTAACTTTACCGTTAATGCAAAGCAAAACCTGAGTGGGATTTCAGTTATTCTTTTGCTATATATAGTCCTATCATAGGCTTTGTTTTGAAAAACTCATTCACTTTCGTCATGCAATATTAGAATGCACAAAATTAAAAGTCAGGGGAAGATAGATTCCAGTGAATCTATCCAGTGAGTCCTAGCAAGAATACTTTTTCAAGCAAACACAAATAAGTGGAGTTGACAGTAAGTCAAAAAGCCAAAGTATACTCATCCCAGAAATGGGAAATAAAATACTACTCAGTATTTTATACACAGAGACAGCCTCCTCAAATATGAGTAGGATTCAAGCAGGTAGTACATAGAACCCTATTGGAATTGTTAAGATTGTTTACCCTAATAAACGTGTTGTTCAGAAAAGACTGTAGGCCAACAGAGGTGCTGTAGCCTAGCAAAATACGTTTTTGCCTTTTTTTCTGATTCTTTGGGTACAGAAAAATACATTTTATATTTGGAACATACAAGAAAACATACAAGAGCCTTTTCCTCAATCATTATTAAAAGCATATACTTTCACACTTTAAAACACAAACACAAATGTGTTCAAATAATTTAATTCAATTAAATTTTATTTGTATAGCGCTTTTAACAATGGACATGTCCAAAAGCAGCTTTAGAGAAATACTCTTCACTGTAAGTACACCCCTCTTGCTTTTACATAAAATTTGCAGCTAGCTGCAAAATAAATAATTATTACATGATAATTTAAACATAAGGATATACATTCACCGAAGAAATTATTAGGCACCTATGTGCCTACTCATTCATGCAATTATCTCATCATGGTATGGCAGCTTTGGGTAATGTTCATTATAGCTCAAACATTTTGTAATTTTGACTGTAGGATGATAGTTGGTGTCAATTTAAGTGTTGATTAAGGATTTTCATGGACACCAGTCTCTAATTAGAATGGTGCAATAAAGAAAAATGTTCAGGTAACAGCAGTTCTATGGACAGAAATGCCTTGTTGATAAAGAAGGTCAACACACCATGGCCAGACCGGTTCCAGCTGACAGAAAGGTGACAATAATTCAGATAACCACTCCGTACAATTGTGGTAAGAAGAAAAGCACAACACATCAAATCTTGAGGCTTTGATTGGCTACAACAGCACCAGACCATGTTGAGTGGGCTTAAAGCAAACTGGAGCTTGTGCTAAGTGATGGCAGGATCCCCAGCAGGAACTGGATCAGACTGGAGCTCAGGCTGAGTGCTGGTGATGCTCTTAGCAGGACCAGGATCAGGCTGGAGCTCTGGTTAAGTGCTGGCAATGTCGACAGCTAAAACAGGAACCGGGCCAGGCTGAACTGTTGGGGTCATCTGGTTGGCTTCTGATGTGACAAACCTAGCAGGTACACAAGACACCTTCTCTGAATGTTTTCTCTGTATAGGAGGCATTGAATTATCATAAGCTAGTCTTCTGATGTCCTCTTTCTGGCTCCTCCCCATGCACAACATTTCTTCAGTGTGCTGGCTGTAGCTTCTTTACTGTGTAAGGGAAACACCAGCTGCATCAGACAAGCTATCTCTGCGGCACTTCCCAAGACAAATTATTTTAAACAAGCCACTGGCCCATTTACAGGCCAAGGCAAAATTAACAAAATTTTGTCCTTTCCCCAGGCTTTGGGCTAACAAGGAATTCAAACTAAAATGAGCACACAAATCTCAGGGGAGCTGAGGTGCCCTTGAGCAAGACACCTAACTGCTCCCTGGGAACCATGGCTTGGGGCTGCCCCCCCACTCTGGGCACACAGTGTCCCCTAGTGTTCACTGGTGTGTTTCACTGCATGGATGGGTTAAATGAGGAGGTCACATTCTGCGTGCAAACACATTCTGTGTGCAAACACAGTAGGCAGATAGTTCACTTTCATCTCTGCCAGAGATTTACAAGCCATACGGGGGGTGCTTTAGTGAAGCAGAGATAAAAGCTTTAATTACAAACCCACTGTGGCATCAGTAATAATGAGAAATAATGTGCTACTGCTGCCTCTGCATGTGATGCCATTTACAAAGTCATGGAGGACCACACCACCCGCAAGCTTTGGATTTCATCCCCAGGGACTTTTTTTATTTATGCCAATCTTTTAGCATCCTGCCCACTTTCAAACAGTATGTACAAGGAACAAGTACACACAGGATGCTATATGCAAATTTAAAGGATGCATACTGCTGTAAGGCATTTCCTTTACTTGGCAACTCAGACCATATGGTGCATTTGAGGTCCCTTTACAAAGACCTTGTACAAAGGCAACCTGTGTTGATCAAGACAATAAGGAAGTGGTCTGCTGAAGTGATGCATGTGCTGAGGGGCTGCTTCAAAACAACTGACTGGGTTGACCTTCTTAACCCCATGCTGAGGACATCGATGGTCTCAAAGACTGTGTGACAGAGTACATAATCTTCTGTGTGGATAATGCTGTGCCATTTAAGACTGTGCATTGTTTTGTGATCAAACCTTGGGTCACTGTTGACTTTAAGGCCCTGCTGAAGAAGAAGATGGCCTTTAAGGGTGGTGAAAGGGATGGCATGAGGTATATTCAGAGAGAGCTGAAGATAAAAATTAGTAAGTAAGTATGACTAGGTAAAAATGGAGAGTAATCTTTAAAGTGGTAAGGTAAAAGATGTGTGGAATGGGCTAAATACAGTGTCAGGATGCAAGCTGCCCAGCCACCAGGAACCTGAGGAAAGCTGTATGAGGGCAAGTGAGTTTAGCACCTTTTAAGAACAAACACATCTTAAGGCATCCTTCCCTCACATCCTTTCTTGCCTCCATATGAACAAACAGAGCCTAACACCTTCCCTTCTCACCCAAGCCTCCACATCACAGCAGCTACATGCAGGAAAAGAGGCAGCCCCAGATGTTGTCAATGCCAAAGTAATGAAGGCTTGTGCGGAACAGCTGAGTGTCATGCAGTACATTTACAACCTCAGCTTAAGGCACCAGAAGGTTCTGGTGCTTTGAAAGACTTCTTGCATTGTTCCTGTACCAAAGATCACCAAGCCAAAGAAACCAAATGATTGCAGACCTGCACACTGGGTCCTCTGCTTCTCCCTTCTAAAGTCTACAACCAACTCCTTGGTCTTGGAGACATGCAGCTCCAAGTTACTGACATCACACCATGACGATAACAACTCTACCAAGTAGGCTGCCCTGTAGTTGTTTGAAATCAGGCCTACTACCACTTTCTGCAAATTTCACAGTGGTGTTAGAGCTAAAAGTGGCTATGCAGTCATGAGTGTATAGAGAGCATCCACCAGCTTTGGGGGGCTCCAGTGTTGAGGGTTAAGGGGCTGAATCTTAAGATAGGAAGCTCTGGACCCAGGAGCACAATGCGTCTAAATGCCTCTGTAAAGAATGTTATGGGTCTTGATGTCATTCACCTTGTTGTTCAAAGATTGTACATTGGCAAGCAAACTGGACAGGGGAGGAGAACTTACGCATCATGAGCTCTCCAAAGTCTGTCTCCCATGTTATCATTTCTTTATACATCTACCTTTACTCAGCCTTTACTGGAAGGATGTATTTGTTTATTCATCTGGTTTACTATTTAAGAACAGTAGTAGAAGTCCTACCTGTTAATGCATACCTAAAGAGACTAGTTGTTTGAGATGTCAGTCTCAGTGGTGGACAGTAACGAAGTAAATGTAATCCGTTACTGAACTTAAGTATTTTTTTGTGTATCTGTAGTTTACTGGAGTATTTTTATTTTGAGAAACTTTTACTTTAACTTCACTACATTTGAAAGTCAAATATCTTACTTTTTACTCCACTACATTATGAAAAATCTGACGTTACTTTTGTCCCATGCTTGCATAAAATATGTAACATTTTAAAATGAAAGAAGCGTGTAATCACACCAATCACGTTACAGCACGCACTTTGTTGACAGTGGGTTGGGCTAGACATAGTTATCCCATCAGTGCAGCAGTGTCGAGTGCCAGCGGGAGAGAAAATGGAAGAAAATTCAAACTGGCCCTATATAAGTGACTTTTTTTTAAATACACGAGATGAAACAGTAGTATGGCGTCAAAATAGGATCAAAAGTTTTGCGCACCAAAAAACTAAATCCATGCATTCTCAATCACAAAATCTCATTTATGGGTCACAGATTTCCTTTTTTGCCGCACAAAACTTTTGAACCTATTTTTACGCTTGGGCGGGTTCTAGACAGCTATTGGCTGTAAACCCCGCCCACCCAGGCCGTTCTACACTCCCCCGCTTCATTACCTTCATCAGCTTCATTATTTATCAAAAGAGGGAGACTGATAGATATGTGGTTAATGCTTGGAATGTTTCCTTTTTGTAGAGAAAATGGTTTTAATTAAACCTAAACTTGTAACTAAGTTTCCAGGAAATCTTAATCCAAAACGTAATTTTATAACCATTTGGTTCTACCTAATGGACAAAGTTTATCTTCAGTGTTTTATGCTTTATGATACTTTTAATAGATCTCAGTGCCAGACTAATTAATGACATTGTATTGAAATATTGGTGACCAAGAGTGACTTTTTACATAAAATGCTTCAATTAATAAAGAGTCTTGTTACAAAAATGATAACAGGACATTAGAGCCATAGTAAATCATAATGCTTTTACTTTTGATAAGTAAATTTAAAGGTAAATACTTTTGTACTTTTACTCTAATGAAAATCTAAACAGAGGACTTTTACTGGAGTAATGTTTTATCTTTGGTATCTGTACTTTTACTCAACTACATGATTTGGGTACTTCGTCCACCACTGGTCAGTTTTTCAGTTTAGAAACCAGTACCCCACCAGGGAAAAAATGACTACTGACTCTATCCTTAGGGAGCAGTGTGGTACTACAGCACATGCAGGCATATGGCCACTTTAAGATGGAATGGAGGGTCCATCTAGCCCTTACGTTTTATTCAATCATTTTGGGTGCCTTGCATGGATTGCCCTCAGATGGGTCCATCCACTCTTAGTCTACTTGAGAGCAAATCATCTAGCGGTGCAACATGATGGTGGACAGCATGGCAAAGAACAGGTGAAAACCCTCACCAATACCAAGTCAACACATTATTGATTGTAATATTCCTTGGTGGACCCAGACAGCCTGCTAGGGCATTTCTGTACACTTTTCTTCCTAAAGAACTGACCATAATCTGTAGCTATACTTAGATGAGGATTCCAGCTAATCCTTAAATTAGATGACATTTAATGCTCTAATCAATTCCCCATCTAAACAGTGGCTGGCCCATAGGTGGGCTGTGCACCTAACTCTTACCATGACATGCCAATCTATAAACAGTGTCTTCTTTTAATCGCTAATACTCAGACTTATGCCACTCCAGGAAGTTTGTGCCGCAGATACGCTGGCATTAGGACACAGTGTATGGTCATCTGTTATATGACTTAGTTAGTCCTACGGTGTGTCTGGTTCCTCATGTCTTTTTGACATATGTTAACCACTTGATTTACACCACCTCTTGCTAAAAGGATGGGTGAAACAGATATGTAATTGTGGTTCTATGGATCACAGATAACCACCAGGGTTCTTTGTCAGAACAAGCACTAAAGATTCCAAGGAAAGATGGTAGTATTCATTATAAATATCACTTTCATACATAATGTTGTGGCTTTGTAAGAAGGAATCCAGGTGATTCACAAAACCACGGAGCTCATATTAGTTCAGGCACTAATAAAACACACACGATAGGATCCAATAATTCAAATGTACGACCAACTCTAATACACACAAAATAATTCTAACTTGAAAATTAGTATAGAAAGTACAAATAAATGCTGAGCAGATTAAATGGTATACCAGAAGTGATCAATTTAGACTAAGATGTATAAAACATCACTATTAAAGAAGTATGGCATATTTCGGACATGCAGTGTATATTATTTTGTCTGAATTTATTTCAAATGCATGATCACTTTATCTCTTGTCCATAGTAATGAACCAGCAAAAAGTTGATTTGGCATTGTAATCAAAATTATTTGGCAGTCTGACAAATCATCTTGGCGGTGGGGTGGGGGGGAGGGGTTGCTTTCCTTACTGGCCACTGTTAACACTCTAAACCTTTTATCTGTACTGTAACAGATACATGAAAATGGTCAAGGAAGTAATATGGTAATTATGAATTTACTACATTAGGACTATAATTTCCTAAAAACACAGGTGTTTAATAAAAATCTTATAGATGTTTATTTGTGTTTTGACTAGGTCACCATTTTTGCACAATAGTTGCTAGTTATTTATATACAGCAAGATATTTGCAAACATGCTCTAGTTGTTTTCTTTATTATAGCGTTAGGTAAATCCTCATTAAACGTAGCATCTGCACAATTGAATTAATAATGGGCAGTAAATGTAGTATAAAATCTATTCTGTTTGTTTTAAGACAAGGTATAATGAACAAGCCAACAAAATAAACAGCAAAAAATATAAAGGGGAAACAATAAGAAATACAGGGGTAGCCATTAATGAGGCCATTAAAGCTCTTATCACCACTGGTACATAAGGACATAAAGAAACAATTTAAAGAAAATATTTCAGTACATATATTAGTCTGGATAAATTGTTTTATCTTTCAATTGATTAATTTTCACTTTACAATTACAATTACACCTTGGTCTAAGAAACCCATATTGTTTGATGCTTAACACAAAAGTCCCAACATAACTTTACTTTTCAATAGAACCTCAGAATGCCTACCTGATTTTTCTTCTCCAAAATGTCCTGTTAAAAGTTTTTAAAGACGAGTGGTGGCAAATACGTTTGACTTCTCTATTTCTCCTATTCAGAAAGTGTCTGTGCACAACAGTTGACTAAACCGCACCCTTTCACAGGACTTCTTTACCAGTTCCTCTTTTGCTTCCTGCTAATTTTCATATCACCAGTTGTTTTGCTCTTCAGCACCTATCAGCAGACATTAAATATATATATATATATATATATATATATACACATTATTTTTCAATATAATCTCCCTGCTTTTCAATACACTTTGTCCATCTGTCAACAAGCTGTCATATTCCCTTATTAAAAAAGGTTTTAAGCTGCACTGTGAGTCACGAATGCACTGCTTTCTTTAACTCTTCATTAGATGTAAATTTTCATCATGTTGGGGCTTTTTTCAGGGGAACAAACAGGGCTAAATACTCTGATAGGGTAAGAGTGTTGACAGTGTCGGCAGTGGTGTGTGGACATGTATGCAACAACACAGCACCACTGGATAACAGCATTCTGTGTTTTGTTTGCTTTTTAGGCTTCAGCTCTTCAGTGAGCATCCCACTCTACTGTTGAAACGTTTATTGGTTAATCTTTTTTAACACATCTTTTTGGGGCAGACATTTTTTTCTTGCACTGCAATCACAAATTAACTAATGGAACACGTTCAAACCTGCACAGCAGTGACTAGGGTGACAGCAACCTAGTACAGAATGCCTTGATGGCAGTGCAACCAAGCCAGATGTTTTAGTATAACTGGAGTGCGGATAATTTGTGAAATTATCCTTATGTGTATATAGCTGATTACTGCAAGTATTAACTATTTAGGGACATCAACTGTTGCATTTTTCTTTCCTTTTTTACAGAAGCAGCCATGCAGACCAAAGCCTTGACTCCACTTCTATGGTGCTCAGTATGATCTCATATGTTTTGAATTATGAGCAATTATGAGCTTTAACAAACGCAGCCTTCAGGGCTAAACCCAAGGACTTAAAACAAAAGTAGACATTTAGCACTATTATTTGGGCATACCTGTTCAACAAATTCACTGTTAACTTTAACTATTCACTTTAGTAGGAACTGCAGGATCCTCTAACACTGGTCTCAATAATTTCAAAATCACAACCATGAAAGGATCTGACAGGGAAAGAGTCAGATCCTTATTTGAGCAGTGACTGTGTTTGAGTATTGTATTTACTGTCTCTGCAAAGATTAGGAAACTTTGAGTTTTGGAATTTTGGTAAGTTTTATATTGATACTGTATGGCTCATTTCTAGCAGTATTCTGGATTCAGGTACTTCAATACTGGTCTATCTGCACTAGCTTTGGATATTGCAATTAAATGACTAGGCACTTTTGTAAATCACTCTGGATAAGAGTGTCTGCCAACTGCTGTAAATGTAAATATATGTACCTAGACATATAGCCAGATGACAAATTTACTTTTAAACACCACAGAAATAAGTATACAGGCAAAACAAGGCAAAACTTGCCTTTGTGTATTGAAACAAGAGTGTTGTACAAAACACAGGAAAAAAGTTGAATCAACACTATTGTCTATTCTGTATTATGGTGATGGGATATACAGACGTTTGAGATTCATTTGAGATTCATTACCTTTCGTTCCACGACAGTTTACTTTATGAAAAGGTTGGTTGGTCTTCTCTTGAAGTGCAGCAGGAAAAGCACTAGTTTCTTTCTATCTTCTTAAGTGCTTATTGGCCATATGCCACCATATATCACAGCTATGCTCAATGATAATTATGCAACTTATTTTTTTTGCAGTGATTGGAACACCCTCCAGGAGTTTTTGTTTAGCTACCATTCATTAGCAAGCTTAAATCTATTACAGGGAACTCTAAAAAAAAGGATAGGGCAGGCATTTGCGATACATATAAAGGACAAGCTGAGAGCTGAAGGTACAAGAATTTCAATTCCTTCAGCAGTCACTGGCAAAATACTGTTCCCAAGGCCCCAGATTTCATGCTACACCCCTGCTTGAGAGGTAGCTAAGTTGAACCCTAAAGGAATGACAGCCTATGCTGTGGTACGATGAGTCACATGATTAATTGTATCAGATTGATAGTATAGATTGTGTGTGGTGCAGACCCCATGCTTCGATGGTCCCCAGCTATCATTAAAGCATTGTGCAGGCTGGTGGTGGTTCAATACAGTGTAATTCCATGGCATGGGTTGGGTCAACTGGTACGTCTAAAGACATTGCACTACTTGGTTATCATTTACAGCCTTTCACAGACTTCACATACCCCCACAGTGATGGGATATTCTAGCAAGATAATGCACTGTGCCATCAGGATCAAGTTGTACAGAATTAGTTTGAGGAGCATACTGGAGAGTTCTGATGAATGGTGTGGCCTGTATGTTCACCTGAAATGAACCTAATCAAGCATTTTTGGTATGTGGTGGAGAGGTCCATTTGTACCTTCACCTACAAATACTACTAAGCTGTGGGTGGCTATCCAGATAGCAAAACTCAACATCCTTCCAGACATTTTCTTTACTAGAGTTTGCTCTTAAAAGAATAATAAGGGAAGTAAGTAGTAAAAGTAGTAAGGTTGAGAATGTGTTTGTTTTTACACATAGAGCTAGCAAATGGGTTATGGGTTAACTAGCATCCACATGAACACCATATGGGGATTAATAATGTTCTAATGACTTATTTAAAGATTTATTTAATAATTTAATTTCAGTTTGGTTGATTGTGTTGATTGTCTGTTTACATTACTTTACATACTTTACAAACTTTACATGCATAATTGTAAATATAACAGCAGTGGGACTGATGAAAATAATACACATTTGTTTCTCAAATATGCTTCTCTGTCGACCTGCTTCAAGTCCACCGCACTGTCCCCCACCCAAAGAACAGCATTGTGAAAAGTCTACATGACTATCTTCCTGTTGCAGGCACTCCACTGAAGTGTTTTGAAAGGATAGTCATGAATCACATCAAGGAGACCATTCCAGACACATCAGTTGCAACACAATCAGCACTCATTCACACAGACCTTACACACTTAGGCATCACTCAAGGAGGAGGGAGGAGCTACGCACACCTCTGTACATAGGTAAGACAGAGGTAAAAGGGGTAAAAGCATTTCAAGTCCTCAGTAGTGACATCAGCGAGAATATTCTCTGATCTCACAATACATGCTAAATCATCAAAACGTCCTAGCATTGACAGTACTTTCTTAGGCTGAGGAAATTTTGCATACTGCTCATGACAGGAAGGCTCTCTAGCATATAATCATAACTGCAGAGTCAATTATAGGAGCTTTTTTCTCTTTACAGGATATGTATCAACCAGGGTCATCAGGAGAGCAACTGACATGATCAGGGACAATACACACCCTCAGCACAGCCTCTTAACACTTCCACTGTCAGGCAGACACTACAGGAATGTGAAGCTACGATAATAAGGCTAACGAACAGTTTCTATCTATAGGCTATCAAACTTGTAAACAATTTACACACACCCCTGTGCAACCACTATAACTGGCTAAACTCTGGCTACCACACAACTACAACTACTACTTATTTATTGTACACCCTAACAGTTACAATAATCTACGAGGCACTTTATTATAGATGCAATCTGTAAATTGTTTTAACAATAATGATGTGCATGTTACTCTACCGCATTGTCTTTGCATAATTAATCATTCACTTTAAATAATTATAGTACAATTTAAATGTGAATTTAACTGTAATAAGGTTATGAACTCAGGATTAGCAAAGTAAGAATTTTGTTGTACACTCTGACATTACACTGTGCATGTGACAACAAAAAAATTTTATCTGGAAAATCAGTCCCAAAAATATTAATCCAATACCGAACCTTAAAAGAAGTGTGCATTTAGCTGTTGGGCATTCAGACTAGTCAATAAACTTCACTGGCAGGCTATGCAGCATTTAGTTGGCTAATCATATGTCATGCGCTTTCAACCACACAGAAGTAGCTCTTAACGGAAAGGGAAGGAAGTAAATGCAGAAGTAAAGTGTGAGTCCCTCACACATGCAGCTGTCACAAACTTGATCACAGTGCCTCCTTTAAAGCATTGAAACTTTTGCTGTAATCCTTTTTTGTATGAACCTCTGAAATTATTTAGGAAACATGTCCCATTAAACTGTAGAGAAGACATTGACTACTTACAAAGTCATTTTTTTTCTCTTGACATTTTGTCAGGAGATTTAATTGTGAGATTTCTTACCACTTCCTAGACTTTAGTAGGATTCAAAATAGGCTAATAGTAAACATGTTAAGATATAACAAAGTTTATTTTTGCTCATATTACATGTTTTAAGAGAGAATCTATCAGTGATTCCCAATACTATCATAATCTGTCCCCAGTCTTGGTTTGGCAGTTTAAATGTAGCTTTATTCTGTGTAAAAATGTTTTATGGACATAGCTGTGGTTCTATGAATGGTGGATAACCACAAGAGTGCCCCATCATTTGGTTCAAGGAAAATAATTAATGTGGTGAGAGGGTACATGTACTATTTTACCCTCATACCACTGGGAAGGGGAGGGAGCAATGGTGACCTTGCATAGTCTGGCACCTAATGCACAGGCAGCCACAGCACAGACTTCCTTTAGGCATGTCTCTCAGCAGTCCTCATGTAGATGGAACAATTCTCACAGAACAGCACATCATGATAGGAGCTGAGGGTATACACAGGCTATGCTGACAATGTCTGTCAGCAAGTCGTCTTGTCTCTGCTTAGACAGGAGCACCTCATGCCTTTGCACTGTGCCAGATGAAAAGCCAGTCCGATGAACAAATAGCTGTTGTGTGGTTCAGATAGTACATAATGGCAAGTGCAAAGCAGAGTGGTGAATGTTCTGCAAATTGGCCTTTGTTGAATGCTGCAAGGCCAATTGTCTGGGTCACAAACTCTGGGTTCAGCCACAAGGTTACTCTGACCCTAGCTTATTGCCAAGACATTTTTACTGAAGTGATCACCAGAAAACAAATTCAGATTAGCATTTTGTATGGGTTCATATGGAGAGGTCATTTAGGATTCCACTATGAAGGAGGAATCTCACACCTGGTTCCTGGGGAAGCACAGCATATAGGTTCCTTAGGTAGCTAATTCCCTTTAGAGATACTGTTATAATGCTATGAATCCCTGAGTGGTGTACTGGGACAAAAAAGCTGCCACATAGACTTTCAGTGTAGATGGGGACTTCATAACCTTCTAGTAGCTCCTGTAAGAAGCCTTGCACTTGGCCTTGCAAATGACTGGGGTGAGCAGTCTGATGTTATAACTTATTGAGGCTGGATCACAAGCCACTACATGGAACCCTTAAACACTGTTATTCACTCTTTCAAATGCAAATCCTGCATATGAAAATGAGATTTCGCTTTACTGAGGGTGAGATTTGGGCAAAATCACCCAAGCTCAGGGTTAAAACAGGTTATTTATTCATTTAGAAAAATGATCTAATACAACATCTCTGTGAGTGGCAGATGTGAACCTTTGGGATTAGCAAACAATTTGAAGGCAAAATGAGTCAGGTGTTGTCAATCATTGGGATCACAATCAGGTGCGAGTAGGTGCTCTGTTTTATTTAAAGAGCACATATCTAACAGGAGTTGTGAAGTCTACTCTTCACAACATGTTTATAGCATGGCATGGCATGGCATGGCATGAACAAATAAGATTTCTGAGGACCCCAGAAGAATTGTTGATGCCCATCAGACTAGAAAAAAAAGTTCCACCACAATGGGGTTTGCTAGGTTGGGATTCCTTGGGACCCCTGGTAAGTTTACAAATGTCTCTGACAGATGAATACTGTGTGCGCCTCCTTTTTGACCAGTTACACATGTATTTATTTTCATAGGTTTGGCCAACAGGAAAATGTGCTGCAACACATGGTTAGAGGAAAACTTATCCAAGTATGGGTTTTTGCCATACTCATAGTCAAGTCACAAGATCTCAACATTATTAGACACATTTGAGATACCATGCAAAATGTTGTGGCACACCAAAATCCTACACATTGTAATACAACAGAATTGTGGACCTGCAATTATGGTGTTCATTGCCTGCAGAATATTGCTGCAAGCTTATGCAGTCTATGCCCTGTGGGGGACCTGCCAAGTATTAGACTGGTGTACCAGTGTATGTAATATTTAAATAAACAAATGAGCTGATAACCCGTCTCTGACAAATAGTTCCAACATGCCCAAGAGAACCACTAACAGGGCTGCAGTCAACAATTCCCAGATTGTCAACAATGCCTCAGACATAATAGCTTGTTGGGGAGGGTTTGTGATAGACATCCTCTTGCCTTGCTACGCAATACTCATGTGCAGATTGTATCTTGTGGATACCTACATGAGTTGTTAACACTATAGGGGGGACATCCTTCTCTTATAGATCCCCACAACTAGGGAAAACCCTTCCAATTAGTGTTCGGGACACAATCTCAGTCCTTAAGTCTAGGATGAAAACATAGTTTAGTCACCTTCTGGTTCTCCCTTGTAGTTCTGCTGTCCTCGCTAGTCTGCTGGAGTTTCCCAACTCTCTGTACTCTCTTCCCATCTTCTATTCTGATAAGCCCTGCCTGATCCACTCTGACCCCTTATCTTCTTGCAGTCTTATCTGCCCCACCATGGACATGGACAGTCTACAAAACACCATAACGGACAGATGTAAAAACCATGAATTGGATTACAGTCAGATTACTTTAGACTTTAATTCTCTGGCTACCTGCACTTTTATTTGTAATTGCATTATCTGGTGTCACCCAAATGAGTCTGGTACCACTCAAGGTTTCTTCCTTTTGTCATTTCGGAGTTTTTCCTTGCCAATGTCACCACCAGCTTGCTCATCATAAAATTTCTAAAAATTCTATTAATGTATAACCCTTTTCATTATTTTGTAAAGCTGCTTTGGGACAATGTCCATTGTTAAAAACACTATACAAATAAAATTAATTTATTAGTTTATTATAAATATTATTTACAAAATTGTCTAGCTGCCATTTAATCTCTTTTTTTGCAGAAAATGTGATACACATCCAGCCTTTTTTGCATATTGTGACCTTGTTTCTGCTGAAAGCTAATGAACGGAAGATATTGAGCTCCTATTGAAAATCTTGGTTTACACTGTTTTGGATGCATCAGTTAAAGTTTGGCCTTGTACTATGTACACTGCTTATTTGCATAAAGGCAGTTTTCTGCTCTAACAATGCCCCCTAGTGACCCACATGCATAATACTAGGTAGATTGTGTGTCTACGTGTTGAATACAAAATAATTTAAGTGTTTTAGCAGTTTGCCTTTGAACCAAAACATTATTTATTTTACAGGTGGAAGCCATATTGAATAGAAACGGCTTCTTTTTATAATGTCCAGGGAAATCTCCTCCCAGATCTCCTCCCTCTCACTCAATGGTATCAACATGTCTGACATGGGTCCAAATATTTCATCCAGATACCTAATAAGCAGTCGGGGTGCTGTTGTCTATCCTGTGCTTCCCTTCAGACAAAGCTAGTGAAAAATTTGTCAGACTAGCAGGGACAAAATGTCAGTGGCCCCATCTATTAAACCATTCCTGTTTTTTTTGTTGGTTTTTTTTTTTTTTTTGGGGGGGGGGGGGGCATTGTTGCTCCTCTAGTGCATCTGTTGTTTATTTTATTTACACCAAAGAGCTAAAACTGATTAACAACCTCCCTGCTACTTAACTGACAAGATCGATATTCTAGAAGTTGAACTGCTTTTGAAGTTGATGCTATTCTCTGATTAAGTTCCTGTCATTTTTTGAGCAGTGTACATATGCAAATATGAACAAATAAAATCAACTGGGTTTAAAAATAGTGTATATAAACAGATCTACGTTAAAGTTGTAGTAAAACTCCTGACCTCGTACACAAAAAACTAACTAATAAACATTTAACTACATTGACACAAGCAATTCTGTTTTTAATAAACTTTCCATTACTCGATTGTCATGTTAAATTTGTCTTATATCCGAAGTTTTACCCTGGAGGGGGTTGTACATTGTAGCATTAAAGGAAGGTTTTGCGTCTGTCTTCTTTCTTTACTTCTTTACCTGCCAAGAGCTAATGGAAACCTCCTATACAAGAATGTGTGTACACTGATCTAGTTCTTGTAAATATTATGCTACTGAATCATCAGGCATTTTGAAATAATGAAAAAATTTTTCTTTTAATGTTTTCTCTGTTTATTGACTTATTTTACAAGACGTGTGGGAACAGATGTCTGTTTTGGTCTCAGGTTCCAGTTAGTCTGTTATGGTTTCTGAGGAGGACTCTCTTGTCTTCTGAGTTTGTTCAAGTCTGTTGAGGATGAACTGGCTTGTGTCAATAAACCGTTCAACACAGTTTATAAAACACACTTCCGTCCTTGAGTCAAGCTTTGGACCAGGCTTATCCATGCACTTCTCCTAAACAGACAAAACACAACACCACAGAGATTACAAATACTTATTACATTTAGGTAGGACAAAAAAATACAGCCTGTTTAACCACAACAAAAGTAATAATAAAAAATCCAAGAACATGTATGGCTCTTCCTGTAAGCTTTAGAAGAACATTAACATAAAAGAGGCATTAACATAAAGGGGGCAAATCCTATATACAGTATAAAAGTTCTTAACTATGGGATGGGGTTGTAGGAGCTTAACAAAATTCACACTCAGCCATAACATGAAAATCACAAAACTATGAAGTCGGTTATCTTGTTACAGTGGTACTGTCAAGGGGTGGGATATTAGACAGCAAGTAGTCAGTTTGCAAATTGAATGCATTGGCAGCAGGAAACATGGGCTAGCGTAAGAATTTGAGTGACTTGGTCAGGCGCAAAATTGTGCTGGTTAGATGACTGGATCTCCAAAACAGCAGGTCTACCCTGTGAGGTGTGAGGTGTTCCCAGTGGTTGAAACCTACCAAAAGTGGTCCAAGGAAGGACGACCATTGAACCAGGCAGCCGTAAGTAAGCTTTCTGAAGTGAAAAGTCTGAAACTTTCATGTGCAACAGTACAAGACCTAGCATTGGGTTAAGCTCTCAATTGAAGCTTATTTAAATCATATTACTAGCATAGCCTTTTTCAGAAATATTGCTAAGAACATGATACAGAAAAAAATAGTGTTTTCTATTTCTAGATACAGACAGCCTAAACATCACCATGAGATTACCAAGTTAAATTTAGTTTAATATGATACATTTTAAGTTAAAACTAATCTGAATTCCCATTCACAAAAAACATTTGTAACTGTAGCTCTGAATACCGTGGCTATGTGATGATGAGTTCAATACTGTCATCGCCGTGGTTAGTATTTATTTATAAAAGGGTTAGTTACAGTTTTAAGACCTGACTGGCTGAGGCACCCGAATTAACAGTGAAAAGAGAGAAATACGTTGTTTTTGGTTCTATTGTTTAGTCGTTATTTTGCCAAATAACCTTTGTGTAACATTTTTTAATATCAAGCTCCTATCACTAAACAGAGAACACTGGTGGAAGAATGTGCAGACACTGTTCAGTATGACTCCATATTTAGTATTTTCTAAAAAGCGGAAAAAAACAACAAAAATGGGAAAACTACTTTTTTGGCTTTTGGTGAACAGATTTCATTTACTGGGCCAACTCATAACAGTTAAAGTAAAGGATGTTGAAAGGCATCATGTGTATTATAGACCAATGTAAGCCAAGATGGATTTCTTATATTGCAATGGCAATATGTTTACAAATCAAATCTTATTTACAAAGAAAAGACCTGCTACCAATAACAATAAGCACAAACTGCTACAACCAGTGAGCACTAGATTAATAAAGTTGCTAAAAAACAAACAAAAAAAAATTATTAAACATGCAGAATAATCCGCATCCAGTACAAGGCCACGTCATTTCTGTCCCCATAAAAGAGGCGAGTCCCAGAGTGCTGCAAACCTAACAGTGGAGTGATGGTTTTGACTGACAAATAGAAAATGAAAATGAAAAGCGCCACCTACTGACCACCTTACTTGAATGAAAAATGAAATTAAAAATGCACAGAAATGACAAATCAGTATACAAACATTTTCATTTTATTGTTTTCATTTTAATTTTGGCAGAATTTCCCCCTGTACCAGGGGACTACGACTGGGGATATCTGGGGATAGTCAGTCCATCATCCCTAAACGCAATTCAACATTCAATGCTGATTGCTAGACTAATGCTTACCGAATATCGTGAGAGCTCCAAATATCACTCCACCAAATACACACGAAACTCTAGAAACCACGCCAGCGTTTTACAAGCAATGGGGAGCAGCACTAAGGAGAATGAGGAGTAGTTGTGCAAAGAGCCCATTACAGGAATTAGTGCAGCAAAACTATAAATTATATAATGAACAAAGAATGCCCTAAGAATTTATCTGAAACAAAAACTAAAAGGATTAAAACCATAACAAAAAAACCAATAGACATGAAGAAAAAAAAAAGTGAGTGAGTGAGAAAGAGTTTCATTTGCTGGTGTATGCAAGAAGCTGGAGTACAGTGAGTGAGCGAAGTTCGTAACTTTTACGTAGCAACAAGCTGCTTGTTGAGGTATTATTAATTGAATAAATAGTAAATACAGTATTTACTTTCCAAATTCTTGTATAAAAGCAATAATGGTTGTTATCGTGAAATAACAGCACTGCTGTGAAGACGTACAACACTCGCCTTTGGCTAGTCTCTAATTTAAAGACAGTAATGCTATCTATGCAAAACATGTTCATATTTATATGATAATATTTACTAATTAAACTACTAATTAGTATTTCTGAAACTTTTTCCTCTTTTCACAACAAGGAGTAATTGAATTTTTTAAATGTTAACCTTTAAGGTACAATTAGTTTAGGGTGGGAGAGTCTAACATGCTTGATGTGAAAAGCTTAAAACCATGGTCTAAGAACACAAAACTTGTCTCAAATACTGATAATTATAACTACTCTCTACTACTAAAATGGCAAACCTGTGGTCCAAAAGAAAAATATCTGTTTATTGCTCCCCAAGTAAATAACATTACTGTAGAACCTACACATTTATCAGAAGCCATTTTTTCACGAAAGTATTGCATTTTAATCTTTAGATAAAATGGCTTTAAAACTGTTTGAATATTAGCAAGAAATATGCTGACAGGTTATGTAATATTCCTCTTGAATTTTAGTGCATAAATAATTTTGTCAATGTTGGTAAAGTATTTTAATTTCTTAAATATTTATAAATAACAGGGTTAACTTTGCTGGGTTATGTGGCATTAAATGTCAGTGAAGTCTGCTCTTTTCTATTTTAGCTTATTCTACTGTGGCATATTAGAGCTAAAATACTTTAAACTCACATTTAAAGGTTCTGACAGACAAATTACATTTTTTTTGCATTTAAAGCTTTTATGGTGCAATCACTTTTCACAATTTAGAAATTATAAAGAAACAACGAACTGTATAACAGTAAAAACTCTTCAGTGTGTAGACATTTCACATTAAAATAAAATAATACAAACCAAGAAATTGTAACTACTTAAAACCATACAACATTAGGGCTTGACATGTAACATTTTAAAATTTATCAATCAAACAGAACATATGAAATTTTAATTTAAAAAATGTAAAATGAGTCTTGTACATTAATCTACACGCATATCTCTCCTGAAAAACGTTAACCTGGGTGAGTAAACTGCTTTCAGTTATTCATTGTTAGCTTACATTGCCGTTTTAGCAGCAGGCCGCCTGATAGAACTATTTCACCTCGCAGAATGTTGATAAACAAACAACAGCGATCTTTATTCTAAAATCTATTAATAAACGCTGATAACAGAACTGTGGTATAATCGCAATAATATACTCGATAATACACTCGGGTCGCGCTATATCGTGAGATATCGGCACTGGTGTACTGATCTTTGGCACTCAGCCTGAGGCCAACCATTTATGTTCATTATCGGAAGCTCTTGCAAACACAGACTGAAAATATGTAGTGGAAAAATGGGAACCGCTAAACAGAAAATGCCGTAGCAGAACTAAGGAGAAAATTTATAAACACTCAAATATGACCAATTTATTAAATAAAACGTCATTTAAAACTATACATTTATAATGATTTCATCCACTGAATGTACAGAAATTAAATGTAAACTTTTTTTAACCATTTAAATACAATGCATTTTAAATTAATTCTCTTAAGCTCTTATGAACATATTTAGATAGGATGCAATAGTGTCAACCCTGTTATAAAACAGCACTAACAGGGTTGACGATAACAGGCTTGACAACTGGCCTGCTAAATCTGCAATAGCTAGCAATGTGATGAAGCATATAACTAGGCTAATTATTTATTCAACAATATTTATATTTAGAACATTATTTATATTTAAAACACTCCTGTTATAGGGTTGTTGGGTCTAGAAAAAAAACACAAAGTCAGTTTAAACCCTGACTTTCAGAGGCTGAAACAAGCCCAAAGTGTCAGACATTTATAAAAAAAAAACAAAAAAACAACAGGCTATAGATGGCAAAACAGCTACCAGTGCACTATTTTTGTTAATCTCATTTTTTCATATTCTAATTTATACTTTTGGTTCGGATTGCATTTTGTTTATAACGTTACTATTATTATTATTATTATTATTATTATTATTATTATTATTATTAATACTACTACTACTACTACTAATAATAATAATA
>JAOVVF010000048.1:803117-816896 GCA_028565595.1 Duopalatinus emarginatus
TTTCCTTTCTTTACTGACATGCAAACATCTTTTCTGTAACATAATAATAATAATAATAATAATAATAATAATAATAACAATAATAATAATTGTTGTTGTTGTTTGGAAATGTTGTCTAAAATGTTTTTGTACTGACTCAATAATGCATATAAAAAATGTCTCTAACAAAATTCGCACACAATACTGAGTGCCTAAGACTTTTGAACGTATATATATTATAATACAGAAAAAAATATGTCAGTAAAGAAGGCAACCTATTAAATCCGATTAAAAAAACATAATGAAGGAAGTAAGTGTGACAGTCAGTCCCCCCAAAAATACTGTTGCAGATTCTCCAACACACCTGATCAGTAAACCTGATCATCTAATTCCCCTTATAAAACTGTATCATCCTAACCTGGGACTACTATTTAACAAAAGAGACAAATTGACAAACAAAACAAACTGTCGTCACACCTAATCCTGACTTTCTTTACTTTATTACTTTCGGGTTTTTTTTACTTTTAAATAGTAAAAACACTTTAATATTAACAGTTGTACACCTATCTATCTGTGCACAGTTCTTCAATGGATGCAAAAACATAATAAAGATATGTGCAAAAACTATAATAATTTTTCTTCACCTCTGTCTATACACTGTCATTAACAGTGTATAGATACAGATGCAGCTGTATCTCAGATGCAGATTATAACTGAGATCATAGCTACATTGGTTGTGCTGGACAACGTGCTTTCATTAGTTTCAGTGCCGTAACAGTGCAATAACTCCTTGAGATAAAATGTGCATACTGAAAGGGGTTGTTGTGATTCAGGAGAACTGCAAAGCTGAACTAAACAGATTATTTATTTGTGACATGAGAAAATAATTTTCAAATGACATTAATATTTGGCTTAATGCTATTTTAGAGAGAGAGCAAGTACCAGTTTTACAAACCACAGGTAGAACTGACAGATGCAGATACAAAATACTGTCATCAAAATGAAATACTTGTATAGGATATATCATGCAATTTATTTACAACTTTAAATACCACAAATAAAAACAAAACACAAAAATATGGTATATTAATTACATCATCTTTGATCTTCAAAAGTCCTGTAAGCTCTGGCTGGGTTCAGACAGCAGTGGCAGGTTGTCCATCATTGTACAGAAACAAACCTCGCAGAGTTCGAATTCGGAAAGAACCCTCAGGATGGATGGTGTCAGGTTTGTGTTCGCAGCGGAAGAACATGATGAAGCCGTTCCGGTAATTTTTGTTCATCCATCCATAGAGCAATGGATTGGTGAAAGTTGAGCACATGGCCACTATGTGAAACAGAGTATAAAGAAGCTTGTATTCTTTAAACTTGAGGACCAGATCAAGATCGCTGGCCAGTTGGAACACATGGAACGGTAACCAACACACTGCAAAGACCACAACCACCAGTGCTAGCAT
This sequence comes from Duopalatinus emarginatus, assembly GCA_028565595.1. NCBI lineage: Eukaryota > Metazoa > Chordata > Actinopteri > Siluriformes > Pimelodidae > Duopalatinus > Duopalatinus emarginatus. The sequence goes on from JAOVVF010000048.1 coordinate 804,554, forward strand.
CTTGGTAGTGTTCTTGCGACGAGTAATGCTATCGTTGCGGTTGGACGGGCTGACATGGTTCTTCAGTTTGACCCAGATGCACACATAGGCATAGCTGATAATGCCCAACGGAAGCACATATTGGAGCACAAGCATGGAGAAGCTGTAGATGATGGCATCGCGGTTAGTGCCATGAGGCCATTTCTCAGAGCACACAGCAATCCTTAAGTTAATATAGGCAATCTCCTCATAGCGATACTCCCGAAAAATAGCTAAAGGTCCAGCAAGAATGGCTGCAAAAGCCCAAGTTAGACCGATAATAATAAAACTTGCACACCTGGTGAGACGCTGGCCCATGTGAAACACGATGCACCTATAGCGTTCCAGAGCAATTACAGTGAGTGTCAGTATAGACACATGGACACTCAGAGCTTGGGCGTAAGGCACCATGTGACACATCACTGCCCCGAACTTCCATTCATCCAGCAGAGTGTATGCCAAAGTGAAAGGTAAGCACATGGTGTCTACCATGAGGTCAGCTAATGCAAGGTTGGCAATGAAGTAGTTGGTAACGGTACGCATGTTTTTGTATATAATAATCATGTAAATAACTAGTGTATTACCAATCAGGCCCAGAATGATTATAAGTGAATAAGCAGTTATAAGGGTTATCTGAACACTTAGATGCTTGGTAATGTCGTCCACAAAGACGGGCTTATAAGAATACAAACTTTTGTTGTCCAGGCTATTTTGATGCCAGTAGGTATATTCTTCTTCCCCACTGTGAATAGCATTGCTGGTGATGTTAGCTGGGTATGAAGAGCCCATGTTGATTTTGGGTTTCTCTTCAGATGAGTCCAAGAACATTCATGCACGTGCCTGTTGTAAAGAAAAGAGTTTGATCATTTTGTTCATCAGTTTGAATATATTTTTCTAAGGCCAGTTACAGGGTTTAAACACACCCTTTATATTACTCATTGTCCAAATATTACATCATACTGTGACCCAGAATATTATAGATTCACACACACACAATGATAAACACACAGGACTCTGTTTCTGCGCTACACACACACAAACACAGGACTCTCAGAACACTTAGGACTCTGCACCACACACACAAAACAGTAAAGAACTCAGGACTCTGTTTTTGCACTACACACAACAGAGGAAGCTCAGGACTCTGTTTTTGCACTATTATGCCAGTTTGCACATACACTAATAGAATCTTCGAAGCTAATATTAATGTGTCTTGCACTATTTTTCAACTTGCTGCTTGCTATTTGCTATTTTTCAACATACACTGTAAATACGTTTTACTTAATGTTCATTGTTAATTTAGTGTGTAGATATTCTTATTGTTAATTTAATCCTTACCACTGTGCACTTTATTTAATTAGTGCAAAATGTAGCAAGGATCTGTTACCATCAGGGCTTTTTTGTCACTTAGTAGCAGTACGAGGCATTTGTTTGTTAGTGTCAGTGTTATTTGTTGTGCTTGTGTTTTTATTTTTTTATTGTCTTGTCATCACCGAGGGATAGAAAGAAACGAAATTCCGATTCCTTTGTATGTCTAGTACATGTGAAGTACTGACAATAAAGCCAACTTTGACTTAGATGTTTTTCCACAGGTTAAATGTATTGTAAAGCATGGACAAATCATAAGTGCTATTATTTGTTTTGTTGTTATGTTATTATCAGTCTGAGCTTTACTTACCTTCAGACATTTGCCAGAGAAAGAAATTTGTACCACAAATATAAATCGAGTAAGCTCTGAATTGAAATTGCGGTCATGGAGCAGCATTTAAACACAATCACACCTACAGGCAATTTATCTCAGCCAATCCACCTACACGTGCACATTACACCTGACCTGTGACACATTCTATTATTTTTGCTATATGCTGAAGACATTTTGCTTTAGGATAAAATAAAAACAAAAACAAATATGTGAAAATGGATCTGACATTTTAGCTTTCATTCCCTGATATTTACATCTACATTGTTAAACTTACAACAAAATCTGGAACAAAAGGAACATGTAGTAAATTATTTACATATAAAAAAGTAAATAACAACTAAATTTGTATTGCATAATTTTAGCTTGCAATAACTGCATCAAACTATAAATCCACTGAATTCACTTAACTCTGACGTTTTCACTCGTCTTTCAATTGTTAATTGTTTTTGGGGAGTTTCTCCCTATAGTTTCTTCTTCAAATTATGAAAAACATCCTCAGTTAGGTTAATGTCTAATAATGGACTTAGTCTTAAATCTTCCAAGCCATTAAACATGCCATGACCGCATGCTTGACAAGTGAGCAGAAAAGCGTCTCAGAATGTTGAACAATAGATTGAACCTTGAGGCAGATGGGCTACCAGTAGAAGACCACCTTTTGTTTCACTTCTGTCAGCCAAAAACAAAAAGCTGAGCGTTCATTGGGCACAGACTTACCAAACTTGGATAGTTTTAAAAATTGGTCAGATGAATCTTCATTACACAGGTCGTAGGCTCAGCATTAGTATATGGAGTATATAGCATATATAGGTAGCATTGCTGTTGTTCAGCAATGTTCATTGTTCTATCCTAAATGAGTTTTTCTCATTCTTCCCATGTTAGCATGGGTGGGTGAGAGTTCTCCATGTTCCTCTCACCTCCCCAAAAATATAAGCTACCCTTACCATTACCCTTACTTCTGAGTTGACTTGCAATGGACTGATGTCCAATCTGGGGTAAATTATCTTGCTTTGTACCCAGTGTTGCTGGGATATGCTCCAAATCCAAAGTAACCCTGAATACCAGAATAAAAGACCAGAATAAAGTGGTCACTTAAGTAAACCTTTTATATCACATTTATTCGTGGGCCATTTGAAACTGCAACAAAGTTACATTTTATGAGCCCCTTACTATACAAATTTATTAAAATCCAATTAATTTTTCTTCAATATTTAAACACATAGAAGCAAAAAAATATTTGCAGAAATACTAATAGCCCACTGAGGACCAAAAACATTACGTTCTATTTTTTATGAAAAACATTTTACTTTCTTTTGTGTTAGGCAGCAGGTAATTTCAAAGCAATTATGGAGTCCCATTTAAAGCCAACAGAAGTACACTTAGGATAACATGTGGCCTAGCTGCTAGTGTTGCTGCCTCACAGTTTGTGATCCTGAACTCAGCTTACTTTCTGTGCAGAATTTTGCATGTTCTCCCTCAGTCCACATGGTTATCCTTTGGATACTTCTCCCTAAAACATGCATGGTTACACTAAATTACCCCTGGCTGTAAATCAGTTAATGATATGCGTGCAAAGTGCTCTGCATCAGATTCACTTCCCATTCAGAGTGTAGTCCCCTCTTACACCTGTTACCTTGTGACACTTACTGGAATAAAGAGGTTATTTAAGAGACATGAGCGAATGAAAAATGCCTAGTTGCAAAATGTTTTAAATCACTTTCTACAGAAGCAACTAAGATTACTATTCCAGAAAGTCACCAGAAAGTCTTCTTTGCACACTGATCTTGTCTTGCACTTGCTACACTATACACATATCGCAGCATGATGCATAATATTTTTCCTACAGTAAACACATATGTATTTGTTATAACAAAACATACAGAGAATAATAAACAGAATCCAGAGGTCTCTTAAATGTCCTTTTTAATGCATGACTATATCTACCCGTGATGAGATCATCATAGGGATGAATGACTTATTTAAATGTCTTTCAGCTTTGCACGGTTCATCTCATCATTCCATCATCTATAGACCTTTTCAAACAGTCCACCTAAGACACAGCATACACAAGGAAGGTGCCTTTATGCAAAGGTCATGTCTACGTTGAAATATAGTCTTTGCATTACAAAAAATGCTGTCCAATCTGTTTGACATTGACCACGTCTGCAGACGAAGAAATCGGCAGCATAATTTACAGAATAGCTTGATTATTGATGCCCTTCACTAAATCGAAACCTGATTTATTGTCTACTTATAAAATTCTATTTTGAATATTGTTTCATTACAAGATGCATTATGATAATGACATCATTTTTCAGTGCTACTCAGATGATCAGCTGTAAAATTGCATTGCAGCCTAAGGGTGAAGATGTGAAGATGTTTTTTTTCCCTGTGTGTGATAATAGTGAAGAAATAAACAGTCCACATAAAATCTGAATAATGTAATGGGATAGCTTTCCTGAATATGATATACACTATAATAAATTAAATTAAAAGGCCAAAGGTCATTGCCTAAGTTTTATAAAAATTTAATGTGCCTGCTTTTATCTTATATGGCTGACATGAAATCAAATGTCAAGTAAAAACAAAACCCTTACAACAATGGTCATCAATCAATAGGTATTTTTTTGGTGTGTGACACCTAAAGCAATATATATATTATAATATTTTGTGTTTTCCCTGCTTTACACTTCATCAGCCCTTTAGCTGTTAAATCAAGCATTAAAAGCTTGTTATTACTATTTTCTCTTCCCCAATCTCACCTGGAATCAAAAACCCCTGGAAGTTTTAATGATTAAAAAAAGACATATGGGTGTGGTTACTGCAGGGAAACTGAATGTGTAGATCATGTGCCATGTATACAGATGTGCCAATTATGTCAAATTTCTGCAAAGTACAGACAGGACAGCTGTATGTGCAGTTACTTATACATGCATGTAGCATAGGATATATTCAGCAATGCCAAAGGAAGGGCATGGATTATTCCATTCCATACTTCACTAATGTTATGCCATAACTGTTACAAACAAGAGACTCATATTATATCTTTGCTAGTTACTGTTGCATAAAATACTGTGCTGAAATGCAAGCAACAGTTTAAGGATAAAAATAATTGAATGATTAAAGAGGTGCATGTGCACAGGTGTCTTATATAAAAAAAAAGCCTTTACCTGCACAAATGAGAAAAAGAAAAAGAAAAAGAAAGAGACTCACTCTACTGTTCAGGATGCACAGATTTCTTTTTTTTCATAATGCATAAATGATTCTAAAATCGTCTTTTATGTTATGTAATTATATCATGCTCATTATATACATATACATCATATCTTTCCACTATAGGTTATACAGACATATTTAATACCTATGAACACCTTGTATCATGCAAACACGAATTTCACACGTAAACCAGACAGATGACTGAAAATGATACTCACCATTAACTGTCGCGCTTCTGCCGGTGGAATAAAGTGGACAGCAGCAGCTCGCGCTATGTGAGAGAGTGCGCAGCGCGCGCGCTCTCTGCTGCAGCGCGACAGCACCGTGCTGTCATCGACCCTTTAGAGCCGCCGTAGTTTCAAACGTATGCACAAATCCATCCAGCTCCGTCAAGCCCCAGTGGTTTCCACCCTCAAGAAAAAGATCCGGTTTGTGCTTATCGTTCTGCCGTGTAAAAATATGATTTCAGCCCTACAACAGACACCAAGACTATGTTTTGTCTCATTGTCTTGTATAAACAATACACGTGCACACTTTACAACCATGTAGACTAATTATTTTGATTGTTTTCATCATTTATCATCAAATATGCTATGATTTGTTGATATGATATTGCATTTGAATTGTTGTTTTAAAATGACAAAACTAATAAAGATGTTCTTTGTATGTATATCATTGCATATATGTGTGTGTGTGTGTGTGTGTGTTCCAAGTTCCTGGACGTGCATGTCTCAGAGGACCTGTCATGGAGCAACAACACGGCATCACTTGCCAGGAAGGCTCACTAGCTCCTCTACTTCCTCCGCAAACTAAGAAGAGCCAGTGCCCCAACCCCCATCATGTGCACCTTCTACAGAGGAGCTATCGACCAGATGCATCACTGTGTGGTACGGCAGCTGCACCGCGTTCTGCCACCCTCTGGCACATTAAGAGAGCAGCTGAGAAGATCGTCTGCACCTCTTTCCCCTCCCTCCAGGACATTCACAGCACCCATCTCACTTAAAAAACCCTCTGCATGGCAGGTGATCCCACTCATCCACTTCACAGCTTCTTCAGCTTGCTGCCATCCGGGAGGAGACTGTGGAGTCTCTGGGCTAAAGCCAGCAGGTTGAGAAACTGCTCCATCCATCAGGCTGTCAGGTTGCCTCAACTCTCTGCCTGCTCGATAATTAAACTCTGGATCATTTTTACTATCAGTACTGGAATTTGTCTCATCAAGAAATAATTATGCAAACCACACTCTAGGCGGGTGAATGAAATACATTTACATATTTCATATTTTCATGTATATGCAATGCTTAGTATTTATTTAATAGTTAATATTCTGTCATCGACATACTGTAGGTCTGAGAGAAACCCAATTTCAATCCTCTGTGTGTCCTGTACATATTGAAGTATTGACAATAAAGCAGATTTTGACTTGACTTTCACTTGCATTCTGGCTTCTTGCATCATTGTTTTGTCATCATAGTTGGACATATAGCTCACCATGACATACTGTATTCCTTGCAAGGATCTTACTTGCTGAGGTTTGTGCAATGGTCGTGGTTTCATACACAGTCCACTTCATTTTGTGTGCACTGATCGCTTCTGCACTGTCCTACTTCAATAAAATTTGAGACTATCAGGTTGTAAAACACCTAAGACAGGTCAACAGTTCATCACAGATTAGACATACACTGGGGCAATTTATCTCCGATTCATCTGAGTGGATATGTTTGGACTGTGGGAGGAAACCCGTACAATGGAGAACACACAAACTGAACACAGGATTGTGTCCACCTGGGCAGGGACTTGAAACCAGGCCCTTTTTGCTGTAAAGTGAAAAGCACTATTTACAGGCCCTTGCAGTTTCTTCTGCATGGATTTATTTTTTAGCTAGTAACTCCAGCACATTGCATGTGGTGTGCAAGTGGCGTCTGGTTTAGGTGGTACATTACTGCAGCTCCAAGTCAAAATTGCTTTCTGGCTTCTCTGGACAGCTCTATAGTATCACCTTTTGGCATAGGAAATCTAGTAGTAGTACAGACATTGTCCACAAACAGCTTTGAAGAAGACATCATGATTTTCTGCAGGCCTTACCAAAGTATTGACCAGCTGAAGATATGAGCACAACTGGAAGAACCAGTCTCGGCTATTTAAAACTTTATCAGTCCTACAGCCAGATAAAGGCCAATCAGCAATCTTTGCAAACAAGTTCATTGTGCCACTTATGTTGTTATTATCTGCAACCAGCTCTAACAAGAGGTATGTACTTTGTTTATGGCTTTAGATGTCCAATAACTCCTATTTGAGGCATTTCCAATGTAATTTGGATGGTTGCAAGTGTCCTATGGTGCCATTTAATTTCACATCACTCTCTGTTCATCCATATCTGCTGCCTGAAGATCATTTTTTCCTTGCTTCCCCACCTCTTCTGCCTGTACATTCCCTTATATCTAAACCTCAGCCATTGATGGAACACTTATGTTGACTCTTTGTTACCCTGAAGTCTCTAAATAAAATGTATGTCTCAGACAATTCAATCTAACTTGCTGATGTCATATTATTAATTTGACATTGATGAATTAATAACATACCAACTAGCACAACCCTCATCATTTTCTGAATCCAGGCATGTCCAGTTTTCTTTTACACTGAATGTTATGTCCATTACAGAACGCATAAGAGCAGGACTCGAGTGAGTGCAGCGAAAGTGTCAGTGTAAAATACATAATGGTAAAATAGAATTGATGGTTATGCTAATTATATACTGTCGTTTTACATTATAGCGTTGTTCACAAGGTATCTGCTTAAATACACATTTTCTACCCAAATGTGCCTGCAAAAACCTTTGTAATCCTAACAGATGTCTTTGCTTAATTTATATTAAGCAAACATATTTGACTAATTGTATGTTTATTATTCATAGAAAACAGCCATTTTTATACTATTGATCACTGATGCGTTGTGTGGTCTTTCAAAGGTAGCTAAATGTGAATTATCCAAGTCTCTGACAGCTTAAAGAGTAAGCACTTAATCCTTTTTGTTATAACAAATAAAAATGTTATTACATAAAAATATAGTGTGACATTTGGTAACTCTTTATTCAAAGGAAAAAAAGAAAAGAAAACATGCTCAACAATCTGCTGTGCCTCTGGTCTGATCACTGGCTGCACCTCTTGGAGAGAATGGATGGCTAATTATACCTGAAGCTTGTCTTTGTGTTCCCAAGATTATGATTCAGTGACAAGGGATCACATCTTGCCCACCTGAGCCTCTGAGCATTGTAGACAGCCACTGCTTTGGAGGAGGAGGACGACAGAAGCTCAGGCTCGCTCCCATCTTCTCTTTTGACCTGTGGTGTTTATTGTGTTGTGTGTTTTTATGCCATGAATAGTAAGTACTGAAAGAGGTCTATTGTAATAGACTTGAGTGATGTGTAATGTGTAGACTTCTTGAGTGATGTGTAAATGTTGTAAATGTTCGTTAGCTGGGCTGAAAGGGAGTAAGTGCCTATTGCACCTCTCATTTCAGGTGTTGTTCCTACCATCTTAGAAATAGCTGTAATTACTCTAGCAGTTAAGAAGCTAGGACTTAACTCTGAGGATTTTAATAATTATTGGTCCATATCCACCTCCCATTTCTTAGCTGTCTCTGCAGAGTTGAGAAAACATGTGTCCACCAACAGCCTGTTCAAGAAGGTTCAAACTGAGTTTAGAGCACAGTACGGTATTATTGCACATTATTACTTATTGATGGCAGCTGACTCTGGATTGGTAAATTTGCTTGTTATTCTGGATCTCAGCCTCTTCTGATACACTCTCAAAGGAATTTGAATGACATTACTGGCACAAAACCTTTTATCTTGTCTCATGGTGTTATCAGTTCTTGGCCCCCTCCTGTTCATTATTTACATGCTCCTGCTTGGAAATATCAGCCGACAACATGGTCTCCAGTTCCACTGTTATGCGGATAATCCACAAATGTACATCTCTGCCAAGCCCTCTGTTAGTCTCCCATCTAATTCACTGATGTAAAAACCTGGTTGGCTTTCTTAAGCTAAATAGTAATAAAACAGAAGCTCTGATTAGAACCGAAACTGATTTCATTATTTTCCATCCTTGAGAAAAGACATTTTCTGTTCCTGATTTTGTTGTTTCCTTTGTTGCTTGGGTACAAAATCTATGCTTACATTCATTCAATGCCCATATTAAGATGTATAACTAATATAGTCTTTTTCCACCTCAAAAACATTGCCAGACTGCATCCCTCTCTTTCCCACTCTGTAGCTGAGATTGTTGTTTTTCCTTTTTTTTTTTTACATCTAGACTGGACTATTGTAATTCTGCTTAATTTAGTCCTCCTGCCAGAAGCCTAAAAGAGCTACATTATGTTGAGAATTCAGCAGCCAGAGTACTCATGCACACCAGATCGGAGCATATAACCCTTACACTCAAACACCTGCATTGGCCTGCATAATTTCTGTATGCAGTATAAAATCCCTCTTCTTGTTTATAAATCTCTACATTGTCTGGCTCCTTCTTATCTTTCAAACTTGCTGACTAAGCATGCTCGCTCTTTCTGGCCCTCCGTTTCCCTTCCGCTTTCTGTCCCTAACGTCATGTACATTTGGCGATAGAGCTTTTAGTGTGGCAGGTCTAAAACTCCGGAATTCCTTCTCACTACAGTTTGCAGTCACCTTCCTTTTTAAAAGGTCAATTAAAGACACACCTTTTCCAGTTTGCTTTTTCCAGTATGTAGTTTTGCAATGATGTGCATTGTTTAACTTCTGTTTTATGTGTTTATGTGGTTGTACAGTGTCACTATGCACAGCCTGGAACCACATACTTTCACAGAAAGATGCTATTTGACTGGCAACGGTCTAACCAAGAACCATTTCTGTAACTCTTACTGTGTAATTACTTACCACTAACTTTCAACCATGGAACAAACTGAGTGAAAATGTTTGTATTTTTGCCTCGGTAAACTACAACACTGGGTTTCAAAGGAAGCAATCAAGATGTGAAAAAAGGACTGAATTTCAGTTGTAATTCATGTTGACAAAAATATTGCATTAACTAAATGCATTATTAATTAAATTAATTAATTACAGTTACATGGTGCCTCCATTTTCACCAGGTCAAAGCAATTAAATGAACAATCAGAATACAGTTAAAACCTTGATGCAAATCCTTTGCAGTCAATGACTGCCTAAAGTCTGAAACCCATTTCTCCCTTGAGATGCTGTGCTAGATCTTTATTGTAGGGGGCTTTAGTTGCTGCTTTGTTGGCCTTTCTTTCATCACTTCAGTAAGTGAAAAGCATACTCAACTTATGTTGAACTTATCTGACATTCAAACCATTTAAGAGCATTTCACTTATTTGCTGTTAAAAGCTTTTGGGGTGCTTTTGCAACATGTTTTGAGTCATTATCTGTACTGTGAAGTGCCATCCTAATTTTGCAGAATTTGACTTAATCCGAGCAGAAAGTATTGCTCTGGACATTTCTGAATTCAGCCAGACATATTCGACTAGTTTCATTGTCAGCCATACATGCCCATGCCATAACACTCCTCCGCCATGTCTGACAGATGATGACCTTCTTTTCTTCTTCATACTCATATGTCTTGCCATCTTTCTCGTTAAAGTTAATCTTGGTTTCATCTGTTCATTGAATTTTGTTCCATAACCTCTCTCTCTCTCTTTTTTTTTTTTTAGATGTTTTCTAGTTAAATATAACCTGACCTTAAGTTTCTTGAGTGTTACCAGTGGTTTGCATCTTGAATAAATCCAATGTATTTAAATTCCTAAGGCATCTCTTCATTTTAGACTTTGACACTGATACTCCTAAATGTAATGAGGTATTTCTTGCTCATTGGCTTCCAGGCCTTTTCATGTTGTTTTGTTATCTCAGCTTTCAGTGCAAAAAGCATCAGCCAAAGTTGTTACCATAAAACAAAAATTAAGGCGCCCACAGGCAAACAAGTGGTAAACATAAATACAAATGCATGCCTGTATTCCTTTCTCACCAATATAAATGTTGAGAAATGTTGAGTTTTTATATGATATGGACATACGTCTCATTGTACTATACAGTGAGAAGAGATCAGAGAGAAAGTAGGTATTCTGTAGGAAAACAAATTATGTCTGCCAGCAAATGCTTGCCCTCACATATTTAACTACTAGCAAGATGTCTGATAATGCCATTAACACACACGAAAAAATATAATCATGTAACACTGCTAGCTAATGTTATGTTAGCTAATTGTGTTGTTGCTAATTACAGTCATTTTTGCTCAGTGCAGTTGCTCTCTGCTTGTCTCTTGTTCCCTTTGCTAATGCAGTTCTTCTACATATTCTGCCCACTTACAATTATGTATGTATATGACTGGTTTAAACTCATTACACATAAAGTGACATATTTCAAGCTTTTTTTGTTTTACTTTTAATCAGTGTAATATTCTTATCATTGTGTAGGTCCTCCACTAGCGCAGCGAAGTGTGACATAAAATTGATCACACAAGTGGACGGAAGATGTCTAAAGAGATGTTGGGCCATGCTGTCTGGATGTACACCCACAGCTATGGTGGTATTTGTAGGTGCAGGATATTGGGTGAGGATGGATCTTTCCACCACATGCTGTAAATACTCAGTTGGGCACATGTCTTAAACGTCCAGGCAGACCACACCATTAGTCACAATTCTCCAAAATGCTCCTCCAGTCATAGACAATGCTGGGCCGATGGCATTGTACATTATCCTTCTGGAATATCCCATCATTGCGGGGAGTACAGGATGTCCATGGACGGCAAACCGTTACCAAGCAGACAAAATGTGTTTAAGCAGTCCGGTGGGCCCAACCAATGTCATAAGAGCGAAACCAACACCAGTACGAAACTACAACCAGCCTCGCATAGTGCCTTGTTAATAGCTGTGGTCCATGGTGGCCTCATGAGGACTGTGCACAAACTCTACCATCAGCCTAAAGTAACTGGTACCATGACGCATCGGACCACACAACATGTTGCCAGTTTTCTAGGGTTCAAATATCAACCTCACAAGCCTAGTGTCGTGGTGTTAACAGGCAGTCTGGTGGGTCTTCTTCTACCGTGTCTCATGGATGCTAAGGCATGCTGTTACTGTGTTATTTGGCACAAATATTTACAGGTGTGGCAGACATGTTACTAATGTTCATGAGTTATGTATAATGTTATATATATATATATATATATAGTCTTAGGCACATGTGAAGAAATGTTGTGATGAGGTTTTTACAATTTGAAAGAAAACCCCCACAATGAGCAGTAAACAGTAATAAAGTAAAGAGAGTCAGGATTCAGTTTGACTACACTTTATATTTTTGTTAAATAGTCGCCCCAGGTTGGGATGATCCAATTTTATTAGGGAATTAGATGATCAATTTTACTG
>JAOVVF010000048.1:873006-887617 GCA_028565595.1 Duopalatinus emarginatus
AACAGTGTGCAATGCATGTCTGGACAGCGTACATGGGCAGTTTCTTACTTTATTAATGCTGAATTCACCCTCAAAGCGACAGCCATAACCGTTGTTGAGTGGCACCTTCATAGAGTTTTCTATGTGACCAACTTCATGACGTCCCATTTCATCTTGGATGTCCAGCCCCACCACTGAGAGAAAGAAAGATCAGAATGCTTACAATACAAATGGAACAAAGTGCGACAGCAGACATGTTTAAAACATTTGGCAGACAGGAACCCTTTTGGCTACATGAAAAATAAACCATAGCACAGATTTATTTTATAAACAATTTAAATGTTAGGCTCATTATTCAAATATGTATGTTTAAAATAGCAGCAATTTTTTTGCAGCGTAAGAACTTTTTAATCCTGAACTTTCCACTCTTCAAACCCATGTTTAAGATGAAATTATTTATAGGTCTACTTATTTTTCAGTTTTGGCTTAAACCCAACTAATCAGCCAGACAAACCGGGTAATAACTATAAGAGTATAACAATAAATACAACTTTAGTAACTGTAACAATATCAACAAATAAAATACTGTAACAAAATAAATAAATCACATAATCCACTTTGAGAAGCACCGATCAACAGTACATCACACCACAATGTATTCAAATATTTTATATTAGCAACTCCATGATATGGTCCAAAATGCTATTAAGTTTAAATCCCAACACTGCACGAGAGCAAGCCTCTTTAGCCCAATATGTTGACTTACACGTAAGAAAATTTGAGTTAGTTGAATTAAAATAAAATTTATGCATAATAAGGTTAACATAACAATTAACAGAGAAATAAACTCTACACCAAGTGTTAATGTCTATGTAGGCAGGCTATACAGTATTACTGTCAGTGTTGCATTTACCCTGCTGACCTTTGGCACTCTTACTGGCAGGTTCTAAAACAATACGACAGTTACTTACAAAAACACTGACTGAGGAAACCTTTAGTACACCATTAAAAGCTTTCCATGGAACAGGCTTGTTTCCATTGAACCAACTCCACGCAAAGCAGGAAAATTAAAAACACACCCGCTAGCCATGCAGGGCAAAAAAGGTTAATCTAAACCCAGCTCAAAGCCACATGCAGGTCACATCACTCAGACGCGAGTTGTACCTTGTTTTCACAGGACTAACAGAAGAGTGGACACTCCGATGTGTGTCCAACCACTAAACCTAGCTTAAAAACATGAACAGAAAGAACGTGTGGAAAATAATATGCCTGGCCTGTCACTTTTTCCATTAAAAAATAAGACAAACATCTTACTAGCAAAGGTCGCTAGAAGGAAAAACTTGTATGACAGGATTAACAGCTAAATTTAACCCAAGCTGTGTAAAATCTAAGTATAATTTCTGGACAAAAACGTTTAAAGGCTATTGTCTCTAAAACAAGGACAAACACTTAGCTTAAGATCTTGGTGAGTTTTAAAGAAAGAGTTAATGTATTAGATGTTGTATTTCCTAGCTCTCACTAGCAACGCGATATGTAAAGACAGCCAAACTTTTATTTAATACTTAAAAATCAAATAAGGCATGCTGAAAGAACATGACATTACAGTATATGAAGTCATTATTGTGAAGCAAGTGCTGTGCTTATGACTCATCCAAAAGGCGAGAAAGACATCACACCCTCCCTTCCTTAAACACAAGAACTTTTTACCAGCTGGAGGTCACAGTTTTTATTGGGTAATGGAAAGGGGGTGAGTACACTGTGTTCTGTCAAGATCCGTTTCCAGGATGTTTCGTTAAGTATTTCATGTGGTGATGCTCACATTTTTAAAACCCATGGAGCTTTTATTATATTTTATTACAGATTACAAACCTTTGGCAATTACATAAAGAAAAGAAAGTGTGTTATCAAATAAATAAATTAGTATATTTAAGAATTTATGGTTATTTTAAATTGCTGCACATTTTCAGATTCAAATGAAATTCAAAAATAAATTACTCTAAGCCTAGATTATACTCATAGATGACAGTAGATAGCTCTCACATTAACAAGAGACAAATATGAACTAGCACTAACTTGAGATATCTTGTGCATATACCAACACAAATTATGTTCAATGTAATTGTTACGAATGAACAAACACTAATAAAATTATACAAAAACTTTAATACAATATAAAGTAAAAAAAATACTGAAAGAGACATTTAATCAACATAAAATCTGGTTACAATTAATCGCTTTTACTGGCCGTGGTGCATTTTTCATAACTGTAACAGGATTTTAATATTCTCAATGGAATAGTTAATATTGTACACAAATCAGATAGTAACATTAAAACCATATGTCTACACAGCTTCGACAACAGCTAGGATCTGTCAAGGCATGGACTCCACAAGACCAGTGAAGGTGTGCTGGCGTATCTGGCACCAAGATATTAGCAACAGATCCTTCTGTGGATCATACCACAAGGCTGTCCTTCCTTGGAGCACTTTTGGTAGGTACTAACCACTGTGTGATGTTAACACCCCACAAAACCTGCTGTTTTGGAGATGTTACATTACATTTACAGCATTTGGCAGACGCTCTTATCCAAAGCGACTTACTAGGTTACTGGTATTACAGGTAGGCCAACATAGTGTTAGGAGTCTTGCCCAAGGACCCTTACTGGTGTAGCACAGACTGATTGCCCAGATTGGGAATCAAACCCAGGTCTCTCACATGGGAACCCAATGATGTTACCACTGTACCACACCAACCAAATGTTTTGACCTAGTTGCCTAGCCATAACATTTCGGCTCTTGTCAGGGCCTTGCATATACTTAGACTTGCCAATTTTGCCTGCTTCCAACAGCTTTGAGAACTGACAATTCACTTGCTACCTGATACATCACACTACTTGACAGGTGCCACTCAAATAATATAATTATTCACTTCACCTGTTGGTGGTTTCTATATTATGGTTGATGTTTCTGTTATGTCTAAAATCTATCTAAAACCAAACAATTCCTGACTATCATTTTGTTGTTAAAAATGAGGTTACAGCTTAAGATAAGCAAACAACTCAAAACAAAGCAACTGATGACATGGCAGTTATGTAGTTTCTACCATAAAAGCAAGTGATATTTGCATAACATCTGCATAGAGATGATGAAGGTTTTCCCCTTCTGACAGAAAAGTTCGGCTATTCGGTGCAAAAAAAAAAAAATTCACCCAGTATGATGGTAAATCTTATTTTCTGTACAGGAAGTCTTGGTCTAGTCAACTGTGCACAACACATTTTACTTAGACTTTTTGGTTTAGTTGTTTTTATTTAAATTCCTACTGTAAGAATGACAAAATATGCAGATGAGAATGGCAGCAAATTTTAAAGTGCACATAATATTGAGAGCATTGATACAAATGTTCTTTCATATTAGAAATAGGAATTAGGAATGATAATAAAGGGGGTAAAAAGAGAGTATGAATATTGGTATATTTTATGTATATACTCACAATCACAGTGTAAGTTTGGCAAACTGATGTTTAAACTCACTTCAATCTTCCCTCCACTGTCTTTATCTGGGTCATCCACATACAGTTCATTTACTCTGTAATAAAGAACAAATGGCTACATTATTGTAATCACTAACCATAACATTATTATATTGTAATCACAGAGGAAACAGACAATAATCACTAATTAGACCACAAGACATAAATGGTATAATGCAATAGTAATCTTGGTATTATTATTATTTTTTATTCCAGAGCTGTTGAATTCTTAAATCCTGATTTGTCAGGTAATGGTTAATTTTCAACAGCCACTCTGACAATAGTAACTAACATAATTCATAACTCGGTGTCGGTGTTCTGTCCTGTTTCCTTACGTTTTCCTGACACAGGACATTTTTTAGAAAACACATGAACCAAACCCACATACAGCTGCACATTTGTTTCATGTAGCCTATGCAAAACTTGAAAAATTCATATTCCAACAACCTGGAGTAAAATTTTCACATGATCTAACATTTTAGCACATTGCACATGCTAAATTTGGGTCTGTGCAGTGTGCATGTCACAGTGCTAAAAATGCTGGTCAAAATCAATACTTGCCTGCTGTACTGGCATATTGGCAGTGGGGTAACCAGGAATTAATTTAGGCAAAACTGGTACAAGCCTATGCAAAAAACAGAGGCTGGTGGTGGCTCCATGATGGTAAAGGTTCTTGAGCTGACATTCTATATATCCTGAATAAATTCCTGGTTACTCCAATGCCAGTATTGATTTTGACCAACATTTCAGCATTGTGACATGCAAACCACACAGGCCTGGCAAAAACGTAGACAGTCTAATCTGTAAGTCTGCATAATTGTTAAGTATAATACATTTTAGTTTAGTACCAGGAGCAAATTTGTTATTTTAATCTATCAATGCACAATCTAGTTTTATCTAATCGTGCCATAGTAATAACTGACTAACTGATCAATAACTGACTAATCTTGCCATAGTAATAACTACTAAAACAACCTGTATGCAGTTAACTCCGCCAATTCCGCTAGTATTTTTCAAATAGAAACATGAAAAATGAACAATCTGATTGATTAATCCTATTTCTCACAGCAGCTGGTAGTGACTAAATGTAAACCTTAATCATAGGTCTTCTTTCCTAACAGTTCATACACTAAAATAGTTTCGGTTATGCCTGCTTTCTCATAAAAATGTCCTATTGCAAAAGAGGAGGATAATGATGTTAATCAACAGACTATGTTGAGCAAATTGCACTACGCACACACAGATGCTTCTCAGATTAGAATATAACCAAAAACGTAATTTATTTCAGTAATTCAATTTTTTTTTTTTAAAAGTGCAACTCAATATATATTGTTTCATTAAACACAGAGTGATATATTTCAAGCATTTACTTTATTTCATGTTAATGATTATGGCTTACAGCTAATGAAAACCCAAAAGTACCTCAGAAGATGAGATTAGTACACTGTTAAGGTGTTATGGAAGCCCAGCTTGCTTTGATAGCGGCCTTCAACTCGTCTATATTGTTGAGTCTGATGTCTCACCTTCCATGTGACAATACCATATAGATTCTCTTTAGGTCAGGCGAATTTGCTGGCCAATCAAGCATAGTCATACCATGGTTATTAAACCAGGTATAGATACTTTTGTCAGTGTGGGCAGGTGCTAAGTCTTACTGGAAAATAAAATCAGCATCGCCATACAGCTTGCATGTAAAATATACTTGTAGGTGGCTGTGCTGACGTTGGACTTGATATACCACAGTGAACCAACACCAGCTAATGACATGGTTCCCCAAACAATCATTAACTGTGGAAACGTCACACTGGACCTCAAGTAACTTGGATTCTGTGCCTCTCCACTCTTCCTCCAAAACAGACTTTGGACCACTAAGCAGTTCAGTCCTTTATCTCCTTAGCCCAGGTAAAATGTTTCTGATGTCGTCTCAGAGTCATGAGTGGCTTGACATAAGCAATGTCATAGTTGCCCATGCCCTGGATACTTTTTTAACCACACTTTTTCCTTCCACTCAACTTTCCATTAACATGCTTCAATACAGCACTCTGTGAACAGCCAGCTTCTTTAGAAATGACCTTTTGTGGCTTACCCTCCTTGTGGAGGGAGTCAATGACTGTCTTCTGGACAGCTGTCAAGTCAGCAGTCTTCCCCATGATTATGTAGTCTCCTGAACCAGCCTGAGGGGCCATTTATAGACTTAGGAAACCTTTGCAGGAGTTTTGTGTTGATTAGCTGATTACAGTGCAACACCATGAGTTTACAATAGTGAACTTTTTCAGTATATTTAAATTTTCTGAGATACTGATCAATGTGTGTGAAATGAATATATAATATACGTGTTTAACTTTTAAAAATGAATTTTATATATACATATGGCTTATTTCTGGCCACAGATGTTCAGTCAGAACTGTTCAGCAACAGAACTGATGATCATTTCCTTCTTTCCCCACACCCATGCTAAGCAAATAACGTTGCGAAGAGGCAGAGTCAATATCCTGTGTGAAACTTACTTTAACACCAGGTCAGGTCACATGTATTTAGTAACAAAGTGTAGCAAATGGCACCCTTACAAAGAACTTTTTTTTTCTCACAGGCTCATGAGATTTCACATTATTTAATATCTGCGTTACAGTCTTCACTTATGTAAGACATGTAAATATTTAGAGAAGTTCAACAGGCTGTTGCTACAGCAACGTGGGTGACTCATACACAATAGCGGTAACATCTTGTCCCTTAGCGGTTTAACCGTCACTTGATGTAAGCTTGGAGAAAACAGTGGCAGTACATACATTTCTGTGGCTATGAATCCCGTCAGCTCGGAGAGGAAGAGGAAGAGCATGAAGACACAGCAGCAGATCGAGACTGTGGGGAGGGGAGAGCAAGGTTAGGAACACACAGTTATGTGTCAGGGGTTTCGGTTTTGCAATCAACAAATATTACTTATTTACTGTAAATATTACAAATGGAATCTCTGGTTAGGACAGAAATATAATCGGTCTTATTCAGAAAGCATTTTATGATTTTTTTTCTACATTATTCAAAGCACAACCATGTGTTTAACTACTGATTTAATTTAATTTAAAGCACTACCATAGGAGATAAAATGTACAATGGTTTATGTGATATTTTAAAAGCGTTTTAAATTCATTTGTAGTAATTATAGAACTTTTCACTATTTATTTATAGCCATTTTTTACTTTACAACGTTTTATGACACATTTTGCTGAATAATGTACAATTATTATATTATTACTACAACTTACAATTATTTAACCTTATTTAACAACCCCTACCCCACTACACACACCTTTTTTTTCATCTCACTGTATTTCTGTTTTTATAAGACCTTGGGTTTCTCCCTCTAACACACATCTTGATTTCTATATGAAACATACATGTTTTCAACCCTTATTCACCACATGCACCAACAGTCAAGGTGAAATAGAACTGTGAAATTACGTCATTAAATCAACCTAGAGACGAGTGCTACTGTAGGTGGCTGGGCTGCCACACTTCCTGTACACGTCAGCGCTCATGTGATCATGAATAATAAAAAAAACAGCTCAAGTAAGCAGGTTGCATAGGGCCTTATTTACATGGAGACAGTCACTAGTGAGTCAGATAGTCACGTGACTTTATGGCAGGCACGTCATTCTTTGGTGTGCTGCGGTTCCTTAGTTTACACAAGCTAATGTTTAGCTACAGCACAAACAGTAGGGAGTGTCAGTCACTATGGCAAATACTCCACATATCTAAATACTGAGAATATGATCATTGCTTCCTTTTAGACTGGACTAAAAAAATGGTGATTGGTAGTGAACTTTATTCAGGTATTTAACACCCACTAAATTTTAACCTCATTCATACTAGTTTAACCTATGTACTCTGATACATTTAAGTCTTGATTAAACACTTTGGGTCTTAAAAGAGATGTCGGTCAAACTCTTCCAGCCAAAATAATCTGCTTTAAAGACCATCTATGGTTTATGGTGTCACATCATGACACACAACACATGACACCGTCAGGCTTAAAAATTGGCTGGAAAATCAAATATTTATTCTTCCAGGGTGAAGAATTACTTGGATACTATTTCGATCAATATGACTAAAGATGAAGTAATCCACCTTAGGGCTCACCATTTATAACAAAGGCCACAGGAATGCAAGTGGGAATGCCATTGTAGTAGGTAATATGACTTGAGTCAAAGGGGGCTATTAGTTGTGTAACTCCAAGCCGTGCTGTGTCATGAGGACTGAAACAATGAGCAATCAATAAGGAAGCAGCTGAAAGACTGGAATGTTGACAATGTTCAGATTAGGGCACAGAGAGCAGCAATTGATCAATCAGTACTAAAGGTGGTGCCAATACTGTGTTGGGGGGTGGGCAGAAAATCCTAGACAGACCTGTATATTAGCTGATAAGAAAGCAGTAAACATTACTTACTGAAGGCTCCAGTGTATGTGGGCTGGGTGAGGTCTTTAGGCACCTTCCTGTATATATCAAACCTGGAAGCAGAACAAAGACGTTAGATGGAAGAAAAAATAGTCAGCGGAAGCAGGAAGAGAGAAAAAGTAAACATGTAACGCTCCTGGGAAGCACACGTTAAGGCATGTTCTGTTCCCAGTGAGCTAAAGGCATTGACAGGGCCTCAGGAATGTTAACTATGGCAGCAGGCCAATAAATCCTCAGACGTGGATCGCCCGTGGCGTCTTAACATTATGCTACTTCCTCTATGTTCCAGACACGGAGCTGTAACCCTTGCACAAAATTTTAACCTTTTTGTCCTGTGGTATGTTCACATAACAGTGTGACTGAGGTCAAAGAGAATGCTGTCAGACATGACTGAACGACCTATCTCACCTAAAAGGAAGTAAACAATCACAACTGCCCACCAATCCTCACAAAGCAAACTTCAGAGATACCTAAGGGTCATTCTTTAACTATAAAGAGATGAAAGCATGTTTATTCTGTCTGCTGAAACAGGCAAGCATTGATAAAAGACTACAGTGAACCAGTGAAAACATCAAGTGAGAAAATGTTTGTAATCTGACAATGAAAAATAAGATTAGAGTTATTTCAACATATTTAGAAATTTTTTCATATTAACAGATTAGTATGCTTCTTTGTTGTTGGAATGGTGTGATAGCATAAATAATAATAAGTAAACATTCTACATTTGTATATTATCATTTCAATTACACTGAACTGCAAATCATTAAAAACATTTTTCGTTTCCCCCACCACCATTCTGCCTTCACACCAATCTGTTTGAACTCTTTTTTTTTCTATTACACATTTATATTTGATGCACTGTTGCCATGTGATCGAATGATTAGATAACTCTGCATATACACTCAAGTGCCTGAACACTGGTACACATGAGCCTATGCAAAACACATAGTCTGGTGGTGGCTCTATAAGGGTATGGGGTTTGTTTTTGCTGGCATTCCATGGGACCACTGGTAAATACAAATGTTTCTGACAGGTGAACAGTTTATGTACCTACTTTCTGAAATGTTACACACATTCTTGTCCTGCATTCATTCTAATGGGCTCAGCCTTTTTTCCAACAGGAAAATCTGCCACCACATCACATGTCTGGAGACGCCAAATTATAGTTAGTGTTTGGGGTTTAGCCATTAACACCCAAATCACC
Source organism: Duopalatinus emarginatus (assembly GCA_028565595.1). Lineage (NCBI taxonomy): Eukaryota > Metazoa > Chordata > Actinopteri > Siluriformes > Pimelodidae > Duopalatinus > Duopalatinus emarginatus. Next base: position 882,168 of record JAOVVF010000048.1, read on the forward strand.
AGATTTCAACGCTATGGAACATATGGTGTTCATTGCCTACAGAATATTGCAAGCTCCATGCCTCATAGGGGACCAACCAAGTATTAGACTTACATTTCAGTGTATATACACACAATAAAAGAAGACATTTCTTTGATATTAAAATCACTGATGGAAATAATTGTAATCTGTTTTAAGTATTAAACACAAAGCTAGACTTTAAATTGAATTAAGAGCTTTTTACTAATCCTAATAACACAAGAGCAGTAGTTTTGTGTATTACAGAACTCCCTAAACAGTGCAAATATTTAATACTTAAGAGTACTTATTAAATTTTAACAAAAAAAAAAGATACTTAACAGACACAGTCCCAAAACTATTTTTAACCTATGAAGAATATGTATGGTGTTAGAAATAAGTAGAAATCTCATTTTTAGCTGATCCACAATTATGAGTAGATAATGAGGTATCTCAGAGAGCAAAGAAAACATTTGTCCTGTCTTTATTTCATGTTTAAAATTGAAGAAATCTTTCTATTATATGGGCCTGAATGTGGTTCTGCTTCTGCTGTCAGAATAGGGTTAATACCATGTCCCCCTGTTGAAACAGCTTGAGCATTGCCTTTTTTAGGAGCTCTCTCCAGCCATGCTCCTGCACAGACAACTTTTTCAGGCCTTTTTTGGTGTTTGTTTCCCTGCGCTGCACCCTTGGCCAGGCCCTCACTCACATCATGATTGTAGAAACACAAACATCTGGGTGCATTTCTTCCACCAAGCGCTACGAGGTGAGAATCATAGCTGACGCAATTCTGGGAGTGATGAAGATGTATCAAATATCAAATATGTATGACGCTCTCTCTTCTTACTCCTCCTTCTGTGTTTACTTGATAGACGGGGCATTTAAGCTCACCACGGCATATTTGGGACAAAGGAAAACTGTTCTTAATCGAGTGACTAAGTCTTATTTCCTCACTCCAATAGAATTTTATGAAGTCTTTTCACGCACCCATTATTTTCCTAATCAAGAGATGATTTCACAGCTTGTTCAAATGTATTAATAGACTAAATATAGTTAGTTAAGGAACACTTATTTCGATAACGTAACTGAAATGTTTTTATTTTTATTCAGGAATGCATATAAGCTGCTTTTCCCAGGCCTCTCACATTGCCAGATTCACATCATTGACAGCTGAATGGTGTTGGGGGTAATGGGGGGGGGGGTCCTCAAACTACAACACCCATAACATTTTATGGCAACATCAGCCAAGTCTTGCATGTAGGACACACTTCCAGAAAAAGAGGCCAGAATGCTGGTGCACCTAGTTTTATTTGTTTAATTGGGTTCAAAATAATTTTCCACAAAGTCATGGTGTATACATCATCATGTCATTGATTAATCAACCACCATTAAGTTTGTTCCATTTATACTGCTATGCAAAATGGCACTTCCCTAAATTAGCTTGCTTGAGTCAATAGGACATATGACTTCATTTGCTGAAAGGTCATTAAGGAGCTGTGCATGTGCTCCGTGTGGCTCTTGTTCCTTCATGGAAAATGCCACTTCATGAAATTTACAACAGCGTTCGTGACTAAATCCAGTGCACCACATATACTCTAATCTGCAGTCTTTCCTGCTGCTTACTCCTAAAAGCTTCTCCAGCTGAGGATGGAATTGTTAGTGAGTCATACTGTACTTCGGTTGTTGACAATGTAAAAAAAAACCATTGGGCTGTTATAAAAATTTAACATATTGTACTTCCAAGCACATTCCGTACCGAAGCGTAAAAGTGTATGAAGTGGAATATTTACATTTACCTGCACTGGCTGAAAAGCAGACCGGTTCTTATTTCCTGTATTACACCTTAAATGTGGACCACTAGAGACTGGTCTTAAAAGAGGTTTAGTTGAGAAATCAATGTTATTTCTACAGTATAGTACAAACATCTGTATATAAATGGGGGCTATTAACACTTATCACCTTCACATAATGTTTATTAAAAGAATTATATTTTGCACCATCTATTTTTGTCATTTTATGTACGTGTGCAGCTCTCCGTTTTCTTGATTTTCTGCTATATTACTAAAATTGAGCATTATATGTGAGTAACAATCATGTTGAGTGGAATAAGTATTTCCTTTCACACTGTTTGTAACAGTTTTACTTTAATATATAATTCATTGCTGAACATTAACTTTTAAATGAGCAGTGAACAAATGTTTCCTAACAAAGTCTTTATGTATTTTGGCCACAAAATTATCATTCCAAATGGGTTTGACTCCATATCTGTGTAACAAGTCACCAACTGCTGCCTGCTTGAACATCTCTAACTGACAGCCAGAATGATTTGAAACAGTAGGTGCAGGGGACCCGCAAGTAATAAAACATGACGGATCATGTTGATATAAAAAAGAAATCAATGAAAGGTGTGTGATGTGAGCTGACATAAAGCAAAGTGCCTTTTCTACCCAGGCATTGGTAATTTTTAGTAACAGAACAGGATTACTGCTACAAAACACCAACACTCTAGACTCCTAAACTAAAAAAAAACTAAAATCAAAGTATAAATCTAATCACAGAACTTCAGTATAATCACTACAGGTGTTTTTATTTTTTCTTTTCTATCTATCTTTTTATCTTTTAATCGGTTTATGTGGATAATACGCTATCCTGTTGTGGACAAATTGACCTTAGAAACTATAGAAAATGATTCAACATCTCCTGACTGATCAGATTTAAGCAGGCAACACTTCTCATAAACAAATCTTTTGGCAATACTATGATGCAAGGTATACTAATATAGTTGACAAAATGCCTGCAAAACAAGTATGAAGCATTAAAAAATAATAATGTCTTACATAACCAGAAAACTAACTATTAACTGTAATATTTTAAGATATTGCTATATCTACAATAATAAGAGTACATATTGTCATGCTCTAATTAAACACAAAATTATAGACATAGAAATAACTAGAAGTCAAAACCAGATTAACTCTAGTGTCAGAAAGGCATTCTTAAACAACATGTAAAATAAAGCTGCTTAAGCCATTAGCCAAACCAGTCAGTATAAACAGTTGATGGTATAAAATGTGCTAGAACTTGTGCTAGAAGTAATGATGGGAACTCTGATGGGAATCTTGTGGTATAGCCTATATTTTTGCTCTCAAGTCAAACAATGGATTTTTATACCTTCAACCCTGCCGTATGGAGGTTGTTGCTCATGTCACTGACTGTTGTTTGTGGCTTTTCCATCTTTCTTTGGCTGACTTGTTCCATGTCCGGTTGTTACCAAAAGTATTTATTTCTCATATAATTCTGTTGGCTATTGTCTGTATAATGCCTCATTGATTTTTTTTTTTCTCAGCTTGAATAAAATGACTTGGTTTTCTTTCATAGACAGCTCTGTGATCTTCATTTTGGTTCATCCTTTTTTAACAACAATTTTTTTTAGAAATAAAACCCAGGACCTAAACCAACAGCAGATATTTGGAGATAATACTTGTTTAAACTTTTAGTCTTGTTTAAACATTGTAGCCTAACAGGGCATACAAGAAAAACCTGTCAATCATGTGTTACAATAATTATAATTATTTAAATTATGGGTGGGTTCAAATAATAAGTCCAATGCTCTTTTTTTAACTTACGAAAAATACAAATGTAATCTTTCTTTTCACTCATCTTTTGATTTTGAACATTTTCATTGTATAGCTAAACAAGGCCTTTTAATACTTTTGGAGGGGAATGTAAGTATTCAGATACATGCTTTTGTTACTTATTATACTTCCAGATATTCATCTCTAATATTTTATGACTTGGTGCTTGTAGGGGATTAGTAACATTTTTAGGCAGAGACTTTTTTAGATGCAAAATGCACAGAAATCATAAGGAGAAAATATTATTTCTTACATTTATACATAATTTCTCAAACTATAACCATTTTTATTTCAGTGCTCAGAAAGTGAGCTATGTCAGAAAGGAATAAGAAAAATCACACAGCTTATAAATAAATTAAATCAAACCCATTCAACTACTTACAGTTTTAACTTGACGGTTAAGCCCCACCTTTATAAATAGTGCAAATCTCTTTTATGAAACAGAAGTACAGAGTATTGAACAACTTCAAATCACAACAGATCCATGAACAAAATATATTATTAAAATTATATATTTATATTGATGTAAGTTATTGTATTGTACTACTGATATTGTTGTCATGATCTTGATGAGATCAACCACTTTTGGGTATATCCGTATGATCCTGACCAATTTCCAAAGTTCCAGATGAGTGTTTGTGTTTTTTTTCTTTCGATGAATCAGACCATCCATGTAATTCCGTCAAAGTAAATAACAGTCATCAGAATTATGCAATCTTTAACGAGACACGATCAAGGCACTCTGACATGGGTTTTAATATGTTGTAACGTGTATCGTAATACATGTCACTATAGCTGAATATATACTGTTCATCCTTATGCAAAATTGACAAACTGTCCTTATACTAAACTTTCAACTACAATTTCAACAATAAGGCTATTTTTAAAGGTCTAGATCCAATGTTGACTTGTAGTTTTATTATAAAGTCTGATTTAGTAAATTACTATAGGGTACTGATTAGGAAAAAACCTGCTGCTTGACAATGTCCATATTGTGGAGTGTGTGTTTTGCTTTTCTTTTCTTTTCTTTACAACTCTTTAAAAGTGTAACTGTAGAAATCTCTCAGTAAATAAAAGCACACACACATTTTAGGAACAGTTATCAGAGGATGACCTGGAGGTTTATTATCACTGCTGATGAGTGTGTCTTAGCCACACAGAAGATGAGTTATTAAACACTTAGTAACTACTCGACCTTTTTAAGAGTGATTCGTTGTTTTAAATCCCCTGGGACACCGTGCCACAGCTCCCGGGAGGCTGGGCTTCATTTCTGCACAACAGAGAAATTAAACCACGTTTCAGTGACCGCGGTGGCCAACCTCAGGTTTCTACTCACCTCCGCACATCGAAAGTCATGGTGCTTGCACGTTTTTAAACGGAGATAAAACCGTTCAATGATGTACCGGAATATGACTCCGAGCCTCTGCTTCAACCATTAGCGGGTGAACTTAGCGGAAATTACGTAGCGTAAGGACGCTTTGCACAATTCTATTGGTCCAGGTACATCGTGCTTGATGATTCTATTTCCGCTCTCTGAACGGCGGATTGAGGCTGTATCACTATCCGCTGCGTGCTCCGTGTGCCAGTGCACTACAGTCAGTAAGACAGAATACACTATGAAGTACACTACCTACTAGAATAGAATAGAATAGAATAGACTAGACTAGAATAGAATAGAATACCTTTATTGTCACTATACACATGTACATGTAGAGAAGCTTCTTGATTAAATGTGGTTTTATTATCTAAAAGCTGGGGATTCCTTCCTATAATATGACCTAGCTTTTATACTTAAACCTTTTTTTACTAGAATAGTTT
>JAOVVF010000048.1:890163-909919 GCA_028565595.1 Duopalatinus emarginatus
CACACACAGCTAAGGAGCAAGACAATGCCCCTGTGCATAAATAGACCTCCATGATGTCTTGGTTTGATTTTGACTGAAGTGGAAAAATATTGAGTGTCCTGCACAGAGCCCTGACCTCAACCGCACTTAAATCACCTGGATTCGGGTGACTCAGGCCTTCTCACCTGTCATCAGAGTCTGATTACACTGTATGAGCACAAATCCCCACAGCGAACTCTCAAAATCTATGGAAAAGTCTAAATCTGGAATGTTGGAATTCACCACATGTATATATAATCTTTTGGTTACATAGTATAGTTAATAGCATGCTCAGCAAAAGGAGACACATTTTGCAACTACAGTGAGACATCTTATTTGAAATTCATGCTGTGCGGTTTGTGTTATTCAGAGCATGACTAGTAATATTTACTTATTTAGTTATTCTTTCATTATTATATGATTATGTGACGTAATGAAACCATGAGCTAAATGAGTTTCTCCCTGAGTAGTGTGTACCAGAAACTATATATGGACTTGGTGGGGGTGGGGGATCCTTTCCTAACGGCTGACAAGATTTTAATGTATGGGAAAAGACTATTCAGAGCAGAGATACCGTTAATATGTTGTGTTTTGTTTTGCGTCATTTGCACATGAGAAGAAGGAATCAGAGACTGAGAAAATAAAACATGATCAATTTCTGGATCAAAATAAGCATGAATAAGTGCAACATGAAAACAAGAAAATCTCAGTATAAATAAAAATATAATAAAATGTAGATTGTGTTAAGAAAATTAAACCTATGCTTAAATAAAATCATCTGTGATACCAGTACCACTTTTGTGTCTCTTTGAAGATAAATGTCTACCGCTAGAACAGATTGTGGAGAAACTGCTTTATTCAGTTTCCTGTTTTGGTTTCCTGAAACCTACTGGACCAGATTATTTACAGGTGTTGGGACCTCTTTCATCCCTCTAAAACAGTTTCAGATAAAAGCGTAGGTCCTTTCCAGTGGTTGTGATACTGTGTGTTTTCTGAGTATTATGCATAGTTCTTTCAATAGTTTATTTTATATATTGAATACTTTGTTGCTCTTCAGGTCTTTATATGGATTGCAGCCAAAATTGCTGACAATGTAATGACAAATTTTGGCCAAAAACTCTAAAGAAATAAAACACTAAAGTAAGTACACTGGATCGTAAAGAAATAAAGGATATACCATGTAGTTTCCCCAGACTTTTGGCAGTTACCCTGACACACATGTCAGTAAGTGACTAGACTATAATACTATATTTAGAGAATGTATTGCATATACCACTCTTTCAGTTCCCCCTCATGCCAAGAGCAAAAGGAAAGAAAACATGGAGAACAGAGAAACTGTTGTGAACTTGTGCAACTATTACCAAAGGATGACTCACGTAATTATAGATTTATCCAATTTTATTGCAATATTAATAGCTATAATTTATGTAACAAATATCTATACTAGAACTGACATAGTGAAAAGGAATGTGCCACAGTTCTCAAAAAATAAAAAGGGAATAACTGTTTCTTGATATGTAAAGAAATTGCTTCATCATCCACTCCTCCACACTGAAACTTTTGCTTACAGTAAGTCTGGGTACAGTACATTGTGTTTTCGGTACACTCTTCCACCCCTACCCCAATACACACATACACTCCTCCCATGAGTAATGTTCCCTTCATATGGCTTGTATTTCATTTTTGACTCATCCCAGTGAGGTATGGACAGTAAAATCCAGTGCCGCAGACAAATGTTGCTGCATTTCTCACTCATGGCAAGTTCCCCATGTTACTTTTTGTTTCTTCCTCTGTTATGGTCACACAATGCTCAAAAGTGCTTCGAGTGGCGCCCTACAGGTCCAACCTCCTGACTCAGGCACCAAAAATGCAGTGCTGACGTCAGACACTGTACTCTGTGATGTCCTACTTTCATTTCAACATGCGCACTTAGGCTCTGAAGCAGGAAATAAGATAAACAGTTCAGAACAGCATACAGGTTTAAAACGAAAAAAGAAAAAACCTTCTCTAAATGTTTACTTTAGCAAACATACCATCACTGTCCTGTATATGAACTTGTCTAAGCATAGAGAATACCATATCATTCAGTCATGGACTATTTAGAGAGAGAATACAATGAAGATGGCATTTAGTAAAGTAGAACAAAACAACAGGGAAACCACACAATTTAATGTAACCACAGTCATGGTAACATGACCAACGCCATTACATGGTTACACAACAAAACTGAACTCCAAACCTGTCAGCATGGAAACATGACCTGACTGACAATACCTGACTGATGGGCTCTCAGAACGACAAAACTGCCAGCAACTACAGCTTCCCATAAATGCTCGCTCACTAACTTCAGCATTTTTGAGTCCCTTGAAGTCCACAGCACGTTGAAACAAAAATGCACTGTGATCCTGTGCAACTAAACCTGTGAGGTGTTTTCTACTGATGGAAATTTACCAGACCTCCAGTTTCTATACAGTGATTAACTTTTATGGTTAGCCTTTGCTCTCGCCGCATTACACACTGCATAGGCCTGTACAATAAAAACAAAGTATAAACTTTTATGAGTGCTGTGACAGGTATTCACTAGCCTAATTACCCTGTTATTCCTCAGAACAAGGACAAGAATAAAAAACAATAACATCATGGAAAATTTGAAAAATTCCTCGACTGGAAGGAGCAGGATGACAAGAGAAAGCGTAGACTGTCTTCCTACCTTTTAGAATACTTCGCATTATTATTATTATTATTATTATTATTATTATTATTATTATTATTATTATTATTATTGTTATTATTATTGTTGTTGTTTTGTTGTTGTTGTTGGTGGTATTATTATTATTATTATTATTATTATTATTATTGTTATTATTATTGTTGTTGTTTTGTTGTTGTTGTTGTTATTATTATTATGTTGTTGTTGTTGTTTTTGTTGTTATCATTGTTGTTATTATTATGTCTTCCTACCTTTTAGAATACTTCGCATTATTATTATTATTATTGTTATTATTATATTATTATTATTATTATTATTATTATTATTATTATTATTATTGTTGTTTTGTTGTTGTTGTTGTTGTTGTTGTTTTGTTGTTATTATTATTATGTTGTTGTTGTTTTTATTGTTATCATTGTTATTATAATACGAATATTAATTATTATTGTTAATATTTTTATTATTGTTGTTGTTCCTATATAAATAGAAACATTAACTTTCAGCATTATGGCTGTTCTGTTCTTTATTGGTTTAATAAAATGAAGAAGTGATGAGTATGGTTGAGCTGAACTGAGTGGTTGAACAGAATAACATTTGCTCAAGCTCTTTGTTAGGAGGGTTGGGCTGCCGCTCGATGAACTGCGGTGTTAACATGACGTACGTGCAAATACGCGCGGGCATTTTGCCAGAATGGGCGGGCGTCTTGACGTCAATGGCTCGCGCTCGGGACCCCTGTTTGTATATAAGAGCCGCTTCAGCCGAAGAGAGCAGAAAGAAACAACGGAAGGAAACGTGAGGAGTCTTTTTAACACGATTTTTTTTTACACGGGACAACTTTACAGCGACATTCGGGATTCGTTTTAGCGAACTAAAGACATCTTTTGTGTACGGATATATTTTCCTCGTCACTTTATGTATTTAGACCTGTCCCGTGTTGCGCGTCGTTCTACTATGGTCATAATGGAGGTCCCGAACATCGACTGTAGTTCTCTCCGGGCGCTTTTGGAGGGAACTGAGTCCGGGTGTCTTGTTTTGGACTGCCGTTCGTTCTTCTCCTTCAGCTCCTCTCACATATCCGGGTCAACTAATGTGCGCTTCAGCGCTATAGTGCGCCGGAGAGCGCGAGGCGGACTCGGGCTAGAACACATTGTTCCCAATGAGGACACACGGAGCAGGCTGCTCTCAGGAGAGTACCGGACCGTGGTGCTGCTCGATGACCGGAGCATAGACTTCAGTCAAGTAAAGAAAGACGGGACTCTGATGCTGGCCGTGACCGCTTTGAGCCGTAACAACCCCCGGGGAGTGAACGTCTTCTTCCTCAAAGGTACGCGGTAACCAAAACACCACACCTTTGCCGAGTCCCTCTTGTGGCCTCTGAGGTTATTTATGGTTCCGTGTCCTTGTGTGGTGAACTGGCACTCAGTGTTTATTTACTTCAGCTGTTGCCGTGTTATGTTATTGATGATAGTGATACTTGTAAATGGCGCAGTGTAATTAAACACCTCTTCCTCTTTTATTTGAATCTTTTAGGTGGCTTCGACACTTTTTCATCCGAGTTTCCTGAAATGTGTACCAAAGCGCCCCCACCACAGGGCCTGAGTTTGCCTCTGCGTGACAACTGCCCCCCAGGAAGCGCCGAGTCAGGCTGTAACAGCTGCTCTACTCCTCTGTATGATCAGGTAAGGCTTCAGAGTGATTCACAAACACTGGTAATAATTCATGAGCATAATTTTTGTTCAGTTTCCTGATGAGTTGTTCTTCCCCTATTTTAGGGCGGCCCAGTGGAAATCCTGCCTTTTCTATATCTTGGAAGTGCCTACCATGCTTCCCGTAAGGACATGCTGGATATGTTGGGCATCACTGCTCTCATAAATGTTTCTGCCAACTGCCCCAATCATTTTGAGGACCATTATCAGTACAAGAGCATTCCAGTTGAAGACAACCATAAAGCTGACATTAGTTCCTGGTTCAATGAAGCAATTGAATTTATTGGTAAGATTTTTTTTTTTGCTTTTCCATTTCCATTTCCCTGTCTTTGACAAAACAAGAGCAGATGTTAGTAGACAGGCTTTGGCAGGCAAACCCCAACCCTCCCCCTCCCTGAATTCAAATTTTCAAAAGTTCCCTCCGAAACGACCAGCTGGATAGACCAAGCTTGACTGTCACAATGGCTTACATCATCCTCTCTCATCCCGTTTAAAGTGGTGCTCTCTTTTCATGGAAAGCAGCAGGCCATGGCCTAATCTGCTTTTTTAGGGGGCAACTTAGCATTCCTGTCTTCTTTTGTTCTGTGCAAACAAAAGCATGTTTCCCTGGCACTGGGCTTGCCTTCCTCCCAGATCAATTCTCTCAGCCGGGGGTAGGGGGAGGTGTCGGTCACCCCATTGTGTATTCAGACCTGTCACAGAGGGAGTGTTACCCCATCACCCCCTCAGCCCCCTTTAACTCCTTCCTGTTTTATTAATGAAATGACTCCCCCCATTAGCAATACTGTGGGTTGTGATTTGCAATTGAAATTGGAGGGTGGCAGCTAAGACTAGGGAAGAGTTCCTATTAGCCATTTTCAGCTCAGGGTAATTTTTTATTTCAACCCAATTCCTGCATATGTATATATTTCCAATTTGTGGAAATACAAACTTTGTTGAAATGTGTACATTTAAAGTAATTTTCTGTGTTTTTTTTCTTTCACAGACTCTGTGAGAAACAAAGGTGGCCGCGTCTTTGTGCACTGCCAGGCGGGCATATCGCGCTCTGCCACAATCTGTCTGGCCTACCTCATGCGCACCAACCGTGTCAAGTTGGACGAGGCTTTCGAGTTCGTCAAACAGCGACGCAGTATCATCTCACCCAACTTTAGCTTCATGGGCCAGCTGCTGCAGTTTGAGTCACAGGTGCTTGCCACATCCACCTGCTCATCAGAGGCAAGCAGCCCAGCACTCAGCAAGAATGGCACTGTTTTCAACTTTCCTGTTTCCATTCCTGTCCATGCTGGTGCCAGTCCACTGTCCTTCTTGTCTCATCATAGTCCTATCACCCCTTCACCGACCTGCTGACCAAACTTTCTTTCTAAGACTGTAAATGGAGGGTTTCAGACAACCAGGTCATTTTGAAAAGTCTAGAAATAGAAGGTCAAGATGATTTTATCAAGATGATTATAATGCAACTGTTAGATTCAAAACCACAGACTGGTCTCAGGTCTTATAGGTTCACTGATGGCTGCAGTGATTTTGATTACTGGACAAATAAACTTGTGCTTGTTACTCAGCAGTATTTCCATGCAATTCTGGATAGAATTGGGTGGCTGGTCCAACCCTGTTCCTCCAGACAGCCCTTGTTTTGAAAACACTCCTGTTGACTGAACTGAAGGGGGTGGGCATTCTTCAGAGTGTGAATGTGTGATGTTTGTTGGAGCTAATTTGAGGCTCCTGGATGTCTGTTTGCTGCAGTCACTGTAATTTGAACCTTGCAGCTGATAATCATTGGCCCTCTGTGTTATATTTTGGCAAAGGATAAAACACCAAGTGTTATAGTTTTCTCAGGAAGAGTCATCTTTATTTCTTAATGACCCTTATCTTTGTTAATCATACACACATAGTCTAAAGTGACTGCAAGGTGACAGACTCTTAAGGTGCTAACCTGATTGAATACCCTCCCTCATTGTTGTTTTGTTTTTTTTGTTTTTTTTTTCCTGAACAACGAATGTATTTATAATCTTTGGCTAGACTCGCTCTGCCTTAAGACAATGAAAGTGAAGCATGTCGCTCATTCAGGGGCCTCTGTGCCTTTCAGACCTTTATCCAGCCTACCAGGATGTTTGTTTCCTTGTAAACAAACATGAAATACCTCATGTGTGTGTAATGTTGGCAGTCCTGTAATAGCCACAACCAATACTAATGGGAGTGACTTTCACAAGACTGTTTTGATATGTGATATTTATTTCTAAATTAATATATTTCATATTGTATATTTTTACATCTTTGTGATATTTTTTGATACTGACAAATAAAATGTTTTGTTATACATGTCAATCACTTGTGTGGCATTATACATTTTTAAGAAGCATAGGCTTGGCTTCACATAACACATACAAGTGTACTAAATGATGTCTAGTATACTGATATTGTAATGTGTAGTACTAAATTAGTTTTATTAAGCATAAACCGAAGCAACCCAGAAACCCCCATACAGGGAATAGTAGGCACTTGATTACTACTAATAATAAATGTGACATAATAAAAGTGACATTAGCTTCTCACTTGCTGTTATATATAGTATCAGCTGTTGCTCTACGCAGCATTGGGATGGTTTTCCTATCATATTCAAAACTTTGTGTTGGTTAGGGCCCATGCAATAACAAGTGTCATAGTACAAATGCTGATGTAGGTTTGACCTTCTTACTTACCTAGTTAAGATCAGATAAGCACTCTGACGTACTCATCACACGTGGACTTAACCGTGACCACAAGATCCACAAGTGTGATAATAAAACCAATGCCTCAACAGGGTTATTACTCAAAACTGATGAGGTAACACATAGCAAAATATTAGTAAAAAACTATATCAATTCAAATATTACTATCAGAAGACAATAAATGTTTTATAAAACCTTGTTATATATATATATAGATAATTAGTTATATAGTTATATATAATATATATAGATGATAGATATTATTTTCTTCTAGACATATCTAGTGTAACCTGCCTTGTGCTGCCTTCTGAAAACTGAGATGGTCATCACGAAAATCTTCTCTTTTTGTTTTGGAATTGGTATATTGTTATATTATTTCATTCTTGTGAAATAAAAACTATTTTTTTATTTTCCGCAGTAGTTCCAGAGCATTCACTCAGATGGGACATTTTATGTACTATTACTTATTACAGGGTTCTCCCACTCGCCATTAAGCTCAGACTTAAACTCAGGATTAATTGCAGTTGTGAGACAGCAATGCTATCCACATTTATACATTTAGTTGCCATCTTTCTAAAGAAATAAAGAAATAAAGAAATTTTTTGCATTCAACTGCAATATACAGTAACATTATGAGCATTAATAAGACAATTATTATAGTGAATAAGGAGTTGGATAAATGGCTGTGAACCCTTAACCCTCCCCTAAATATACAACAACAACCAGAAGGACTGTAAAATATTTAATCATAGTCCATATGCCTTTAAGAATTAGTTTTAGATATTATATAAATGAATCTAAACTGAACGCTATGGGTAAACATATTTGTTTAACCTGGCCCATTTTTAGTCTTGGGGTTATTTTTATTTAGTTAGTTTTTAATACTTATAGTAAATCTAATAGGCGTATGGATTCATTTGTAATTTGTATCATGTGATCTTTACCATGATTATTATCATAAATACATCATTTTAAGATTCTAGTACTTTAGAAGGATTATTATTATAACCTATAACTACTATAGCCTTGTGTCTCAGCTGCTCAGACAACGTTCTCAGATGGTAGTGGGAGAAATGTCTGGGAAAAAGATTGACCCTTTCACATTCAAAGTGACTCGGCCATATGTGGCGGCACTCTACCCCGTGTGTCACTGTGCATTGGAATTTCACATTGGTGGTGGTGTGCTGCACAGAATCATTATCAATGTCCTCTTTTGTCACAGGCGGAGGGTCTCAGTGAACTACTCTGATCCTTGTCAGTGGGTCTGGGGTGAACACTTGGCCAGACTCTTCTACAAGCACAATGGGAGCAGCTGCAAGGCGTTTGGGAAAAGTGTGACGACTATAGCGCACTTAGGGTTTGGCCATACATGACTTTTCTAAAGCCTGTCTTGGGTGGCAGAGAGGAGTGCCTTCAGAGACTCATTTATTATTCTTTTTTTCCAATTTAGCCCAACATCGGCAGTGACAGCAGCCAGCTGATCATGACTTAGTGAACCTTGAAATTTCTATTTTGGCACTGCAGAAGCTAGCTAGCTAGCCAGCTAAGTAAATAAATGATTTTATTCTATATACTTTATATAAATTGTTTGGGATCAAGTACACTTACTGATTACTTACATGCCAGCTGTCAGTGCACAGATTCAGGCCCATCAGTTTTACAATGTGTTGTGTTAATGTTCACGGGTGCCAGATATTTCAGCTACTAAACATATTTAAGCTAATAAATACCATAAGTGTAACTGTAAGATGTACAACCATAAGTTTACGGATATATTGTCTGATATACAGACATGATGTTTTATTACCTTTCAAGCCTTTAGCAACAATATAGCACATATTCCATTGCATATTTAGGGTACTGCATTAGGACACTCACTTGGTGTTGGTTAAAGTAGTATTAGAGTTTTACAATGTGTAATTGTTTTATTGTTGTTTTTTCTATTTGCATCCTTAACCAAACAAAACTACACTGATCATTATAAATAATTATAAATCTATAGAAAAAAATAAATACAATTTTATTTTATTTAGGTCTGAGATTAAACAAGCCAGTACTGTTCATTTTTGGTGGCATATGCTTCCTCTTGCCCCTCTACTTTCATCTGTTGTGTCCGTAAAAAAAAGCAGATTGGTTTGTTGTTCTCCATTAGTCTTGGATAACCAAGGAAGGGAGGGGTATTTATGGTGTTAGGAAATGACTGAAATACTACCCTATATTGACAACACCCTTGCTGTTTAATCTTGGCCTGAGTATTTGTGTTGTATTTACACACCATTTATAAATTTCAGTTAATGGCTCACTGGTCAGATTTGACATTTAGGAAATAAACTAATCATGACTTTGTTAAATCATCTGTGATTTTCAGTGTGGGTGATTAAAAACAATGGCTGACTTGTTCACGGTTCTCTTTTTTAACAGGAAGAGAAGCAAAAAAATCACCATATTGAAACACAATCCTGCACATCCAGATCCTCTTTCACACATACAAATGAACATCAACATTTTGCAAGTGTTCACACCCATAGTGAGGAAAGAAAGGGTCAATGACCTAAAACTCAACCAACCAGACTTCCCACTTCTAAAGACATAGAATTTGGCATTGTATTTAAATAACGAAGGTGTGTTGGTGTTGACACCCTAGTAAGTTTCCGTGTCTTTATTTAATGTCTTTAAATTTAACCTTTTTTAAGATATGTAGGCCGTAATGAGTGGATTACTAAACCCATCTATTCAAAGGTCAGTTAAAAGAAGCTTAAGATATTACTGTTGAGGGTGACAAAGAATGATAAATTGCTTATGCTTAGTAATAAAGCATTAGAGAGTCAAATCCAAAATGACCTGATCTTGTAAGGATATGACTGCTTACATGGTTTTAATTTATGTAAGATACCTCTGCTGTTATAATGTCACAGTTTGCTGTAGTATGTTTTGTATTTTTATAATTCTTCTGTAATATAGATTACCCAGTGTTATAATGCCAACCCTCTATTTGTATTAGTTTTATTGACGTGGGAATTACAATCATAGTCAATCAGTTGATACAATAATCGTATGCAAAACATAACAAAATCATAAAGGTCAGTTTCAGTTCAGATGCTTAAAACACACTGATCACTATGACTCATTGTCTGATATTTAAGAAAAAGAATAAACCCTCATTCCCGCCAATGCTGGACTGAGTGACTTTTATGCAGCAATTTAGTTCAACAAAATGACATTTGTTTAAGCTGTGGTAATGGACATCATTAACAAGCTATAGTTATCTAGCTATAGTTATAGTTTAGTTGTTTTAGTTCTAATTTAAACAGTAGTAAAATAGTACTACTATTTAATTACGGTCAACTTTTTTATTATTCAGATTTCAAAGCTCACTTAACTTTACGCATAACAATATATATTATTATCAGCTCACATTATCACAAATATATTAAAACTAATAAAAAAAAGCTGTTGGTATGATACTCAATGTTTTGAATCTACATTTTACCACACAGTAACTGTTTTGTATTCTGTGGATAAAAAAATAAAAGTAAAAATGGTTAAATAAATATGTTGAAACATATTTGCCTAATGTTTCCAGACGTATCGTCATATTTGTTCAACCTATTTTTAAGTTTAAATATATTATAAAATTGTACCCCAAGAACCCCATACCCCTTCCTGCCAAAGGTTTGATAACCCCTTACCAACACTTGATAGCTATGCTATATTCTACTCCATTAGAACGATGAAGAAATTTCTTTGATGAATGTAGTAAAAAGTCCCATGACTAAGTGGTGAAACCTGTTCAAAATTAAAACATGACTCTAGTACTACAAGACCAGTGGAGGAAAACATCAAATGAAGGTGAAGACTGAGTACTTTCCATCTCACAGGGAGCACCTTGATATGACTCACATGGTCACTGTGGAATTCTCTTTCCTTTCTTTTACAAGCCTGTAGTTGTGACAAAGGCTATGAGCTAAACATAACTACTTGCATAATTACTAACACATACAATACCAGGAATTAATGTTAGTCTTATTTTTACACTCTTTTAAAGGAATAACTATTACTGTGCGTTTGATTGAAAACTGGAAGTATTTTTGGCATGAGTAGTATGTACCTCAAACAGTCAGGGTTATGAAATGAAAACAGACACAAACAAACCCAGATGACTTGTGTATGTAGTTATGTGAAAGTAAAAAAAAAATAAAAAATTAAAGGTGTTTCTGTATTGGTATCATAGGTAAATTAGTATCTGGGCATTAAAAATACTCTTTAACATTAATAAGAAACTGACTTAGAGAACAGACAGATTTATTAGGAAAAAAGAGAAAGAGAGAGGGGGTGTGGGGGGGGGGGAGCAGGGTTGTAAGTAGGGTTGTAAGTGAACCAGGGTGCTGCAGCGAGGGTGCTCAGGTGCGTTTGAAATGCTTGTAAACAGCGCCCCCTGGTGGCAGTCGATAGTTTTTGGTGGTATAATGACCATATTTTGTCATATAGCTTACATTTGACTTGTCAATAAACCACAGATTAGATAATGATTATTCATTATTTTACATTCATGATCATGCTTATGACGTTTCATTTATAAAACACGGTGCTTTTTTTTCATACTGGTTTAACAGATTTAAACTGAAGTGCCAAAAAAACTGTCTAATACTTGGTAGGTTTACCCACAGGGCATGGACTTCACAAGCTTATGGAAAATTTAAGCAATAAACACCATAGTTCATGCAGAACACTGAGATCTGGTGACTTGGGTGGGAACTGCAAGCTCAGATGAGTGTTCCTCTAGCCATAATTTGATGTCTCTAGACACATACTGTCGACCTGTCAGAGTTGTTTGTAGATGTACCAGGGGTATCCATAGAAAATGCCAGCTAAACAAACTCCATACCATTATGGAGCCACCACCAGTCTATGTATTTTGTTTATACTTGTCTGTACCAGTTTGTCTGGCACTTCAGTGTATAGATGATATACACTAATACTATTCATTAAAATATAGGGTTTTTTTTAAAAATAGAATAGCATACTTACTTATTTGACCAGCTATGTCAACTGCAAAAAGTCTTAGTTTTAACAGACTACACTGTCAGAGGAGGTTTTTTCTGTAAATATCATTCATAATAATTATGATTATTTATTATACGTGCTTTGTTGTTATTATACGAGATAAAATCACTGTTTTGACCATAAAGTAACCTCCAGAAGAATATAATGTAATATAATATAATGAAACGTAATGTAGTCTAATATAATATAATGAAATACATAATTACGTAATACATAATGATACATACATACATGATATGTATGTATGTTTCGCCCAGTAAACACTCGGGTCGAGGTGAACTGGTTCAGTTATAACGTACATTCACCTCTGCTCGCTGACTGATGTCGAAAAGGCGGGACTGTGTTTCCCGCCAGCGGCTCGTCTCGCGCCGTCTCGCGCTCTGACACGTAATTGGGGGGTTTGATCGCGGACTGTTTTATCATTTGAAATTTCACGCAGGCGGGATTTTTTGTTTGTTCACTTCGTCACATGAGACTTCCCCCTCAGTTACTGTCGAGAATGTGACAGCACTGTGAGGACTCTCTAGCTGACAATCTGCATGTGAGGAAAATAAAAAAACCTCTCCTATGGGGAACAACGAGTCATCGTCGCTGTTTCCCCAGCAGCTCATCTCCTCACATGAAGCGTGCAGAGCTCAATGGCAGACCTCCATCCGGCAAGGTCAGTCCTGCTTTTTATTATTAAACCCAGCATATACAGACATGCATGCATACAGACAGGTAACAAATTACATTTTAAAGGCAAAGGAATGTTGCACTGATTAATACTGACGCATCTTCCTGATGGGGCAAATGGAGCATACCAGCAATACTTAGAAACACATTTCAAAGAAAAACATTTAAAACTTTAATTTGTCACCCTCCTGTGCATGCATACAGACAAGTGACAAATTAGCTACATTTCAAAGTCAGTAATGCATTGATTTGTAATGACGCATCTTTCTAAAAGGACAAGTGGAGCATGCCAGCAATACTAATAAAGACATGCCAAAGAATAACCAAACCACTGGATTTTCCTTTAATTTGTCACCCTCCTGTATGTGTGTGTGTGTGTGTGCATACACAGATTAGCCAGATTTTACAACACTGACTATATCGATACACTTAACATTTGTAAAAGAAAGGGATATACAGTATTAGGCAGCAAGTGACAATACAGTCAAAGCCGCTGTATTAGAAGAAGGAAAAATGGGCAATGGGTTGGGTCACTGGGTCAGAGCATCTCTAAAACAGCAGGTCTCGTTTCTTGTTCTTGTTTAATACCTACCAAAAGTTGTCCAAGGAGGGACAATTGGTGAACCAGTGACAGGACCATGGGGTCAAGGTCTGCTGAAGCATAGACACAGTGGGGTTGTTGCCTGTGGGTTTTAGGCTCTGGGTGTTTTCTCAAAAGCCTTAGATCTTTTCTCAAATACAGTTAGATCGCTAGCTTATTGTTAAGGCATTCTATTGTCTCAAATGGCTTAATGAATAGTTCATATAACTTTTGTAAATAGGGGAATAAATCCTCAGAGGTGAGCATAGGCCTGGACCTTTGGGCTAAACCTCAGATGTTTAAAATGTCTGGAAGAAATATCTGTTGCTAGCATATTGGTACCAGATACTTTGGTGACTGTTGAAGCAGGCAGTTTTAATGTTTAGGCTGACTGTGTGTATATACAGTGGATATAAAAAGTCTACACGCCCATGTGAACTTTCCAGGTTTTTGTGATGCAATAAAAATTGACCAAACTGAATCATTTCAAAACTTGTTCTACTTGTTCCAGTGTGAACAATTTCACTGAAAAGAAACTGAAAAATAAAAAAATACCATGGTTGAATAAATAAGCACACCCTTACCTAATCATTTGCTAAACACCTGCTGATTTTTTGACACCATTCAGTCTTTTTGGGTACTTGCAGCGTGGCATATCTTTTGCTTTCCCAATTTTCTTGTAAAAATTACCTCAAATGTGTCAGATTGCAAGGGCATCTTCTGTGCACACTCCTCTTCGGGTCACCTCACAGATTTATAATTGGATTCAAGTCTGAGCGCTGGTTGGGCCATTTCAAAACTTTAATCTACTTCTGGTAAAGCCATTCTTTTGCTGATGTGGAGGTATGATTTGGGTTGTTGCTGAAAGGTAAAATTCTACTTCATCTTCAATTTTAAGTTGAGGCTGCCACCACCATGCTTCACTGTGAGTATGGTGTCTTTTTTGGTCATGCGCAGTGTTGTTTTTGTGTAGTTGTTGTTCTGGTGATGCGCAGTGCTGTTTTTATAACAAATATATGTTTCGCAATTATGGCCAAAAAGTTCAACCATGGTCAGGCCACAATACATTTTCCTTCATACTCTTGGCAGATTTGATGTAGGTTTTTGCAAAATGTATCTGGGCTTGAATGTTTTTCTTTGCAATCCTTCCATCTTACCACCCTACCTTACAGCTTAAAAAGGAAGACTGCTGTCATATGTAGTAGACAACCATTATGTGCCAGAAATTCCTGCACCACCCTTATTAATGCTGTAGGGCTCCTGGCAGCCTCCCAGACAAGTTTACTTATTGTATTTTAATAAATTTTGGAGGGACATCCAGTTCTTCTTTATGTCACTGTTATGCTATATTTTATCCACCTGTTGGTGGCTGTCTTCAGCTGAACATTATATGGGGTTCATCAGAGTCACTTGAATTGATGGCAGGTAAGTACTAACTACTATTTAACATGATTTTGAATGCGATGAATGGTTTTAATGGTTAATTCCGAACACTGCCACACCCCCGATTATGTGCAGACACTCTAATAATGCACCAAGGTCCCAGTGGAATGTCAGCTAGACAAATCCTATATCATTATGGAGCCACTGCTATGCTGTACCAGTTTTTCCGGCACTTCAGTGTACATATACATATTCTCAATGGCTTAGTTATTTGATAAGTGTAGGCTTATCCAAATGGCAGATTGTTCTTGTAAATTACACATGTAAAATTATACACAACATTATACATTTTAAACATCAGTATTTGTGTTTCCTTGCCCTGTATTGTATGCAGTCATATATTGCCACATTCTTATACAGTCTTTTACAAAGCCTCTTGTTTTTTTCTAAAAGGCTGAACAAAACCAGATGAAGTCTTTCACGTTTTCATGGGAATGTTTGTACAGACTCTGCTTGTTGTACCAGATATTTTTGGAGTGGGACAGGAAGTATTTCTCCCAGGACACTGAACTTCTGGCTTCTGAGGTGCTGGAACTGTCCATTCCCAGGACCTTTTCAGATTGTGGGAAGACAAGAATAGAGACTGTGATGACGTACTAGAGTGACCTCTGAACCCTGAAATGCCACTCGGTTCTATTTTATTGACTTTATCAACCAAGATTTAATGAAGTAGGGACTTTTGTAAGTTTATTACCAGTAAGCTTCTCTTTATTTTCTCATGTAGAGTTCATTGCAGTGCACACATTTTTATCTTATCACTTATTTTTGTTTGTCCCCAGTGAATTTGGCACTTTATACTAAGCAATATTATTGGAGTGGTTCTTGTGCTGTTGCTATTATCCAGCAGATGGCATCTGTGTTTCTGTAACTAAGCACAATTTTTTTATTGTTTAATACTTTTTACTATTATAATTAAAAATTTAAAGTATGAAATAACCCACTGCCCTTTTTTTAAAGTCATAAAGTGTAAGATACACTAATATGTCAGACTCTTATAAATGGTGTTAGATTCCGCTCTTAAATGCTCAAATGCTAGAAAACTAATTTCTAAAAGTAAATTTAAAAAAAATACACAATACTCTCATGTTTATTTATTTTAATCAACACATCCACTTTGCTGTCAAAATTTGAATCTTTATAATGTATACTTATAATATTTATAATATTCTTCATGAGTATGGCTCTCTTTATCTCCATATGGGAGCGTCAATGATTTGGCTCGGGTTTCCTAACAGACCTGTTTGACAAGCTAGACATGACTCACATCTGCAAGAGTTACTGAATGTTATTTAAGCAGGATCAAGTAATTATTTTGTAATATAACAAATATAAATCTAAAAACATAAGTGAGGGGTAGTCCACTTGGTTTTTAGTAAAGATAAAACAGAGTTGTGATCAGTAGAAAGTGATGCAGAAGCACCAAGTGCCACATGGTGAAGCACATGGCGATGTCTTGGATCACCAGAATGTTGAAGAATGTAACTTTGGATTAGGGAATTTCCAAAAGGAAGTGTCCTAGTATACAAGTCACACACTGTTCTCTTATCTTAAAGTAAACTTATTTTCATTACAAAAGAGTTCATGTTCAAAAGGGTCTCTGTTTTTATTTTTTTTATTCTAAGACAAGAGGACACATGGTGTGTTTTACAGAAACAAGCTACAAAGGGCCATTAAAGGCATGCAACATTGTGGATAGTGCCATAAACTGAATTCAGCTGTCACCAGTCTTAATACAAACTACATCAGACACATGTCCAGCTGAAGTAGACACTGAGCAAGGAGCATATGCTTGCCTACTCACTGCTCACTGCTGGTTGTTAATAATGTAAAAGGATCCTTTGGGTTATTAGTTCCACTATCAGGGAGGAAGCTGCCATATTTGCAGCTCTCAAAATAGCCTCCTCAGCCAGCACTCGTGCTGTATCAGTGCCCTCTTCAGAAGTGAGGGGCCATGGGAAGTGTCTCTACACACTACGGACGGCGGAAAGTAGAAGGAAAGAATGGTACAGATGGACGGAAGCCAGCAGAAACTCAGGGGCTAGAGGTGAACAGCAAAATGACCAACCTTTCCCGTTAAATCAGTCTCCAGTGGGGAAAAGTTATATGATATGCTGTGGACCAGAGCTGATGGCTCATCATCCTTCATTCTGGTTAGATTTGTCAGGGAGAAATGAACAATGCACTGACAATGGGTGAAACTGCCAACTACCTGTCAGGCCTGTAATTATGGTAAAAGGAGTTTCGGTAGGACTACCATTTACAAGAAGTTCAAATGAGTTCAATTTTTGTGCCATTAGCATGACTGTCAACCAATGTTCAACCTATAATAAGAAAAAAATCTCCCTTTAGCTTTGTCTAAGCCTTCCTCTGACTTTTCTGACCTAATCTGAAAAAGGCGCCTTCACAATGCTGTTTGTGTTGGAGTGCAGTTTGGGAAACAGGAGCCAAAATAATCAGATTTAATCAAAAGAAAACAAGTGAGCTGCTTTGGGGTTTCCATTCGGCACGCTGGACTTTCTGATCGCATCTGCCAATGTGCAAGGTGTCCAGGATTCACCCTAGAAAATATACAACACACTATTACCCAATACACACAATAGGCATTGTGTTTCTTCTAACATCCTTGGAAAATTCTGTTCATTACATTAGGATTCGCTAATTTTGGAAGGACTATGTACGAACCGACCCTTTGTACTTGATTTACAAGTATTGGTTCAGAAGCCAATAACCTAAAAAAATTATAACCTAAAAAAAAAATGAAATATTGGGCAATAATTCATGTACAGTATTCATTACTTCACTAGCAAAAGACTTGAGATTTAAGAGTCATTTTAAATGAAAATCAGAATGGCGTAAATTCCTCTCATGCATAGTCAGTTATAATAGTTGACTTAACACTTCGTCAGTCAGTCATTATCTTATCAGCTTAGTCCATCAGGATCACGGTTTGTCCAGAGCCCACCAGGAATCACTGGGTAGGAAAGGCAGGAATACCCCCTTGGACAAGGCACCAATCTACTGCAGGGTACCACACACACATCCACTCACTCACACACTCACACTTACGGGCAATTTAGCGTATTTAATTCACTTGCCATGGATGTTTTTTTGGGATGCTGGAGAAAACCAGAGCACCCAGTAAAAAACACGCTAAACTCCTCCCAGACAAAGGGTTGAACCCACAACCCCAGGATGCTGGAGCTGTACAGCACACATACTACCTCTGGTACCACCGCGCTGCCATAGTTGAGGAACAGAAATAAATATTTACATATTTGAGTACAGTGTGCACAAATACCAATTAGTCATATCATTAAAACCATCTGGCTAAACCGCTGCCAAAACAGCTTTGACCCGTCGAGGCATGGACTCCACAAGACTTCTGAAGGTGTGCTGTTTTCTGGTACAAAGACAGATCCTTCTGTGGATCTTCTTTGGATGCACATCAGTGAGCCTTGGGCATCCATGACCCTGTTGCTGGTTCACAAGTTGTCCTTCTTTGGACCACTTTTGGTAGGTACTAACTACTGTACACTGGGAAGACCCCACAAAACCTGCTGATTTGGAGATGCTCTGACCCATTTGTATACCCATCACAATTTAGCCCTTGTCAAAGTCGCTCAGATTCTTATGCTTGCCCATTTTTCATGCTTTCAACACATCAGCTTTGAGAACTGACTGTTCCCTTGCTGCTTAATAAATCATATCACTCAAGAGGTCCCATTGCAATGAGATAAACAGTGTAATTTTGTGGTTTTTATGCTATGGCTAATCACTGAAAAACATTAACTTATAATTTGTGATGTTTTGCATGTTTAACACATTTCTGTATTGAACACAAATTTTCTAGTGAGGTGGATGGAGGTGCTTGCTGGTAAACTGAACAAAACATTGAAAGAAAAACAAGAAAGGGTACAAACCAAGACGCTAACAGAGAACTTAGCAGCAGATAACTACTCACATCGCCACAACACAGTACAATACAATGCCAAGCAATTAACATGAGAACACAGGGAACTTATAAAGGGGACCAGTGAAACAACCAAGAAGACATTTAAAGTATGAGGGAGGTGCACGCCAGCGAGCTGAATTGTCCCTGGCAGACGTGGCAGTCTCACACTTTATGATGACTACTTTATGATGTTCAATAAAATATCTTCATCATTATAAAAGCTCTACATTTTATATAGCCTTGTGTAGAGGCTATATATGTACATATGTCATGTGTAACTAAGCGTTTTGTTATGTCCGTCTTCACCAGTAATGTATGCAAAACAATGCTTTTCTACACCAGCATTATCGATAAAGTATGATAAAATGAGAAATGAGCTGATAAGATGCTGTTTATAGCAGAAATGCTTTTCTAAGGAAAGGGCAGGGACTGTCATGAAGGGTCCTCTAGTCGTAAATATTTTATCTGACATACATAAGCATATGGTGTTTTGAGGGGCAATGTTGTAAATTCTAGTTCATGCTTTACATGTGCACAGTCCTAGATCACATTTATATATATTAAACGTCATAATATTAAAATAATATTTATTTTAAAACATCAGTAGTCAAGTCACTTTGTTTTATCCACACATGTACATGATGAATACCTTTCATCATGTTCTACCAAGAGCCAGTGAATAATCAGTGTCCAGAACAGTAGACCAAAAGCAGTCTCTAATGTCTCGACCCCTCTAAGAGCCCTGTAGTAGCCCTTTCCCTCCAGGGGGCCCATTTGCTTTGGCAACAGCTCACTGGGTGTTGCTAACCTTGTGCAGAGGAGATGCCACTAGGCTCCCTGGGCTAGTTTGAAGCTATTATTAAAATAGCTCTTGACAGAGCACAGAGCAGATGGGCATGGCTA
>JAOVVF010000048.1:910019-921569 GCA_028565595.1 Duopalatinus emarginatus
TATATATATGCATGTGTGAGACAGGTAACATCAGTGTTGTGGATCCCTTAGAACTTCTTTAATGTAGACTTTTATAATTACCCAGAGGCTTTCAGGCAATATGAAATGCTTTCTATTCTTAAGGCAACAGTTTAAGTTTTGAAAATACTACTGTATCTGATACAGTGTTATTCAATTTAGTAGCATTTAATCAATATGTTCAGAATCTGGAGTACTGTTAATAGTCGAATCATCAATCCATTTTTAACAGATGTTTCACCTCTAATACTGAACCCAATCATCCAAATCAGCACAGTGTATTGCAGTGGCTATCCATATCTACCAGTTTGAACCCTATTGAACACCTGTGATCTGACTGGAAAATGTCTGTATACGTAAACCTTATTGTAAGGAGACGTTTTGCACAAAAGTCTTACAAATGCTTTAAACTTCACAAGAACATATTCAGTACTGCTTATGTGAGGATTTACCAATTATTAATGATATAAAGTGCCACAAATTTTCCTAAGGGCATAAAACAGAAATTATTGTGTAATGTCAAAACTATACACGCTAAATATAACTGCACGAGTTAACTCATACAGCTTCCTCATATGCCCAAACTCAAAATATTACTTAGTGTATGTACTATTATGTATTATTTTGATATTATATTCAGTAGTTTGAGGGGGTGCTGATATTTTAGGAGTTGACTGTAATTAGATAAGAGTGTAGCAGGCAGCAGTGAACTGATAATTAACTAATATATTGTGTTCAAGTACCAGAACTTTGAAAACCCCAATATTGAGTAACACATCTAAGTCTCAGTTGCTCAACCACATGCATGGTTTCAAATCCCCCTTATAAAAGTTACATAAGTTTAAATTATCTTCAAAAAGACCAAATATGTACGGTTCATAGAATCTTAACCAGAACTACCATTCACTGTTGTGTGTTTTCTGCTATACAGGGCATAGAGTTCTTTGGCAATAAAGGCTGACTCACTTTGTAAAACAGCCTACAGCTTGATGAGATGTTGCAGACATGGCAAGCAGGGTTGTCTGGCCTCTGACTGGATTACTGAAAGATTGAATTCACCTCTCATTAATCTCAAATTCATATGGCTGTCATTAAATCTTACAGTGCGTAAGCCCTGTTTAGAGCACATGGCTACATTCCACTGGTTTGCAAAAGTGGAGGTCCCTGAAACAACAGTATAACATTTCTTGATATTTTTTGTGTTAAGTTCCCTCAGACGTACCCAGTCACCATTCACACATTTGGAACCTCGTGCAGTTGTACAGTGTTTTTTTCCATTATGATACTCTACAGAACATAATTCATTAATATGAGAGCTGGGGTTTGTGTTTTATTAAGTTGTTAGCTGCCACATCTTGTTTATGTTGGGTCTTACAACAGTGTGCCCTTTGACCGTAAGAGGTCAAGTCCTATTGGCCTCCAGGTTGTACAGCTGCCAATCGTATGGACAGTTACCTCATCTACCAGATTATAGATCCAGCATTGCAAAACAAATCTGCAGTGCATGATTAACCATTGCTTGTGGCTCTATAACCTGCCATAAAGTATCCAATATAAAATTGGAAATCTAGTCTTGTAAACTTAATGTGTACTGCATTTCGTTGCCTTGTACTTGTACTAAGCAATGACAATAAAGTTGAATTTATCTATCTATTTATCTATTCTAAGCAGTGTTATGAGGGCTGGCTGAAAAGCTGGATTGGAATTGCTTCCAGTTTGGCCCCTTGTCCGAACTCATGGCCTGATGTACTGTATGTTGTGTGCGTGTGTGATTTTAAACATTGGGCTTATTTTGCATCAGCCAATATAGCCAGCTCTGATATTGATATCATATTGAAAATCGAAAAAGTGGGATCAGTGCATCCCTACTTAATACACAGTAAAAGAGACATCAGTGTCCTCATATTGTAGTTACAGTTCACTGCTCATATTATTTGCACTGGCAGTCCTTTTAAGCTACTGACAACCTTCATCAGTCATTCTATTATGTAATCACATCAACCTTGCTAGAAGGTAAGTGCTTGATTCTTTAAAAACACAGAGCGCTGAAAAACTTTCTTTTGCTTAAAAAAAAGCACTAATCTCTTTAAAAAGCAGTGCTGTATGCGTATACATTGTTTAGAGCTGATAGATAATAATACCAGTAGTAGTTAATAATAGAAGTAGCAGTCTTGGTTTGCCTGTAGTCTCCCGGGCATTTGACCTAAGTTTTATGAGACAGCTGAAACATTGATGATATTTTATGCTTTTTTATTGGAAACAGAACTTAAAAAGAAACTCCACACAGCAGGTCAAGTGCATTTTACCCTAATTTTAGATATTAAAATATGGTTTTAAATAAGAGCCTCAACATTTCATGACTAACGTTACTAGAAATTATATTACATTTGTGAGGAATGAGATGCTAAATACAACTTATTATAGTTATAGTTTATACATATTACTTATAGTTTTCTTACGATTATGCAGAATTATCCAATAATTACACAGCCTACTATTAATACCAGCTGTATGTGAATTAATAAATGAATAACATAGAAACAAACAAACTCTATTATTTCATTTTAAGAACCTGCTCCGAAATTACTGGTGCATGCCAAAACTCTTCAAACTGAACAGAAAAATTACTTCTGGAGAGCCATTGCTGGCTTGTATTTGGGTTCAGTTGTAAGCTGAAATTAAAGTGTTGTAGCAAGTTACTAATGTATTGCCATATTGTTTTCATTTAACCAGGTTCAGCACAGAACAAAGCGATCGGGTAATCTTATTGTTTTTAGGTGTAGGACATACCAAACAGCTTCCAGCATGACGTACATATGTGTTTTAATTTGCCAGCAACATGTGACATCTTGGAAAATTCTGGTTATAGTAACATTTACTGTTATGGAATAGCCACAAAGCATCTCATATGTTATAGAAGCTATTAACAACTCTGTCACTCCCATTTGACCGCCCCCCCCCCAAGATTTACAACAAGCTCATTATTTTAAATTGTGATAAGCCTTGCACTGGAATTACTGTCATTGCTAATGCGTTATATTAAATTCCGACTACTGAGAATTCAAATATGATGTGTAAGCATATTTACTGCATCATAATAATTTAACACAGTAGTTTTTACATTTACATGTTTACTTTGAGGGTATGCAACATTGAGGCTATGCCAAATGATCAGGTAATTTTATTTTTTGTTTAAGTTGGTGACTGAGATACAATACATTTCTGTAAATAATTATGTTATATTATAATTATGATATATAAATATAATGCACTTTTTTCGGCTTCAGAATTTTCAGGTCATTGTGAGATTACCTCCCCTGTCTATCCTGTCTACACAATGTGTCCTGGTCTAGCTGCTGTTTCTCTATAGATAATGCAGCTTAACACTGTGGTAGATTAAGAAACACTGCACTGATTGGCGAAAATACTTTGCTACAGGGAATTATGAAGAAGTGAAGGAGAATGGCAGCACCAAGAGGTTAACCACAAGAAATCCAGCAGGCCTACTCCTAACCGCTGACATAACACTTTTGGAACTATCACCCCTTACCACATTTTCTTGGCACCATTCAAACTTCACTTTTTAAGAGTTGAACATTGATGCTGGGATCACATTGCTCCAAAAGGATTTAAAAGCACAGCTCCTGAACTGTGCTGTAAAATGTAATGATGTCCTATGGCCGTATGTTTTCTTTT
Organism: Duopalatinus emarginatus; assembly: GCA_028565595.1. Classification (NCBI taxonomy): domain Eukaryota; kingdom Metazoa; phylum Chordata; class Actinopteri; order Siluriformes; family Pimelodidae; genus Duopalatinus; species Duopalatinus emarginatus. Next base: position 913,734 of record JAOVVF010000048.1, read on the forward strand.
AACAGATTATCTTTACCACTGAACCACCCCATCACTGCAGTGTACTTTAGATTAATTATGGTGTAACTGCACATCTTGGTACTACTGTCATATTTATTTCAGATTTTATCTGAGTACATATCTGAAATATTTAGCCAAGTATCCTATTTTACAATCTAACACTTATGGCTTTCCTATTTCTTTTCTAATTTTTGATTTATTGCTAACATGGTTTTAGTATCCCACAGCCTTTTTAGGTTTCTATGCAACTAAGTCTTCACAGCCATACAAGGGCAACAGATCCATCTTGAGAGAATGTACAGTTTTTTGTTTTCTAACGTATGACATATAATAAATAAATAGATAAATAAATAAGTAGATACACTAAAAAGGCCACGTGTCAACTTAATACAAGCAAGTATTTAAATGAATTGAACTTTCAGGTACAAATGTTTAAATTAGAACAAACATGAATGTTATGTGATGTTAGTCGGCAGAACAAATGCTGAGGTAAAAAGTTGTGTCTAAACAGATCTAATGAATATCTGAATAAAAAAAAAAATAAACAAGTTGATTATTAAGTATATATAAAATATTTATTAAACAGAATGGGCTACAACAAACGTTTTTCTATATGTAAACATACATATTCTGTAATAAGGCTCTAATACTTAGTTAACTAGCTTAATACCCTAGTTAGCTAGCCAGCAACGAAAAATGTGGCTTCCAGAAAACTTAAAATACACATGTGCTAACAAAAATTATACACTGGATCATACACTTAAATATATAAGTAAGGCAATGTGTTTGTAAAATGTTCAACCTGAGTTTGTTGAATTTACTTTGTATAATAGATTAACTCCACCTGCTAACATTTCATAGTTCATTTTACATTCTTACATTTGTTGACAGAAGTTTTCATTAGTCAACTTTTTACTAATCGATAATTACAGATAAAGATTGTTTGTAGAGTTCACTGGAGGAGATTCTTCTAGTTCCTTCTTACTCTCATTTCAGTTTTGATTTTGATCCATGACACAAAAAAATGTTGCCTCCATATCTACCAAAGACATAAAATGGTTAAAGCTATACTTTATTGTTCTTTTGTCTATTTATATATTGTCTATATTGATTTCATCACATGCTCATTTTTTCAATTCATTAAAAAAGAACTGTATAGCCAACAGAAATCACTTGGACTGGACAGTTGAAGATTGGAAAAGGCCATGTAATGTTTGCAAACATGTTTGCCCAGGCATTGAATTTGTGCTCAGTGTAGTGTAGTTTTCTGTTCTCGATTATTGGATAATTGCATGAATAAGCAGGGGTACATCTGTTTCAATTAAAACCACCAGTAAGTAAGTGTGTGTATTTGTATCATGTTGTTGGCCAGATAGTATGTAATTTATCATTAGTTTTTAATACATTTATAAAACTGGGATTCTGAGTATAGTGGACATGTCTTTTCATTTCAGTGTTATAACCTATTTCTCAAATGCTAGTATTCATATAATTTTCATACTCTGGGTTTTTAAATTTAACATCTGAATGACTCATTAGCATCTCTGTGCTCTCTGTTGGACTGACTGTGTTACTTGCCAAGTGTTTATTAACCTAGTATTTAGCAGACTATTGTATTACACATTGGATTACAAAGATGTAATTTGTTGTTATAAAGATGATATTTGTTGACTCTTATTTTTGACATCCATCTGTACCGTACCAAACAGTGTTTGTGTCTTTCTAAAAAATGCCATTATTAGTGAAATAAGATTAATAAATGTTATGTCTCTTGTTCTCCTGTTGTCTCAGACAAAGGAGAAGACATTTGTTGTTTTCTTTTTACATGGTTACATGCACTTCCTTACACTTAGGTAGCTGTGCATCCGTTTATCTTGCCAGAGAATGTAAGCACAATAGCACAGCTGGGGGAAATGAGGCCAGTGGTGTACATCTGTTAAAGACACAACCTCTCAATTCTGAGACCTGTTGGGAGTACGAGCCATGGAATTGGAAAAAAAGTAACTGCACCGTACAAACTGTTCCCCATGTTTCTTCGTTTACTATGTCAGGCTTCATATAGTGTTATTGGATGTTTCCAGTTATTTCAATAATTGTGCAGCACAAGATTTACCTCTGATCAAGCAAGAATGTCAACTCATGTTGATTTGCAGCATATGCAGATTACAGAATTTAGGCAACACAGGAACTTAATCTGCATTTCTGTTCCAATGATCCAATGAGTTATTGGCTAATTTTTGATGGAACTTATTTTCCCAATAATTTGTTCAGAATACAACTTCTAAGAAATCACATGCATCAGGTTTCTTGAGAGCACACTGCAAACATTTCAGCATACTGCTCTATTGATTCAGTCAGGATTGCAGACTGATGCTGGCCTTAAATAATAAATCAGTATTGGACCAGATTTTAAATATTTTCCAATCTGAGTCAGTGATGTGTTTTATGACATGAATGCAGCATATATCATTCACATGAACATAGAAAACAACGTTTTGAATACACATTGCCATTTCCCCTGTGAGAAAAGAAGTTAAGAACATCGGGACAACGCTAATTTATGTTTTTAAAAACTTCGATTACACAGATATGCCGTTGTTGAATTTCATACAGACAGTATTTCAACTGATAACTACTCTATAAAGTTTTTGTAATGACTAATAGAAATTATAGCACATGACTTGCTCAGTCAGTAAACACGTCCTATAAGTACTTCTTATAAAATAATAGGATCAAATAGCAGGCAAGAATGAAGTCATGTTGCACGGATTTCTTTTGCTAATTAGATTTAGAAAATAAATTCTACTTGAGGTTTTTGCACATGTGTCTAATGAAAACGGTCCTCTTAGAGGGTGCTTATGACTCACTTTGCCATTAGATCTGCTAGTTGGGGTTTTGGACAAAAGTTCCCCACCACTCAAGCAACCACATGTAATAATCCCAATCGGCCATCTGCTTAGCATTTCAGCAGTGCCTTGGAAACCATGCAGAATCAGAAGACTGCAAATCTAACACTTTGCAGTCCAAGGATGCTATCATAGGGCAAGTTTTCTAGCACATTCTGGCAGCTTCATCCTTCAGAATATCATAATGCTTCATTAGCAAAAAAAACCCAACCATTTTTTCCGTTGGAGATTTGGTGTTTTTCTTTTGTTTCTTTTGGTTTTACAAAAAGCATTTGTTTTCAATATAAAATCCTGTGAACCCTATTAACGAGGATTTTGCCCCCTGTTTATCAGAGACTTCCCAACATGACTTTAAACCCAAAATCACCATCTGTCTAATGTTTACAGTGATGCTAGTAACCATTCCCGAATGAGAGCAGAAACTAATGAATTTTGGGAAATTGGTTTATAATTCGAGCATGGAATATGGTACTGTTCAAAGATAATGGAAACCATTTTCTCTGGATTATTGTGTGGTGATTGGTTATGTGTAGTGTTGGACTATAATGCCTGTGGGGTTAAAAACCATCAAATGAAACTCTGTAGGAGACCAATTAAATCTGTAGAAGTAAATTTATCGCCAGTGATTTTACTGTGTGTCTAATGAGAAGACTTGGATGCACAGAAGAGCCAAAACCACTTACTTCAGTCATAGATCTTTAAAGGCAGCTTATCAGTATCATATATCCTGTTACACTGGTGGTACAGCACTGAACCATAAACAAACAGCTGCAGTGCTTGTGATATATTGTTTACATCATGACCAGTACTGTGGTCACAATCGCTGCCTTACGCGTACTTCCTGTATAATCCCTATGGCCATTGCCGCCCTTTCTTTTTCAGACCATGACAGGGATGTTAAAGAATTCCAGTTCACCTAAGGGTTACAATTGGAGTCTTTGTGGAAGATAAAAACATTTTGAGAAAGCTTAAAGAACTTCTTTCTTTCTTGCTTTCTTTCTTTCTTTCTTTCTTTGTTTGTTTATTTATTTATTTATTTATTCAAACCCCCCCACAAGCTTTTTAACTGCTCTATCAAAAGACTGATTTGTCCAGGCAAACTCTCAGCTGGTTTTTGTATATTCAGTAAGCACAAAGCTGTTGGCAAATTTGTTTCTGACGTGAGCTAACGTGACCCATATTTACAGAAAGACAGCACAGAAATGCAAATGTTTGCTAATGGAAAGTTTGTCCAATTTATAACAATGTGCTCTGCCAATATATACAGTGAAAGCCTAAAGAGAATGGTTTCCACCTATTTGCATGCAGTGATGACAACACTTATCCCTAGGCAAGAAATAGGAAGAATAATTGGAAAATAAACCCTTTTCTTCTTTTTTTCTCATTTTTTTCTGTGGAGAGAGCTTTGATTTGCCACCAGTAGAGACAGGTCATATTTCTTCCTGTTAGATCAGCTGGTGTGGATTGTGTTCAAAGCCATTAGACATAATTCCATGTGTGTAAATGTGAAAACGGCACTGCTCTTGTAAGCGCCTATGCACGCATGCTAGGTGAAATAGTGGATTTATTGTGAACATAGACTCCCTGCAGACATTTTGGACAGACGTTGGCCTGTGGCCGGCAACGATGGGCTCGGCCCGTTTGGACAGAGCTCCTTAGAGATGGTTTGGGCTTAGAAGACAGGAAACAGCTTGCAAAAGATCCCAGCAGTCAAGGAAGGATGGGATGGGGGCAGGGGTGGGGAGCAGGGAATTTCCTCATAAAGGGCTTGTGTAATTCCCAAAAATGTCCACCATTCTTAACAAGCTTTTGGAGTGCATAAAACTTCAAATGATTTGCCCTTTAAGTTATTGTTAGCTATTGTGTTTTAGAGCTCTCTGCTTGAAAGACTGCTGTTCTGTAGATCTTAGTAGGGGTTTGTCTCCATTCCAAAAATCCAACTATTAAAAGGCACTGCTGTTAGCAATTTCAGGGCAAGGAGCAAAAAGCCAACCAGTGCTGGTTATGGTGAATGTAACACAGACAGATGTAACATTAACAGCTGTGACATGGGCATATGTAACGGCCTGGCAATTCAAAATAACTAAATGGTAGTGCAGAATCCAAATATGCAGTCCACAGCACAGGTATTAATTTCACTATAATTTAAATTGTCACTTAATGACATTAATGCATTGGCTACTGATATAGATTTGGTCAACATATGAAGTTACAACAATTACTACAAAAGCATGCACTAGATGTCAGCCCAGTGGGTAGCATTGCTGCCTCAGCTTCATGGTCTCTATTGTGATCCTGAGATCAGGTTATCGTCTGTGAAGAGTTTCACATGTTTAACCAGTGTTGTCCATACAGGTTTCCTCAAGGTTGTCTGCTTTCCTCTAAATGTCCAAAAGCATGTAGGTAGGGTGACTTGCTCAGCTTTATTGCCAATAATAAAATTGTATATTCATGTTTGTGCATTGTGTGCTGTGATGGACTAGAGTCCCATCCGGAGTGAATTCTCCACCTTGCACCTTGCAGTGTTCCCGGGATATGCTCCAGAACCACCACACTCCTAGCCAGATTTGAGCTAAAATGCTAATTATGGTGGTGAAGCAGTGCTTCTAGGTTCTGGTTAAAACTATTCAAATAATAAAGTGTCCTGTATTCTTCTGATCATATTTATTTTTGCTTATTGGCTCATTAACACACATATTAAATGGGGTGTAATGTGACGCCACTATGTGGTTATCAGTTCAACGGTACACTCAAGTACCAGAAAAACTGGTACACCAGTCTAATACTTCCTTTATAACATATCTCCTTGGAGTCTCATCTGACCCAATGTGGACATGGACAGTCTATAGAACACCATAATGGACAGATGTAGTAAACATAAATCGGTTTACAGACTTACAGACTAATCGCACTATCTGTGTCACCCAGATGAGGATGGATTCCCTGATGAGTCTGGTGTATTTTAAGGTTTCTTCCTCTTGTCATCTCAGGGAGGTTTTTCTTGCCGCTGTCTCCACCGGCTTCTCATCAGGTATAAAATTTATAACTGTATAACCAGTTTCCGTAATTTCTCTAAAGCTGCTTTGAGTCAATGTCCACTGTTAAAAGCGCTGTACAAATAAATTTTAATTGAATAAGACTACATAGTTCACCATGGGACAATATTCTGTAGGCAATGAACACCATACTTCCTCCAGAAAAGTCCACAATTCTGTTGAATTCTGAGGTGTAGTATTTCCCACATCCCAGATGTGTTCAATAGCATTGAGATCTAGTGGTGCTAGTGGGCATGGCAAAACCCTAAACGTCGATGAATGTTCCTCTAACCATAATTTAGCATCTCTAGACGTGTTTGTCGGTGCATTTTCATGTTGAAAGTGGCCAAACCCATCAGAATGAATACAACACATAAACTGGTGTAACTTGTGAGAAAGGAGACACTCGTCCCAAAAAATGCCAGCTAAACAAACCCATTATAGCACCACCACCAATCTGTACACAGTCTGTACTAGTTTTACTGGTACTTCATTATATGAAGTACAAGTCACATTACTGTCACAGCAGTACTGAACCAGGACTAGCAAACATTTGCATGTTGTTGTTGTTACTATTTGTAATGGTTGCATTAGTAGCTGGACCTGTGTCACTGCTCTTGCTACCTTGTTTACAAGTTTGTTTACACTTTGTTTACACCCCTTTCTTAGAGTAGCGTTTTATTTTACTTCAGAATGTGCACTGCCCTGCCTGACAGCATGGTTATCAGTGAATGTATGTCTTATAAGAAGGTCCCAGGTTCGAGCCCCACAACCGACAAGACTCGACTGAAGTGCTTTTGAACAAGGCTAATGTGGATAACATGCTGCCCACTGCTGTGGGCATGTGTGCTCACTGCCCCCTAGTGTGAATGTGTGTATAGATAGATAGATAGATTCAACTTTATTGTCATTGCTCAATACAAGTACAAGGCAACAAAATGCAGTCAGCATCTACCAGAAGTATAAATGGTAGCATTGTGCAAAGTCGTAAGAGTGCAATTATGAAAACTGTGCAATTGTAAACAGAGTGCAAAACGTATTGTGCAATTATGGATAGAGTGCATGTGATAGGGTTGTGCATTTATGACGGAGTGTGATAAACATAAGATTGATATGGTCAGTAAGAATATTAGGATATAAATCTGGTCTGTTTATATACTTTTTATATTTATAGTTGTATATTTTTAATATAGCTATTTATGTTTATATATACGGTACTGTGTAAAAGCCTTAGGCACATGCAAAGAAGTTTTGAGTATTCAAAGAAAAAAAAAAACACCAAAGTAAGCAGTAAACAGTAAGTCAGGATTAGGTGTGACTAGCCTTTTCTTTTTTCTGTTAAATGTTTATTGGTTTAAAAATTTTTGGTTAAAAATTTTTGGTTTACTTTTGTTTTCTAGGCTGACATACAAATTTTTTTCGTCTAATATAATAATAATAATTATTAATATTATTATCATTTTTGTTTATGTTTTTGTTATTATTATTATTTATAATCTTTCAAAATAATGTATAAAATAATTTATATATATAAATTAAATTATTTATATATAAATAATTATATATAAAATTTATATATATATCTTATGTGTGTTTCACTGCACTGCTGTAGGTGTTAGATGTCAGTGCTTCTCTTAGTACCTTGTTTACAAGTTTGTTTACACTTTGTTGACACCCCCCCCCCCCTTTCCTGCTTAGATGTGTGTGCACTGTGCACTGACCTGTCTGACTGTATGGTTATCAGTCAATGTTTATCACCATTACTGCTCATGTATCCACAGTGCTGACAGAGTGTCCATGAGGGTGGTGTTCAGTGTGTATTGCTTTAAAGTTGTAAAAAAGATTTGAAGGGAAGGTGCGGGGGGGGGGGGGGGGGGGGGGGGGGGGGGGGGGGG
>JAOVVF010000048.1:926935-937394 GCA_028565595.1 Duopalatinus emarginatus
CAAGTGTGTTCACTGCCCCCTAGTGTTCACTGGGGTGTGTGTTTCACTGCACGGATGGGTTAAATGCGGAGGTCACACGCCTAGCTACGCTACAATTTAAAATTTCAGAACAACTTCTTTAGATGGACCAGGTCCAGCACACCACCGTCCACGGAACTTCTTCTGAAGCTACTGCATGTTCTGGTCTTACTGAGCTCAGATTTGTTTAAAAAACCTCTCAAGTTTTAGAGATTATCCTTGAAAGGAAAAATGCTTTGCATGGAAACTTGCTTTTTTTTACTAAGAACTGCTCCCACGATATGTGCTCTACATTTCTGGAAGTGTGCATAGATAAATAAAGACTTTAATAATGAATGCACAATTACGATTGAGGCAATTGATTAATAAGACCATTTTTGGTGAGGGACACTGTGAAATTTTATGACACTTATTCAGGTTGGTTCATAGTTTAGAATCTAATAATATGTTGAATCACATCAAAGCATTACCAACATAGGTGGGTGGGGTAAGTAGGATTCAGCATTTAAAGCAAGTTACCTTTAGAACATTGAAGTTCAGGGACCCTTAAGGGATCTGCAAGAGTAACCTGGGGTTCGTTGATTCATTTTTTACAATGTACGCATTGTTAATAGCAAGTCTTATATTTTAATAGTTGGATTATGTTCTTAAAATAAATGTTAATAAGGAGGTATGTAAAATTTCGTTTCCCCTTGCATATATGTCAGCTCTGTCAGCTACATGAGACCATCTATTTCTCATAAATTTCTGTTTCATTTTTTTTCTTAATTATGTAACTGCTTGGATATCCCTTTAAGAATCCTTACGTGATTTCGTACTAGTTCTCCTGACATACATTTCTTCATATAGACACACCCAGTGTGGATTTCACAGCTCATCTGTGTTTTGCTCAAGACCAGTTGTTCACAGTGGACAGCGCAATTCTAGCTGCTGTCGACTCGCTCTGTTTTTTCAAATGGCTATATTTGCCTTGGCTGCGGGGAGATCTGTCAATGCTGTCATGTCCATGGCCTTTAGTGCCGCTGATGGTATGCTATTGTTCCAGGCGTAAAAGCCTTTTCCATGCCGTTAAGCACCAAGATCATGGCCAAAGGCAAATGTTCTCCTCATGTTGTTCATTAAAATGAGATTGGGAGGGTATATTTATCTGGCCAGCATTAGCAAATGTGTGGGATAGGACACTGTGGGAAATTTTCCCCTTCTTCTGCCCCATCGGATGACTGTTACAGGAATAATGCTCTTTAAATAAAGCACAGTCTATTTTGGCTAATAGGTCAGTGTCTTAGGAGATCCTGGGGATTTCAATAATTGATGTCAGACTCATGAAAGCAATGTTTTCTCTAAGGAGCAGCTGTTGCTTCTTGTGGCTGATGTCATGTCTTATTAACAAAACATTCAGCTCAGCTTTCAGATTCTGGCATTGAATTAAAAATGAAGCATTTAATCTGCAGCATTTAATCTGTTAACTAGCCAGGAGTTAAAATGGGAACCATGGTGCTCCTCATAGATTTCCCAGTGTCATTTCTCATTAAACAAAACATTTGGCTTTTTGGTAAAGCACATGTCTAAGACCCATATGATTTATGACATACTGAAAGGTCCTGCAGTAGTTAATGTAGTCTTGGACTTTAAATATAAATTTAAAATCAGGAACATGCTTTCCCATTCATCAGAGACTATTTGTGTAACCTTTTCTCAGTTCATCAGCATGACTGAACCCCATTACTACTGTCAAAATGAATGACTGGCAAAAAAAATTATAGGCTGCTGTATTGATGTGTGTAATTTTCTATTTGCTCCCATAGATGCAAACCTACAGCACCGCCCTGTGGCTAGCCGCCAGTACTACATTCTTCCTCATGGCACGGTGGAGAGGCGATCGTCTGCGTTGACTGTCAATCTGGAGTCTCCACGCTTCCACCCACATGCCAAGGGCAAGAACATCCGTCTGGACGCGCAGCTGCGACGTGCCACGCGCAAGAACAGCTTCTGCCATGGCCTAACATTTAGCCAGCGACCCATCCGTCTCTATGAGCAGGTGCGCTTGCGGCTGTCAGGGGTGCACTCAGGCTGGAGCGGCGCACTGCGTTTTGGCTTCACCAGTCTGGACCCAGGTGAGCTTGCTTCATCCGAGATTCCCAAATATGCCTGCCCGGACCTGGTGGCACGGCCTGGATACTGGGCCAAAGCCCTGCCTGAGAGACTGGCAGCGAGGGACAATGTCTTGGCTTTCTGGGTCGACCGGCATGGCCGTGTCTTCTATACAGTGAACGATGGTGAGCCTGTCCTGTTCCACTGCGGCCTGAGTGCTGCCCGTCCGCTCTGGGCCATCATAGATATCTATGGCATCACACAGGAGGTCACACTGCTTGGTGAGTTATTTACTTTTATCAAACAAGAAGTATAATTATTCAAACTCCACATCTGACTCATGACAAACCGCGACCCTGACTGACTGAATTATATCAGAACTGGAAATTTGCACCTAATGTACAGGATTAGCAGGATATCTGTAGCATGTGATCAACCATGACAAGACGGTGTTTTTTTGTGATACTATGTACGCAATGCTCTGAAGAATTTGAAGTTCATCTTCTGCTTTAGGTAACTGTTAAGGTCAATAATTGCTGAACATTTGCAATAGTCGTCCCTTAAAATTCATGCTCCCTGTATCAGGGTAATTCCGGTCCTGTGAAAATAAGCAGCAGCAGAGCAGTTTGAGTAGCTGCGTTCCTAAGAAATAATGTTCCACTGATAAGACTCTTCACTCAGACTAAACTGCTTTTAAGGGACCTCTGAGGAGGGCAGAATGCCAGAGGAATGGACGTCATGATGACAGAGGTGCTGATGGTCACTATCACACCTTGACAGACGGATGGCTTTAGTGTGTGTGTGGTAGCGGACTGGATCATATCCTGCACCAAAGCAAAATACACACACAGTGTAGGAGGCCAAACAGCGCTCTTTCACTCTCCTCACCACTCTGCAGCATTATTTATCTTCTGTACGTGGGTTGCTGTGACCATATTTGGTAAGAGTCGCTGTGTATCCCTGGACTGATATTCTGGGAGGCCACAAGTCTGCCAACTGAGTAAAACCAGACCCATGCAAATGTTGTGTCTAGCTTGTCAGTCAAGGCCTTCACCTTGATCTGCTTGTCTGATTTATTTCATTGGGAAATTAAAGGAGCAGTTTACAGTTCTTAGAGCCCTCTACTGACTGCAAGATGAATTGCAACGGTAATAAAACCTTGGTACACGTTGTACAGTACAGTATGAATGTATTGCAAGTTGCCTTTAAAGGACAAAAGACACAACAGAGAATCTCTCTTCTGTTCAAGTGAATACCATTCTCTGTTAGAGGTGCGAATCTCTTAGTGTCTGGCGATTCGATTTGATTCGATTCCAATTTTTCATTCGAATCAGAATCGATTTTCGATTCAGGAACGATTTTTTTTAAATATAGACCTCATTTTACTATAGTTCATTAACCTTTAACTGAAAATAAAAAACAGACTTTAAAGTCATAGTGCATTACATCATTTATATTTTTTTATAATTTTGTCAGAATGGAGTCCACTAGCAAGGGCGCTGGCTAACTAGCTTGCTGTATGCTGACATAGACGGCCCTCTTCTACGGATGCCGAGTGGACATGTAATGCAATATGCAGTATGCTCAGGAGTGTGAGCGGCAAAAAATAAAACTTAAACGCATTTTAAAATCGATTTTTGGGCATTTTGAATCGATTCACTATCGCCAGGACTAGGAATTGTGATTCTTTAAAGAATCAAATTTTTTCAGCACTCCTATTCTCTATGCTAAATTATGATCTTATTATAGCCTAGAAACACTATTTGTGTTTTTTTGAAGATCTCACATGGATTCTTATTTGACAGTAATGATGAACTCCTGTTTAAAGTACAGCGTCTAACATATTAATTCTCTCCGTCTTCCAGAAAGCACGTTTGCTGACAGTACTAGCTGCCTGAGCGTTGCGCGTCTCAGTGCCTACCTGCCTCCAAGCAACCATGACTCAGCCAACTATAGCAACAACCAGTTAGAAAGCAACCAGGCTGCCAAGATGGCTGCGTTACACCTCAGCAGCTCCACACAGCTGAGCCCCTGCTGCCCGTCCTCCTCATCCTCATCTTCCTCCTCATCCCCTTTCGGTGTCCAAAGGTTAGCCCGTGGTCTTCCCTCCACCCTCGATACTGACCTGCGCTTTCACCCGGTGCGTGGAGCCGACGTACTGCTGTCCAGTGACCGCGCAATGGCCTGCGTCCACTCCCCGGACGGCATTCGGACTTTGGTGTTCAGTGACAGACCCATGAGGCTAGGTGAGACTCTGTTTGTGGAGGTGAGTCACATGGGTCCACCTTGCCTTGGCATGCTCCTTTTTGGCATGACTTCGTGTGACCCAGGCACACTGCACACAGCAGAGTTGCCTGCCGAGCCTGATGCTCTCCTCGATCGTAAGGAGTACTGGGTGGTGCACCGCGGGCTCCCTGCACCTGCGATTGGCGATGTGCTCAGCTTCATGCTTCTGCCTGATGGAGAAGTGCATCATGGGATTAACGGGGTGGCGCGTGGACGCTTGCTGTGTGTCGACTCCTCTCAGGCCCTGTGGACCTTCTTCACTCTGCGTGGTGCCATCAACCGACTCAGGATATTAGGTATGTGTCAGTGTGAGGTTATCTGAAATAATGATTAGCTTTTATTGACCATTTTTGAAACCTTTTTTAATATCACTTTAAGATACAATGTAAAAAAATCAGTGCAGGTTATGACTAGGTTAGCCTGACAGGTTGTTAAGTGGTCTGGAATAGAGCTCTGCTGTGAGTGGACTTTGCTTGTTCCTGTCATTCAGTTCTCTTGTTGCTAGTGAATAGGCGTTACTGCCCTGCCTCATTAAGCTGGTTTTCTCCAAGGCTTTTTATGCCACCAGAAATAGCTCCTAGCACATCCTTCAGTCTGCCTTATTATGGGATGCTATTTTGCTCTGTGTTATTCCTCCAAAATAAGACCCTGAGCCCAATTATGTGATTTGTGTGCAGTGGATGCTGGCCATGAGCTTACACAGACTGATATATCAGTCAACAGTGTGTGCTGTTGAAAATGCAGTTAGACAAATCACATGTCCTATACGATATTTGGTGTTCTTGGCTTTCAGAACCAGACTCTGACAGTACACATTAAAAACACAGAAGTTGTTTGACATCCCAGATGTGTTCGATAACATAGCGATCCAGTGACTTAGGTGGGAATGGGGAAACCCCAAACTCAAAGGAGCGTGCCTCATGTATGTGGTGTATGGTGGTGCGTTGTCCTGTTGGTAGAGGCCAAACCCATCTGAATGAATGTGGGACATGAACGGGCGTAACTGATCCGAAAGGAGGCACACATATACACACCTTACTTTAGGCTGAATGTATGCAAGGTCTGAATCTGAATGTTTCAATAACCCATTCACACTCAGTATGCAGTGTTCACATTTGTCAGAGTCACTACAGTACTACAATCACAGTCTATCTGGTGGTCTTTAGTATATGTGATAGAGCAGTATATGTGATTTAGAATGCAGTAGTAGTAGATCCTTGGCATTTTCACATCCAGTGATTCAGTTAAGTCAGTTCTTAACATAGAGAAGCCCTAACAGTGCGCCTAGCTAACTAATTCTATCTTACATATCTGGCGTGTCTAAGAATCGAGTATTACATATTTAGCTGGGGACTCCAATGATAACATAACAGGCTTTACGTGGTACAAATAATGTCTGAGTGTAACCACAGCTGCGTGCGTATCTCCATATTATTATTAGGAGGCCCGTGAAGAGCAGTGACTCATTGCATCACAACGTCTGAAACATCTCCTTGACTACCAGAATTGGGCAGCCCATTAGATGATTGCTAAAGTTAAATTTAATAAGATGGTGCTTAAACCAAGATATGTAACGGTAACAAAGGAAATTTTACTTGAAATTTGGCCGCCACCAAAACCAGAATAGGGCCACCAGAAAAACATTATTAAATCATATTTTATGATATGTTTAATGGCTCTTCCTGTCTCTCTCTCTCAACTTTCCAGGAACACTGCAGGCAAATCCATCGACCTCCCCATCTGTATCCCATGGCACAGCATCAGATGACAGTGACTCGGACCTGACTTTTAGTGTCAATAGATCCTCATCTGCCTCAGAGTCCTCACTAGGTAAGTGAACGTACAAAGCTCCGAGTGTCCATGTCAGAATGATCTAAAAAAATTATCTTTTGAAAAATCAAACAGAACATGCCTTTAATTTAAAGGGCAATCATTTAAATCCACACACGCCAAGGCTTCTTAATCCTCTGCTGTTTATCTTAAAAAAACTGTCTGCCAAATAACTCAATATTATAGCTCTGGTTACACGAACACGCTTTCCTATGCAAACACATTTCCCTTTAGGAGGATTGCTTTGTTTTGAAAAGTAACGATATATAGTAAAAGATAGCCAGGTCAGTAGAATGGCCGTTGCTACTCAGTGAACAGATCATATACATGGATATGAATGTACTGTATGTGTTTGATGAATCACCCCAATATTCACAACCATATGCTAGAATCTTAAATGTATTCCACAGTGGTGATTTTGCAGTAATTCGTAAAAACCAGTAATGTATTTTACCAGCAGCACTATTATAAGGAAATCCTGATTTTTATCTGTTTGTGTCTTCAGTTACAGCCCCCAGCTCTCCTCTCAGTCCCCCCGTCTCACCCAGCCTCTCCTTTCCAGAGATGCCACTAAACAGCAAGGGTGGCGAATGCACCGTGTGCTTCGATCAGGAAGTGGACACTGTCATTTACACATGCGGACACATGTGTCTCTGTCATGAGTGTGGACTTAAGCTAAAGAAACAAATCAACGCTTGTTGTCCAATCTGCCGGAGACCCATCAAGGATGTGATCAAAACATATAGGCCATGAGAAGATGCAGAACTCAACAAGAACTTTCTATTCTGGACTGCATTTGGATTTTTTCAGGACTGTTCTGTAGCTTAGACTCCTGTAGCGTAACCTCAATCTCCCAGCCCTAACCCTACCAACAACCCCCTCCTCCTATCCCCTTCCCTTACCCAATCCAGAGGTAGTGGGATGATTCTTTTATGGGGGTGACATGAGGTTTGTCTGATGCTTGCTCAGATATTTTAGTGCCTTTGACATTTGTCTCAAAAGCATCGCCTACCAACCTGACAATCATATTTGATAAATAGAGATATACAGAGAGGTTTGTTTAAGCAATGAACTAACAGACGTAAACAGATAAACATAAATAACTATTTTGGTTTGCTATTTTAAAAGTGTGTCACAATTGTGTAAAATGAATAATAAAAGAAATCCATTCATCTGTATAGTAAAAGATGAGAGATGAGATTTTTTGCACTTAACTGAGTAAACTATATCTGCAGATAGACACATTGGAAGGCATTTCTGTATAAATGAGGTCTGCATTTTAGGGTAATACATAAAAATATTTTTTGTAACGGTCGTTTCTTTATTATGACTATGTGAATGGTATATAACTGGTAAATGCATCATTTTACTGAAGAGACCCGCCATATTTTTTTATGCATAATCTGCATGAATCGTGCATAATCTGCATTATTAATAGAATCTGTAAAGGTCACCCAAGTGTAGAGGTGTAGCGTTTCAACCACAGTGCACAAAACACACCAAAAGAGTGTTTACCATATGGGCAGGCTGTGACGGTTTCAATGTAATGTTTTCATAAGAAATAAAATAATAATAATAATAATAATAATAATAATAATAATATACGTATAAGTAGCCTTTTAGAAACCAATAAACTAGCCACTAACACTTATAGAAATGGTTCATCAGGGATAATTTAGAGTTTGTTGGATACATAAAGGTTTAAGCTTCCCAAGCTTCACTCAGTTGTAGGGTTATACTGTTTTAAAATGAGTGCATTCAAAATGATCATGAACTTTTCACCTGTTTTTATTGTGTCATCTGTATTTGCTGAACATATACTGATTATTATTATTAATCTGATTTTTTTTAATATATATATATATATATATATATATATATATATATAAAAATACATCGACAATCTAAATCAGGAGTATCTTGCTTTGCTCCTGGAGATAACTGCCTCTAGAGTTCCCCCTAATTTATCACTCCTGATACCACTCATGAAGGTTTGTTAAATTAGAGCTTGAACTAGTCTAAGATAAAGATTGATTAAATAAACACTATTGAAATTGTTCTCAGGAAAGTGTTACCATTTACACTACATGTGTGGATAAAGTGTCGTTTTTAAATACCAACTCCAGTCCACCTGTATCTGTCAGTAGCAAATAAACTTTTTTTTTTTTGCTTGTGATATTTATATTCTTGCACAGAAATTTGTGTCCTAATTACATACAGTTGTAGATGAAGCTGCTTAATGAGTATGGATGTCAATGACAAACACAATTCAATGCACCTGATCTGGTAGAAATCTTTACTTCTTTAATCATTTAAAATCCAAAACAAAGGGGGAAAAACATTTTTTAAAAAAAAAAAGAAAGACAATGAATATTATACTTTCCCCATATTATACTGGGACATGCATTATAATTCCAACTCACACACATACACTGAACATCTTAAACACAGCTGAAGTGTTGTTTCAACATTCCCCTTTTTTGACTATGTAAGTGTCGAGCTGATTTAACCTGTAGAGAAAAAAAAAAAGAGAACAAAGGTTGCTTGGCTTAAACATACTGAACTGCAATGTGATTGTGAAATATTTTCACATTTGCCCTGATTTGTTGTTTTCTGTTGAAAGAATGGTTACTCAAGTCACATTAAGGGTTGAACTAAAACTCCACAGGGACTCCCAGGCAGGGCATGTTTTTGTTCCACTCCTAACACACATTTGGCCAGGTAATTGAGACCTGTAGAGCCCTTGATTGTTCAGTATCAAGTACTGAGACAGAACAAAAACCAAGGCTACCTGGTGTCCCAGTGGAATCAAGGGCTAGCTTGGCTGGTTAGGGAATCCAAGAAGTGAGATTGGGAGATTTGGGGTATTTAATGGACTACAGGTTACCAACCACTGACCTGGAGCACCCCCAAGCCCTGGATCACTTACCTGCTGTCAAAGCAGAGCATGCACTCGTTTCCGTAAGTCTTCCCATCGGACCCACAGACGGGGTTATAGTCGCGCGTGCAGAGTGGGAAGATATATCTTTCACAAGCAGTCTGTCAAAACAAAGTCATTACACAGATCTGAATCCTACACACCCAAAATGAAGACACAAACAGGTTATACACCCACCTCCACTGATTTACCGCCATGGGGAAAAGCAGCGGCTCTTGTCAAAGCTAGACAAAAACAACAAAAATGCTGTTATTGTAGTCCGCATGCTAGTTCTGACAAGTAACGGTGCGTTGATGAGCGTCAACAGCGCGCCCTCTTTACGCATGAAGACACTTTAAAAGATTCCTGCCACACCTTTGAGTTCAACTCAAGATATGTTAATAATAAAATAGTGTCCCAAAAAAAACTATACGCTGTAGGTGTAAACTACATTTATCTCTAATTAATCCTATTAAATGAACTCTTTTGTCATTTCAGACTACACAACTGCACAATTTTAAACTAAACATATAGTCTTTAATATGCTACAAAGCTAACTTCACGGGTATAACCAAGATTTTGTTATATAGAAAAGTTAGGAGACTCACCAGCCACAGAGAGAAAGAGGAGGAAGACCCGCACATACATGATGAACTGATTCTCACACTGGAGAAACACTGCACTGAGGCGTGGAAGTGCGCGCGCGCCCTTTTATCACTCTGCCGACAGACGGCGCTCGAGCTCCGAGCAGCAATGAGTCTCTTAGGGTGCTTTCACACATGCCTTGTTTGGTTCGGTTCGGTTCGACCTTTTGGACTTTTCCGTTTGGTCCGAGCCAAAACGGCAGGTGTGAAAGGTTCCTCGGATCAAGTGAACCGTGGTCCGGTTCAGGCTTATTCCAGGAAGTTGAGACAGGCTGCCATTAAACAGTGGAGGAAGAAATAAACTGAAGAGAAGGGAAAATCAGTGGGAATATTAAACGTTTACTGTATACATAATATTAATTAAAATGTAAAAAATGCATTATATATTAATTTTAATAATATTTAATCATGCAGTCTTTGTCTTATTATCTGTCAGTGTTTATATAACTGTTGGATGATTAGGATGTTTAGTTGGTGAATCCCAGATAGCAGACAATTAATGCACATATAGGCAATGGTAATCGTACTGTGGACCAAAACTGGCCCAACTTTAGCAGCCATATTTAAAGTTTGTGATGGCATGCAGACTTTCGACCACTCTTCTCTGTTCTGGCACCAAGGTGGTGGAATGAACTACCCCTTGATGTCCGTACAGCAGAGTCACTTTCTGTCT
>JAOVVF010000048.1:953952-965146 GCA_028565595.1 Duopalatinus emarginatus
CCCAAGGACCCTTATTGGTGTAGCACAGACTGGCTGCCCAGACTGGGAATTGAACCCAGGTCTCTCACATGGGAGCCCAGTGATGTTACCACTGTACCACACCAACCATAAGTGGGAATATTTGCAGTATAAACATATTGGAAAGGTGTGTAGGTTATTGTTTGCTACACATAAACATTCCTTATGCGGTGCAAAAAAACTATAGGCATCCTTAAAATGAATATTTGGTCAAGTCTTCCCTGGAAAAGTTGAGGTAAGGGACACAATCACTAAAAATACAGTCACAGGAATCAAAAGGATTTTATGTGTATGGATAAAACGGTGTGTATCAGATTGGTTATAGGCAATAAGTAGAGTTTCTGGTTACTGAGGACTATATTTGGACACGATATCGCTGCATGTTATTGTTCCTTTTTGCTTTGGTCATGATTCATTGAGCATATTTATACATCTAGATTTAGATTTCACACCAATCCAAGCAGTTTACATGTCAATGTCAAATGTTCTGCAGAATACATTACTTGGAAATGTATTTGTTTTGCCTTGAAAATGTGACAAATTAATATTAATGGCTTTCATCCCCTCACAAGCCGGCTTAGAGTATAGCGTTCTTCACCATACTTTTCATATCTAGCTAAGCTTGAGTTTTGCAAGGTATTTCATCTGTTTAAATATCTGGTATGGGCTGTGACACCATGACATTTGAGAAGTTGCTAACTTCCTAGAGGACTTAACCTGTTTCTTACAATGGCTTACAGCAGTCAGAGCCTTACAACCTGGATCTGCTTCAGAGCAGCTCTTAGATGGCCTTATCTGGTGCTTGGTGTTGGGGTTGAGCTCCTTAAAGTGATTGCATGATTCTAACACAGAGCTCAGACTGAGAGGTGAGGACTCTCATATCACCCAGTGAGCTCTTTTCTTTCTCAGCAGCCTGCACAGAGCTGTTATCAGGTACACCTCCACCTGGGCTAGCTAAGATAACCCAATATTACCTACATATCTGTCAATCTCTTTGTCCAATTTCTTTTTTTTTTCTCCTTCATACTCTTGCTGTCTTAACACACAGTTTGGATTTTGAGGCCGGATCTGTGTAGCTCTTGTGTTCTGCTGCCTTTTCAGAGGATTTTCTGACCCGTGGTTGCTCTTGATGATAATTTTACTATTTGCTAATTAAGTTTGAAAAAAGGCTAAGCTGTTTATTCCCTCCACATTCTGAGAGGTGGGTTGAAGTTTGCTTAACGTGAACACTGTATTACATAACTACAATTAGATGGAACAACGTCAGATGGGCTACCACTAGGGGAAAAATTGGATGTGGTCAACTGGAAATTCTATTATGTGCTGGAATTAAAATGTAAAGAGGTCTGATGTTACTGTGTAGTTTGCTGTTCAGGGTGCTATAAATCTCTGGAATACCCTGAAGCCATAGTCAATCCAGTTTGAGTGTTAACCAGGGAGAGTAGTGTTAAAATCCTGAGCCATGTATTAAATGTGTACAGACAACTTGGTCTTTGTGGTGTTATATTACACAGAGGGTGAATTCTTGATTTCTGTAGCGCAAAAATATTTTTATGTGCATTTTTTTTTTTAATCTTAAAAGAAAATTAATAGGTTTTGTTAATGACACTCATTGTAATCTGTGGTTTATTGTCTTTGCACATCAGTTAAAGGCTGGAGAGGAAGACGATGATGATGATGACGATTTTGAAGACGTGCCGGAAAAAGAGGGTTATGAGCCACATATCCCTGAGCATCTGCGGGCCGAGTATGGTGAGTTTGTTCAGGTGCAGAGGCCAGAGCTTCTGCATCGAGAAGCACACACACACACACACACACACACACACTCGGACATCAGTAAGATGTCACACTGCACCCAAAAGCCCAATAATCTCTAATAGGATGTCAAAGCAGCCTAGAGAACAATTAAGGTGGTGGGTGAAGGGTCAGTTTTAAAACTACTATTGCAGAAACCTCTGTTTTGAAAATCTGTATTTATTTGTAGATTTATTTTGTTTAGTACAAAATTATGTTATAGATATTTATTTTATGAATTCTTCATTATTGAGTCAGTACAAAAATATTTTACATTTCCAAACATGTTTGTATGTCAGTAAAGAAAGCAGCCTACGTCTCAGACAAAAAACAAACAAACAATGAATCTCAGTAAAACTTACCATGTAATTTTGTTTATAAAACTGCACAAACTGTATGTGGGACTACTATTTTTTAAAGCAAATGGTAGTCACCTCTAATACTGCCTTTGGTTTATTACTTATTTACTGCACATTGTGGTATTTTTCTTTCAAATAAAAAGATTTAAGTCATCTTTATATAATTTCTTTACATGTGCATAGTTTGTACTATACAGTTACAGACAACCTTAAATAAAGAAAGACTTACAGAAGTGCATTGTGGGCTTCATGAGATTTCATGATTGATTATGGGTAAAACAATTTTTAATAGGTTTTCTTTTAAACATACTGGTCATTTTTAATATTTGCTCAGATCTAGCATGCAGTAAAACCGGGTGGGAATTTTGGCCAAGTAAGTACATTACAATTTTAAAGGTAGGAGAACAAAAAAATAACATGAATTGATTATTTATTAAAAAATCAACTTTAAAAAATACTGTTAAATTGGACATTCAATGACACAGTGACTGCAAGTCACATCACCTATAATAAACTCTAGTGTTTACTCCTGTGAGCAGTGAATTCATTTCCATCTGGTTTAAATCAATTAAATCCAAAAATCACCTGGGGCATCCAGTGTAAATCTGTTTTGACAGCTGGCTATTTGTTCAAGCAAAAGACTCCATCTGTGCAAGGACAACCTTATTGACAAGATGCTGCACACAAAAAGCCAGGGGTCAAGCACATAACCTAAACAGCAAAGACAATATTTGACATAAAATCTTGTGAAAATGATGGCTGCTTTAGCTAAAAGAAAATACTGTATGCTGTGAAACTATGTTCAAGAACACACCGCATAATGAACAAAGAGCTTGTAAAAGCAGTATATTGTGTACTTCTGATTGTTGTCAATATTTATTCATACGACTTCATGGTGATTAAATACAACGAGCCCTGCAGCAATCGCCCGTAGCGTGATATAATTCTATTATTTGTTACATAACGTGGCCACTGTCTCTCCAGCAGTATTAACTAAAGACTCATTAGGCTGTAATTTCCATGGAGCCAAGCTGCTTTGATTAGTAAAGTATGTAATGATCAGTGTGTCGGCCATGCCAAATTAACAATGCAGTGGTGTTAATGAGCTCCCATTAGCTCAGTGTTGTAATTTACAACATCCACCTGCCTTTACCACAAAGAGGGGGGGCTAAACCTCTGGGAGCATCTGTTCCTGCACACACAGCCGAGGCACGTTTATTCTGCTCTGAGCACACGAATAAAAGGACTAAGTGTGCTACAGGAACAGAACACAGATTATTAATAATAGGATTTTGTATAGGGGTATTTTTTAACGCTTTTAAACATTAAAATGAGCTTTTTTTTCTGGCAGTCTATTTCTTAAACTCTGTATAAAAGGATCCTGTGTCTGTCATCCAAAGAAATATTGTTTTATTTGGAAAGCATTTCTATCCTTACCTTTCCTCTATTCTCTCTCTGCTCTTTTTACTGCTGATCTTTTATCTATCCCTTTATCCCAGCTTTTCTGGCAGGACGTTATCTCTTTCTCAAATTTACATTTTAATTACAAGGCCTGCTGAACTCAGAAAAATCAATAATGCCACCATTGGCAGCACCACTCTGTGTCTACTGCTGGGCCTCTCTATTTCCTCTTATTGATTTATCTCTTTAACACCTGCAACTTTATTGCTTCAGACAAATAGCTACTATTTTGGTCAATTTGAACAGAAAAAGAAAGGATTTAGTCGTATTTGATGATTGCATGGACTAGAGGCTGGCTATGATGCCATAAGTCATAGTGAGTCAATAAGCCTGGATTAACTGTATGCCCCAGGGATCAGGCTCAGGAAAAGTGAAAACCTTTGCTAAACATTTTGTTTTAACTCCCAACCACAGTGTGTTTTCAACCCATAAGAACACATTCAAAGACGCATTTAGAAGTCGTATTAACAAGTCTGTAATATTCACAGGGTCACTTTGATGCCACTGATGATGTTTAAGTTCTCAGACTTTGTTGTTGTTGTAAATTGTGCATGGTTTATTATCCACAGATGTGAGAGTTGTCAGGTGTTCCCTAATCAGATTTGCACAACCCTTTAAAGTTCTAATTTGGCCTCACTTCTGAGATTTGTGGAAGTGTGCAGGTTTGGAGTCAGTCTTGGATCTTGGTATCACTCTTGAGCTTAGCTTAAGCCCCTGCATGTCCTGCTAGACCGCCTGCCCACCCAGGAGACGTATTTCAGCATTTTTGTTTAAGGATGCAATGAAGGAAGCACCAGGTTAAAGGTCGTAAGATTTCTCTTAGCTGTAGTTTACTAAAATATGCTAAACCCACCCACTCATTTAAAATTGAGCAAAATAGTTACTATTGGTTGTTTAGAGATAATTCGAATTATATCTTTCAGAATATTGTTTTTTAAAAAATTTAAATAAATTAATAATACTTCAGTATGTTTTCAGTTTTAATCCACTGTACATTATCAGCTCTTTCATATAATGTTTTACACAATAACATTAAACTAGAAAATAATAACACTATGTCAGTAATATTTGATGCAAATATCAAGAGTTCACTGGAGTTTCTGTTGTAATTCTCTCAGGTCTTGATTCGATATCTTCTCCATCCTCCTCTATGGCTGAATTAAAGCCACCAAAGCCAGTGGAGAGACCTGCAGCTTTACCCATGCCCCCAACTCTCAGCCGACTTAGGAGCCGGCAATATGAAGAAGAGCAGGACCCTACATGTGCAGCTGCCACACTGCGTGTCCTGAAAGAGAAAGTGGCCACGCCC
This sequence comes from Duopalatinus emarginatus, assembly GCA_028565595.1. Lineage (NCBI taxonomy): Eukaryota > Metazoa > Chordata > Actinopteri > Siluriformes > Pimelodidae > Duopalatinus > Duopalatinus emarginatus. The sequence goes on from JAOVVF010000048.1 coordinate 958,894, forward strand.
ACTACGTCTACAAGGTAATCAAGGCAATGAGACTCTAATACATGTCATAATCAAAATGGCAAATATTTCTAGAAATGCCTTTAATTGCAAAATTAAAATCTTAAGCACATACACAGATATGCTGTAAAGCAAAGATACTTTAATGTCAATAAACAGTGATGAACTGAAGGCAGTCAATATGTGGTGTACTATTAAAAAAAAAAAACAACAACAACAGTAGTCTCAGGTACAGTTTGTGCTATTTAAAAGGGAACTAGCTTAAAAATGAAGAAGTTTTGCTGAGCATCTCGAAAACTGTCAGGATTGTGGAGTTTTGCACTTGGTTCTTAACCCAGGAGTCTTTATGTTGTGGTTTTTATTTTTGTCTGAAAAGTGTTGTATTATGTAATATGTTGCTTTCTTTACTAGAATAAAAACATTTCATCTGCAATAATGTTCTATTCTTTTTAAAAATGTGTATAATATGTGCACAACCGTTCTTAGAGATTCTCCCTCAGCATTTATCCCTTTATGGTTCCTCAGTATTTCTGGAGGCTCTGCTGAATGCACCAAGAGCTACAATGAACAGGGGGAGGAGAAGGAGAAAGCTCCTGTTGTTCCGTTTGGTCTGGACCTCTACTATTGGGGAGAAGAGCAACCCACAGCTGGCAAGATTATCAAGTATGGTAGCAACTCAGTTGACCTACAGCAGAGTTTGGAGATTTTGTTTTCTTGTCTATTCCGACATTCTCTGTTGAATTATTGAGTTGTGTTACAAATAAGAATAGAGCAGTAACAGTAATCTACTTCTTTGTGAAATTTAGGTTTATGTCATGTCTAGTGGCCACTAGAGAGCAGTGTTGTCTGTTCAAGCTCTGTGAATTTTATAATTTTATATAACCTCGGTACAAATGCACCAGGTATAAAAAATTGGCCAGCAAGGTATTTTTTTAAAGTAGAAAAATGAGAACAGATGGTTCCTTTAATGTACCAAGACCCTGTACTGGTTTAAATCCTTTTGTCTTGTCTGGTTTTCAGGTACAGCTCTCAGCACCAGTTCTGGGTTCCTCACGAAGTGGAAGAGGAGGTTGAGAACAAAGAGCTGTCTGCACAGTTGAAGTCCAGGTACATTACCTTTGCTGGAAGTTTCCAACCTGTGGAGCACAAGTGCAAAGCCCCGATGCCCAACGGCTCATTGTGTGAACGACAGGACAGAGTCAAGGTAAGAATGAGACATGGGCCGCGGACACAGTTACATTGTAAATAGTATTTTTGCACGTAATTCAAGCAGGTTGTGATATATTTTTTTCAAGTGTCCATTCCATGGGTTAATAATTCCTCGGGATGAGATCGGGAGGCCAATTAATCCAGAAGATGCAGCTCGGCTGGAGAAGGAAGAGTTTAAACGCAGAGAGGAGCAGCAAGGTAGGATTTCAGATTCTCTTGGCTGATTTAAAACGAGATTTTCTGTCAGTCCTGAGATGACTGCTGGCTATAATGGTTCCTGACCTGAGCAAACTTGGCAGTGTAAGCAAATAAGTATGGGGGTCATTTTGAGAAATGTAGTATTTTTACTATGTTGTTAGAAAATGATTACTTTAGCACAAAGAATGTTTTATTGACTCCGTCGGAGAGCACTGATGTCATTTTTAACCTGATAAAAGCAATTGAGTTTGGAGTAGCCCACTGTTACTGTGTCTTCAAATCCTCCTGTAACCAGGCCAAATCCTAAACACCTATTACCTCCACTCCTTCCTCATGGCACGCATTGAGTAGATAAAAGACAAATCACAGGGCATTGAAGGGGAGGGCCACTCCTGGAAAAGATGAACTGATGAAATCCCAGCAATCATCAATACCCTGATAATAGGATAGGCCGCATCTCGCTCTGCCCCTCTTTCTCCCCGGCAGACACACTCTCTATTTCTCTTCGGCTGAGTTGGGCGCTAAAAGCCAATTAAGCGGCAGCTCCGTGCTGTCAGTGGAGCGTCGGATGTGCTTTTCTCTGACCGCACTGACTTGTTAACAAACAGGTATCTGAGACAGCTGACTTCTGATGCCCGCTGACCACTGGCTTGTGAAATAGCATCTTTTGTAACTAAGTACACTATCGATCCCCCACCCCAACTCCATCATGCCCACTGCCCATCTACACACCACTCGTTACGCTAACCACAGAGGCACCCCCACCCGCTCTTCTATGATGCCAGTGAGTTTGTGGCGCCAGTGGAGGTCCATCAGTCCCCTTACTGACCAAGAGCTTCCCTGCTGGGCCATTGATTTCTGCTTCAGCACTTTGAAGTGGGCATCTTCAGATCCCTGTATGCTGTGTTTTTATTCACAATGAATCGGGCGTGTTTTTAAGGTAAAATCTGCAACATGATCGTTGAACATTTCAGCTGTTTTGAATAAAACTAAAACAGTATTGCCTTTTTTATTGGCCTTTTTTCATTTTTTCATTTTGTTTTATTTTGTTGACTTAATTTGGTTACATGACGTTAAATATACTTCAGAGCAAGTAGCCAGAAACATGTTAGGAATATGTAATGGCTCAATAGTTTATTCTGAGGATGGAAAGATGATAGATAGATGGATATAGATAGATGGATATAGATGGATAGATATATTGCAAAAAAAAACCAATTAAAGGTTAGAAATGAAAATATTTTATTTGGATTTTTAAAAAATATATTTTTATTTTCTATTTTTCAGTGTGCTAGAATGTACTTGCTAGCAATGACGCTGTTCAGCTTTTGATCTGGTGTAAATGTGTACATTTATTATTATTTCTAAATAAAATAAAATGGCATACAAACATCCTTGTCCTGGTACTTGCAAAAAGGAAATTGAATTACGATGGATAATCTTCTGCAGTTATTCTGGTGTGTGATTAAACCAACACTTGAGATGAAATGACTGCAGCTGTCACCTGCTTAAAGCACGTGTGTCTATGTGCATGTGTGTGTGCGTGTGGGAGGGGATGGGGGGTGGTGTTCCCAACACAGCTGGAGCAGACATGAACTGTTGACAGAGCAGTCGACCCTGCTGCACCCAGTCGGCAGCTTAACGTAATAAGAGGTCTTTTCTCTCATCTTCACATGAACATTTTGGTAGTCAAGTAGACCTGGACATCCCTCACAACCACAGCAGCAAGAAAAAAAACAACAAGTTTTAGTCAGCAATTAATATTTTCTATAGATTTAGAGGTTTGTTAATATTAGTTTTACTGTACCTGAGCTGTCTTTCTACATTACTTTACTACTAGTTTATGAAAGTAGAATGTGCATCACTGAACAAACTAACTAACAACTAGAAAATTAGTTTTCTAGTTAGTTATTAATTAGTTATTTTATGCATCACTGCAATGTGAATTTCATTAGTTCTTATTTTTTCTTAATTGCTTTTATTTGGATAATTCTCTCGTTCACGTTAGTGAATATTATACTAATCACACAATTCATTTGCTGTCTCTTCTGCTCAGATTGGCGAGATCCAGAGCTCATGAGGGAGATTGAAGCAGCTACGGGTGAGGATCTGGGCTCCTCTAAAACATACGGAAAGGGAAAAAAGACTGGAAAGGGAAAGGGAAAGAAAAGGAAACATCCAAACCTTACAGATCTGAAACAAAGTGCCAATACTTCTCGCTCAAGGCTAGAAAAGAAAGTCTTCAATAAGTAAGCAACAGTCCAGCTTCTCTATGCACTACTTATGCACCTAATATAAATCAATAGAATTTGCTGTGTTTATTGTAATCCTAATACTGTTAACCATATTTAAAAGCTGAACCTGTGTCTTTTTGCAGGAGCTCCATGAGACGGATAGCAGAGGTCATGAACAAGATGGACACAAGGAAGCATGAGAAATTTGCAAACCAGTTTAACTATGCATTAAAATAAACTTCAGGATATTCTCCTGTCCTTAAAACTGTGACACAGCCACACTGAAGTGTAAAAATAAGCTAATATTGATGGATTTATTTCTAAAAATGTGTTATTAAATAATTTGTGTATTGTCCTGTAATAATGCAATTTATTATTTTTCAGACGTTTGTAATATTTTTATTGTACAATTATGCCGTTTGTGATTTTTTACAAAATGTACTGAAGGTCACACTATTTTTTTGTTTGTTTGTTTGTTTTTTAAATTGCCCATTAATGTAACTTGGGTTTTTTAAAGATATTTTGTTGAACTGATAATAAGCTAGATTAAGCTGGATGTTTTACAACACCTTTTTTATTCAATGATAGTGAATGGTTGATTATTTCAGTTTTTATGAAAGTAGATTTTTTCTTTCCTAAGTAAAAGAAACAAACAAACAAAACGGTTGTTTCTTCGACATATTCCTATGAGATGGTTAAAGGATAGTATTCTTTTATTTTTATTCTTTTCTTTTTTTGAATAATTATTTTACAATTATTTATGATATGATACTGAGGTCCTTGATGTTTAGTTCATGTAGTTTAAACGGTTTATTCCGGCGGTGCATTTATGGTAACACACAGATTCAGAGTATAGCATTAGAGCTGATCTGTGATGTGTTTGGGCTTCATCCGCGATTTGTAACCATTAGGTCAATTGTGAAATCTGCGTCTTTAGTGTCGATCTGATCCGACAAAGTGTCTTCTTTTAATATTAGACACTAAATTTCTGCCCTGTATTAATTAACAGTTAATACTTACTATTAATCAACAGTTATTACTTGATGCGTTCATACACGGAGTCTCAATAGCTTTAATACAAGGATCTATATCCTAACCGCAAAAAAAATAATTTTTATTTTATGTTTCTATAAGTTAAGACAAACGGAAGGTAAGAAAACCTAATCATTTTACCTACGTGTTCGGTAGCCATTCGTGGCAATTTAGTTGGCTGTCATTAAAAACTAAATGGCAATAAATAAATAAAAAACTAAATGATTAAAATATAAACTAAAAAAAATTCTAAACACATCTAAATTACATAAAAGAGAAAAAATATAATACGTGCAGTCGACGTTGAACTAAGGAATCTACACTAAAAAAGTGGATTACCTAAAAAATATCAACACTGGCTGCACATATTAAAGTTGTGTTTATTCTGAATAATGTATTCACGTTCTACGCATAAATACATGAACACATTTTGTGTAAACAACTAATATTTTTAACAGATTTCTAACAATTTTTGTTTTTCAGTGTCCGGATTTCGCTGTAGTCTACAGACATTAGACGTCACTTAAACAGTAAATAATATTTATGTATTTTATTAGTTTTAATAAGAACATTCGGAATTTAAAAAAAAATGCGTATTATCTGTATTCCGTAAATACACAAGTGAAATAGGCGTTATGTAGGATTTTAATTGTCTTTTAAGGAAATCCAATGTCTGTTTTATATTTAAATGAGTTTTTTAAAAAATCAAATATTTGCTATAAAGAGTGCTGAACTTCTATAAGACTTATTTCAGGATCGATAGGAGAATGTGATCCAAGCCACAAAACCACACAATATAAAATCCATCTAAAATAAACAACAAATCAACAAAACCTTGCAAATCTCTATAATCAATAGGCTTTATTATACAATAAAGCATGAAAAATTTAAATGAAAAAGAAAATTGGTATGTTCAACTCATAAATTACCTGCATTAGAAGTCTATAATGTGTAGATATATATATTATTATATATTATATATTATAATAATATATAATATAATTATATATATTATTATATATTATATTATATACTATACATTATAATAATATATAGTATTATCTAATAATAGAAGTTATTATGAGATAATAGTCCACATTAAAGACGCTGGCGTTTAGAGAAATTTCTTCTGAAGCCGTTTCTTAAAAAATGGTGTTTTATTTAAATTCTGTTCAAACCAAACAATGAAATAGCAAGTTCAATTTAAAATAAATAACCCTAAACATTTAAAAAGTTTTAGATAAACCTTTCACAAATAAATTTTCACAGTTATTTTAATTAGACAGGTTCGTTAATGGTTTGGATACATGTCGCTTTATTCCCACTGAGTCCTTTACTATTTTCGCATTTGCATTCAAAATTAGTGCCTAACATATATTCATAATAATATTTACAGTCAGAGCCAGTTGCTCACATGTTACTGATTTAAAATCAGAGTAAATGTAACGAAATAACGCGTCTGGAATAAAACTTAAGGACTTGGACATGAAGAAAACTGGACTCTGTGCGTCAGGAAGTCCTGCAGGTTTTTATCTGTCCGAGCCGCTACAGAGCACATCAGTTATTTCAGCATTTCAGCATTT
>JAOVVF010000048.1:965246-978491 GCA_028565595.1 Duopalatinus emarginatus
GCGTCAGGAAGTCCTGCAGGTTTTTATCTGTCCGAGCCGCTACAGAGCACATCAGTTATTTCAGCATTTCAGCATTTTAGCATTTTAGCATGTCTTCTCTCATGCATTGAATGCTTTAGAGAAGTTTAACAGAAAGTGCCTCGAATGATACACATTCCTCTGTGTTCCGACCATCACAGTCTGGAAAGTGCGTTGTTCAGGGTGTGTGTCAGTTCTGGAGTTGAATATTTCTGTGAACAGTTTTTTTCTTTACAAGTGCGGCGTGTAAAAAGCGGGCGCTCCGTATGTCTGCGAGCTCAGCATGAACGGAGACAGTACTGCATGACTAGGTAGGAAGGGTAACTGAGTAGTGCACACTAGTCCGCCAGGTGTGTGACTCGGATAGCTGGTGTGCATTGATAGATGACCGCTCATAGGTGGAGACGGACTGAGGGGACTCAAGCTGCCCAAACCGCCGCCCGGTCCGTTCGGTCCTCCACCACCCGTCGGAGCGCTAGTGTCGGCTCCCGGGTTTTGCTTCTTCCACTTTGTCCGACGGTTCTGAAACCAGATTTTCACCTGCGTCTCCGTTAAACTCAGTGACAGCGCCAGGTTGAGGCGCTCACACACGGAAAGGTAGCGCGTCGACTTGAACTTGTTCTCCAGCGCCACGAGCTGCTCGTATGTAAACGCAGTCCGAGCTCTTCTCGGCTTTCCGGACTTTGAGTCCGAGCCGGAGCGTTTTCTCTTCGGCTTGCCTTGTTGGTTCTGTCCATTTGAGGAGGACTGTTGGCTCTGTTGACTGCCGGGACTCGGACTTTTAATGACCTGGTCCTCGTCCTCTCCGTCGGCGTTTCCTGTGAGCGCGCCGCTGCTCTCCTCACTGCACAGATCATCCTGCAGCTCACTGTCTGTGTGATTCCCACGTGTGAAATCATTCTCACATTCTGACCTGAACACGAAGCCATCATCTGCTGAAAACAAAAACACAGTAATGCATTATTAATTTTATGTTTAACCTGAAAAATAAAACTTAACGTAAACAAATCGATTAATTTATGTTCGCCATTCATGTTAAGTCATAATTATATTACTCAATAATGAATCCTGCAATGAGATAAAAGGCTTCATTTGGGTATATTTGACTAATATAATATTTATTGAAATCACTAAAAATAAGTATACATTACAACTAACTATTATGAACTTTATTTGAATGAACATTCTGATAAACAAAACTAATAACAAATGTGTGTTTTTGTTAGTTTTGTTTTGTTTGTTTGTTACTGTAACCAAATTTAGATCTGAAAGTTTTATACATACTTTAAATATGTATTATTTATTATTACATAACTTCTATAAGTCAATACTGGTTTTATGCTATAAAATGTAATTTTAGTCAATTTATAGATAAGCTGAACTGAAAGACATTTTTCAGGAAAATAAATTAAAGTAGCCATTTGCATGCCGCTGTGTTAAATGTGGCCGTCTGAAGCGTGTATCAGGTTATTTCTTATTGTGGAATCCAGTACAAGCCCTCTGTTAAGTTTGTGATTATGGTTTAAGATTTTAACCTGTTTAATCAGTGCACAAACTATGTTAAACTCCAAATATGTTAAGTATCATCACAGGTTTATTCAAGCTTTCATTGTAGGTTTAGCTCATAACAAATACCTTCTTTTTTCACTATTCAGGCCTGAAACAAAGCTGTGCAACATGGAAAGAAAAAACAATTAAAGTCCTTCGATCACTTAATTCAGCGCTGATTGGCGCGTTAAGGACGCTGGATAATGGGGAAGATCGGCCCGGAGTGGCATGTGCAACGGACAGGTCGATATCCTATTATCGAATCGAGTATATCTCTTTCAGGCAGCTTGCAAACTCCTCCTCAACATCTAAATTATAGGGTCAAATTTCGGATAATTACACGATTTAAACCTGTTATACTTATTAAGTGAGATATCGATCACGACGCTCTAAAACTCCAAAAGATGCACAAGATAGAGGAGCACTTAGGTCCAGAAACACCACTGATTTCCCTTACACAAACTTAATGTGAATTTATTTATAAATTAGCTAATTGGGTATATAAAACATTAGTAGTCGATAGAAATAATTTATTGGAATTAATTAATTAATTAATTAATTAACGATACATTACTGTTACCAAACAGTCATTAAATAACTAAATAAACATAGGAAAAGTTTTGATTAATTCAGACCACAGACTTTTTAAATGCACTTTATTTATATCCTGTGTTTATGAAGGAGATAATTATAAGACAGGGGTTTAATGAACCTGTCTCACAACATTAAGCTTAATTTGTGCTGTCCAGTTAAACCTATTAAAAATAAAGTCCAAGAAGTCAAACCTTCCAGTTTTACTTGTCTAAATGGTCTTGGAAATCGTAGCACTTTATTTCACAGAGAATTGCTTGTGAATATTTAACACTTACTTATCAATCCTGAAGATTTCTTGCAGTCGTAGTCTTCGGGATATGTTTTCTGGTCTGCTGCATGATTTGAATCTTCGCCTCTGTTTTCTGTACCGAACCCGCAGCCGGAGTCACAGCCTGTCCGGTTGGCTGGCTGTCTTTTGCTTGTGAACTTATTTGGGTCCAAAATGTCCAGCACAGAGAAGGAGGTGGTCCGTGGAGCGCTGGGTGGCGGAAGCGCAGGTGCGTCCTGGCGCACGGAGTTTTCTCGGCTTTCCGCTTGAAGCACGTCTCTGGCTGCGGGGCAGGAAAACACAGCCAGCTCACCGGAAGCGATGCGCTTTTCCCCATGCGCCTCCATGTCCACGCTTTCCGGGGACGCGACAACGATTACTGCCGTTTGTGCAGCGATGCCGGTCGCAGGCGGTTCGATAGAGATGTCGCCCACCTGCACTTTATCCCTATTCATAGTTTCTCCCACTAAAATCGTATTCGGCTTAATGCATACCGGTTTTTGTGGAATAATTTCTGAGCGCCAGATTCTTCTCGCTGTCAGTTCTGCATGCAGAGCTCTGTCTATATCCTGTTCAGCACTGTGTGTTGAAGTGGACAGATGCCCGCTGGATGTTGATCCCTTTGCTCTGGTCCTTTTTTTTAGGGGGTTTTAACCACCACCCCCTCTTGAGTCCCCCTCCCCACCTTTATGTCCCGCCTGTGCGCCCGTTTGCTCTCTTACCCCTCCCCTATTCTTCTCTTACCCCGCCAAAACCCACTCACAAGCGCTACGCCTTATTTATGTATTCATATTCTACTGTGAGCCGTAATTGGCTACAAATTAATCCCGCGCCTCTAATAGCCTATTATCTCCGTCTGCGGCCGTGAGAAGCGGCGGAGGCGAGCGGCGTGTGAGCGATGATGTGGGCCGTTGATATACGCAGCTGTCAGTTCACTTTTAACGTTAAGACCATTGAACTGGAAAGTCACTAAATAGGCTTATTTTTCCCCTTCCTGCCTGCTTTCCTTCCTTCCTCCCTCGCCCCTCGGTCGGGACTGAGGTTAGGATAAAGATTGTTCTATTATATATTTATGAGAAAAACAGGGCTTTTATAAAAGCAGAGATAGTAACGAGATAACATAAGGTTTTAATTCAAAACCCGACAATTAATCAAAATAATATTTTGCCAAAGACTTGTGATAGTTTGCTGCAAATTGCACTTGTATAAATATTTAAAATTTATAACGCAAGATTGTCTTACTGAGTGTTTTTAACAGCTTAAAGTTAACACCACATTCATTTCAATAACCAATTATACAGCTATTAAGTAATTAACAGGGGACAAAACAGTTTAGTTTAACAAAAACAGTTTGCAGTTATTTCTATTAAAAAAATAACCTTCCAAATCTACAAAGGCTACCTAGTCTAATATGGTAAAATCAAAGTTTAACTAAATTGGATTTCTAGGTCGAGTGGGTGACACATACAAGGTCAGTTCTTTGCAATTACCGAGCGCAATGATCCTTTGGGAGAAAGAAATTAAAAGTTGGGCAAAATAATGGGTAAAACAATCAGCTGTAATTTTAGTCGGGATGAACATGATTATCCCATCATGAGCAGACCCGAGGGAGCTGCGACACAGAGCTCACATAAGCGACATAAAGCAGCGTCCAAGCTCTAATTCAGCACCTATTAACTCTTAATCAGATCCTCAGTGCAGTCATACAATCACTTTAATCGGCCTTTCCCCCAATTAGACTACAATCTATAAACTTTATATTATTTACGCTTTGCTGAAGTCTAAAGAACAACAACCTGATCTGCATATAAATACCACATATTTAATCTGATGTCTACATAATTAATTAATCTTTAAATCGCACCAGACTAATGCCTATACATTACAACTAGAATTTAATTTTATTTTTTGTAAATGACACTAATGTAACAATTAACAATTTTAATTACGACTGTTCGCAGTAACAATGCTGCATCCTTTAGGTTACTGTTAGAATTACACAATACAATTTACATACAATAAATTTTTTTTTTATGGACGTCACAGTGACGTAATAAACTGCACGTATTGTGTTCACACCGTCATCGCCATCACGCATTAACCAGGATACTTACAATTTAATCAAAAGCATAAAATAATCAAATAAAACATCTAATAGAGCACCCACACACACTCTCCACACACATACATACACACACGCACACACACACACTCACTCACATTTGTTCACCTTTATTCAGTTTAATTAAAACATGCATAATTGTGCCTTTATATTCTTTATCCCAATGATAACCATTTAAAAAACAAGCTCACGTGATTAAAAGTAACACAGTACACACATTAACTTAATTGATGTAATTACACTGGTATAAGCAGAAATAATATTAAATAATATTTTCCCCTTACACACACCATACACATCACACAAACACGTCCCTATGGGAAAATACACACAAAACACCTCACAGATACACATGATTAACTGACCTGTTTTGGAAACCCTCTCTACATGGGAAACATGGAAGTGTACAGGCTTGGAACTGAGCCAGACTGGAGAACCTGAATCACTAGGGGAGAAATATCTGCACCATTAATGAGCTTAATTAAGGTTAATGTGCTACGCTGAACCCCCTGATTATTAAATTAATCTGTTCACACAAATGAATCATAATTAGAATCAGAAACTGAAATATTGTGCATCCGCAAGGAGTATTCTCTTCTGTTCCCAGGACTGAGAAGCTTTAGGTAAATACGCTTATTCTTTATGACACTGATTAGGAGGAAGCAAGAAAAAGACGCCATTAACGCCTTCAAGCCCATCAGCCATGTTCATGAATGGTAGCAGATGAAACATGTTATTTTTTTCTCTACATTTTCCAGCATGTATGAAACAGCAAACGACTCTGTCAAAGCAGACAGCACTGAGGTCTGTGCTCTTTAACAGAACACTACCATTCTTTCTTTACAGGGACATTTCTACTGTAACATCCCCTGTCATTTTACTCTGTAGATAAAATATTGTGCTTTTAAAGGGGTCTGAGAAAAGACAGCCTTTAGTCAAGGCAGCCTCCACAATCTAACGATTTTAAATGAGCTCAGAGTGGTAAAAACCTGACAATTCCCCATCATGGTGGCAGATGACGGTTAAAATGACCAGAAATCAATATTCTGACCGGGTGTCTCCTACTGATAAGGGAGGCCAAGACAATGTTGACTATTAAATTCGACAGCTTGAGATATTACACTATTAGTTATGCTATTTTTAATAATCTATAATATTTGCGCTATAGTTAATTAATTATAGGGCTCAGATAATATCTCAAGCCAGGATGAGGTCGGAGGGGTCTATTAAGGCTGGTAATGAGAAAGGAGAAATCTAATCTAAGGGATGAGGGGGCTGTGAAGGAACAAATATACAACCGTTGACATCAAACGCAGAGAGAGAGCTGGAGAATGGAATGGAGAGAAAAGGGACAGTGCTACCATAAACATACAAATAATGAGGATGCTCTGTGTTCAACCTATTGTTTTTACAACTAACATAATAGGAGTTTCCTTAAAGAAAGCAGCCACTGCTGTTTGATGCCAGGATGAGCCAGCTGGGGGCATGCTTTCCTTTGTTCTAATGTCATCTCATGAAACCCAGTTAATATACATACCCAAGGGGGTAATTACATTGCATTACTCCATATGAATATTGATATACATATGTCTGAGATTACTGACATGCTTTTTTTGTCAGCAAAACCACCCAGAAATTTGAGAATGTTATGAATTGCCCTTGAATGATCAGATTTTAAATTATTTATTTAGTAACAGTAACCGTTTTATAGTTCCAATATAGTTAGGAATAAAAAGTTCTCCCAAACAAACTTGCAGCCTGTTTTACAAAACCATGATCCTTTAAGCTTGATAGTTATTAAATGATCTGTTTCCTGAAGTCTTACATTGATTTTAAAACACAGTGCAGTTGCCTGCCTGTGGTCAGCATGAATATCTTCCTACACTATAAGCACCAGAGCCTTTATAGAGATGAGAAAAATGTGTGACCTCAGGGAGATCATTCTGATTACAGTTTGTGGGTCTTGGTTATTGTCTCTGCTTGTGATTACAGTGTCTGAGTCAATATGCAATACGGTTATTTGACTCAGTGATAAACATTCCCTCGCATGTGAGGCACACAGACATACTGATGGCAAGCGGAATTTGTTTCTCAGCAGTGATGTTTGCTGATTTCTCCACCATTTGTGGGTATTTATGCACAGTGTATGTGGTATCTACAGCTGCACTTGTGGCTTTAAATTGTGCCTTGTGCCAGACAGTAGTAGTTTAAATGCATTGAAACCTGCACCCCTATGAGCTTAATTAACAGACAGATCACACGCTGTAAATCTGCTGATGAATCACACTTTTATGGCAGAAGGGTGAGAGGACAGTGCTCTGGGGTGCTGGGAAGTTCACATAAGAGCAACGTTCATCTGATCAAACAGTCAATATTCATTTGGGGCAGAGACAACAACGGCTTCACACTGCAGTAAATTCAAACATCTACAAAAATGGAATTGCTCATGCTATTACAATATAAAACAACCACCAAATAAGACAATAAACATCAATAACAACATCACAATATGTGGGTGTTAAGACCTTAGCTAACTCCAGTGCAGTGGCTAAAGAGAAATAGGATTTTTTTATTAAGGTATTACACAATTTTAGTAACACACATTAGTTGTCAAGAGACAAATTCCACCTAGAAATTATTTATTTGGGCATACTTTATTTAAAGTATATAGTACATGCTGTCATCAAAGAAATGACATAGATCTCAATCTGAAATCTCAATGAATTTAAAGCACCAACCAAGCAAACTGTAGTTACGTCCTATTCAGCACCTGTATTTACAACAATAGATATAAATCTAAAATCTAAGTTATACCCTTTATTTAAAGGTATATCACAGAAGGGTTGGTTCAGGTGCCAATAAAAAATGTTTCACATCCCTAGAATCTGGCATCCTAAAAATTGGATTCCACTTTTATTGGGTTTATTCAACTAAAACAACCATGATTCCTTTTTTTATTTGTTCAGTTTGTTACCAAAGCTAGCTGGATTTAAAAATGACATTGAGTTACAGTTGGGCCTTAAGGCCTGGCCAGAAAGCAGCGATTGAAGCACGCACAAGAGGACATAACTAACACTACGGCCACTGTGTCAGTTTACTACCTGTGTGTAAACTGACATTTAACCTACTTTATAAATATATACATGTCTAGAATGCTTTGAGTGAAATCATTAATTGTCCTCCTGTGCTGGGTATAAGGAATAGTCTCAGATCTGATTCTGCACAGTAGTCCGCTCATCTTACAAATGCTTCCCATGTCCATGTCAATTTTAATCAAGCCACTGAAATGTTCTGACTGTGAGATTTAGCATAGATAATTAAGACAAGATGTTCTCCTCTCAAGCAATTATATAATCTTCTGAACTGATAAATTACATCATTGTCATTCAGTTACTTTCCAGTTGGTAAATTATTTTCTTTATTACTTGTCTTATAGCATACTAAAACCTGTATTTCACTATTACAGAATAAGATTATATGATTGTTTAGTTTTCAAGAAAAAAGTTTTATGCACATTGCCTCAGAAAAAGAAAACAAAACAACAAAAAAACTTGCTGTTTGGATTTGGAGTGTTATGATCTGTTGTTGCTTTATTTGGTCTGGTTGAGGCTCTGCAACAGTTTCTAGCAATAAGACCAAAACTAGAACATCAATGGCTCCACTGTGGAGAAATTCCTTGGTGTTCACCTAACAAAGCATGTCACCTGGTCCCTCAACACCAGCTCCATATCCAAGAACGTTTATTAGCATCTCTACTTTCTGCAACAGCTTATGACAGCACATCTCCCACCTCCCATTCTTACCATATTCTACAGGTGACTATCGAGAGACTATCGATGCTATCAACTAGCCGTGGCCTAGTGGTTAGGGAACTGGTCTCTTGACTGGAAGGTTGTGGGTTCGATCCCTGTCCAGGGCAAGACATGACTGAGAAGCCCTTGAGCAAGGCACCTAACTCCCCCAACTGCTCCCTGGGTGCTGTGGTTTGGGGCTGCTCCGGGCAAGTGTGTTCACTGCCCCACTGGTGTGTGCGTGTGTTTTACTGCACGGATGGGTTAAATGCGGAGGTCACATTCCTCTGTGTGCAAAACACAGTAGGCAAATAGTTCACTTTCATCTTTCATCAGCTCTGCCTGGTTTGAGAATTGCACCGTTTTGATTTGCAGCAAAAAGCACAGGTGAGAGGATCATCTGTGTCTCTTCCCTCCATCATAGACATGCAACCACAAAGCAACCAGCATTGTAGGTAATCACATACACACACACACACACTTCACACTCCAACCATCTGGAAAAAGGAACGGGAGCATTCGGGCCCTCACATCAAGACTGTTCAACAGCTTCTTCCCCGAGCTATCAGACTCCTCAATAATCAGGTTCTGGACTGAAGACGCGCACACACACACACACACACACACACACACACACACACACACACACACACACACACACAAACACACACAGACAATCACATTTGCTGCGAAATTAGTGTATTATGTTTACATTGTTCTGTTTCCTTTAAACAATATCAATACAGTACACTGTACTTATTTTACTTCATTACTGTGAATCTTAGCTCTACTGTGAACTGTCAATGGTCAAATCTGCACTGTCTCCCCTGTCTCCCTCCTTGGTATTTATTATAAGTGTTGTGTTGTTGCATGTGTTTGCATACATACACTTTATGTAGTCTTGTGTAGGCGTGTCATTCTATGTAGCACCTTGTTCTTGGAGGAATGTTCCATTTCACTAAAAAACACTTGACCTGAAAAAGGAATTTAGGTAAGTACCTGAATGAGCTACTAAATGAGCAGGTTATATAATGTCACTGTCACCCGCCCCCCAGTGACACACCTTAAACCCCACTGATATCTTTGAGATGTGCTGGAGAAGACTTTAAGGAGTAGTTTGACTCTGCTGTCACCAACAAGATCTCAGCAAAAATCAATGCAGCACTGGACAAAAAAATAAATGTTATGATGTTGCATATGGTTGTAAAGACATCGGACACAATATTAGTGTGTGCGACTTTTTTGGCTAGGCTGTGCAACTTACCCATGATTTAAATAAGCCATATTATATGAAATAAGTTCACTAAATGTTATGTATGCGTTTATGTATCTAATCCTTCTTAGGTTTTCAGTGATATTGTTCATTAAAATAATCCCATTAAGAGCCATCCTATTAACATAAACATAATTATTTTATTTTAGAAACTGCCCTGGCGTACTTGCATAATTGCAACACTTTGTCACAGCTGGACAATGACGGTCTGTACTACGCCTGGAGACACTGTGAACTGTGATGGAGCTGACACACACACAAAAAAAAACAATGCTCACCAGCTCCTACAACCATCTGATGTGGCATAAAGTAACAACTACAAACTCTAAAAACAACATAAAAACTATAGAGATTAGTAATATTAGTATATTAGCATTTTCATATATTAGTATATATATATATATATATATATATATATATAAGTATATATATATATAAGTATATCGGCATACGTTTTTCTCACTTGCTTTATTTTCAATTCAAAGTGTACATGTGTATGTCATAAAAGATTATTGGAATCTTGTTTCATTGTTTTTCTGAATAAATGCATTATTGATTGTTCACAATTACATTATAGTAGCTATAAACATCTCTCACCAAGTTCTATGGTTTCTCTCTTGTTAATAAGTTAATCAGATGTTTGTCATGTTATAATAAAACTAATTTATGTAAAGTCCTCTGTCCTAAAAATTTTCCTATGACCAGGAACTGTCATTAGTAGCTTGTTCTACTACAAAGTGGAATTACTAGAGACAGCTAAAATCTCTCATCACAGGCAACCGTATCTCACCATATCTTCAGTTACAAGTAATATACATATTCGAGTTTCCACTATACACTAACATGCCAAAGGATATGTAACAGAAACCTAGTACTAGGACCCCGTCTAGATCAGCAACATGCAGGAAGGCTGCACTGAATGTATATTTGACTTCTATTTACACAGCCAATTCTAGCCAGAGTTGTCACCAGTCACAATCATTAAGCACACATGGCACTGTGGATCAAGGAATATTAAATGCCTGCAGTTTGCAGTGGTAGACAAAGTAACAAATCATGTACTCGAGTAAAAGTACAGATACGCAAGATAAGATATTACTTTAGTAAACTCTTTTGTTTAGATTTTCACTTTAGTAAAAATACAAAAGTATTTACCTTTAAATGTCCTCAAGTATCAAAAGTAGAAGTATCATGATTTACTATGGCTCTAATGTCCTATTATTATTTGTGTAACAAGACTATTGATTAATTGACTCATTTTAGGTAAAAAAAAAATCACTCTTACACCAATATTTTAATACAATGTCATTAATTAGACTGACACGGATATCTATTAAAAGTATCATAAAACACTGAAGGCAAACTTTGACTATTAGGTAGACTTGAATGGCTGGGAAATTATATTTTGCAACAAGCAGTTTTGATTTAAGATTTTTTGGCAACTTAGTCACAAGTTCTATACAGAACCTTTCTGAAAACCTTTACTGTACAGCACCGAAAAGGGTTCTTCGGTAGTTAGAATGTAAAACTTGTAACAATAGTTACAAAAATCCATTTTGGTGCCATATAAAATCTTTTGCAGAAAGGTTCTGCAAAACCTTCTACAGCATGTTCTCCATCAATCTGAAAAACCACTCCATGATGCAAAGAACCCTTTAATCATTTAATCATCAAGGGTTCTAAGCATTCATTTAGTAAAGAACCATTTTGTGTACTAAAGAACCCTTGAGGAACTCTTTGTTTTTACAGTATAGAACATAATATTATACATAATATTTTATATAAGTATGTATTACTGTCCATTTCAGCATATTTTAACCTGCATTGACACAAGAACCATTATTCACACCAATGTTATTAATTAACGTGCCTCCAGTTAACAACAGCCTTATGAACGTAAACTTTCGGTTTCAGTAAAATGAAAAGATGGAGCCTTTTCTGTTTATGTTTCACTGTTTATGTTTTATTTTGTTTTGTGAAGAAAGAAAAGCGATATGATTTATTTATACATTTTGTATTTGTTATTTCTGACAAGGAAACCAAAAAATGACTTATTTCTCTGTTTCATTTATTCATGTCTGGATTTCTAAAATTAAAATTGAACGACCAAAAGATACACGAACCCATGCTGTGGCAATTTTGAATTTTCTTCCATTTTCTTCCTTTTGCACTCCTGCTGGCACTCGACACTGCTGCACTGACTGGTACTGCACGCTGTAACCTGATTGGTAGGATTATACTCTCCTTTTGTTTTGAAATGTTAAATTTTTTTATCCACGCATGAGACAAAAGTAACGATAGATTTCTCATATTGCCGTGGAGTGAAAAAGTAAGATATATGACTTTGAAATGTAAGTCCCCCCAAATAAATATATTCCAGTAAAGTACAGATACACACAAAAACTTACTTTTTAACTACTTAAAAAGTAGTTAAACTACTTAACTACTTAAATACAGTAACAAATTACATGTACTTTGTTACTGTCCCCTACTGCAAATTCGGAATGTCCCCTCCATCTGGTACCCACAATAATGGCTTGTTCAGACTCTGATAATTCATGCCTTGCAATGAGCATGTTGGACAGTGTTGAGCCTAACTCACAAGATAACACCTCACAACAGCTGTGGGCATTGCGCCCCCTGAAGTAACACCACTGTATAATGAATTTACATAGCTATCCCATGACCTTTGGCATGTTCTGAAGTATTATTAAGCAAGCTACCTAACCCTCAACTGAAACCTGGGCGCTGTGTATAGGGGCTGTCCACTGCTCTGGGCATGTATGCTCACTTCCCCCTAGTGTGTGTTCACTAGTGTGTATGTATAGGCTACTCTTTCACTCTTTCAGGCTTCACCGAACATATTTTGTTAAGGAAACCCACCAACCTCAACCTTTCCATTTTAACAGAACAGCAGCGCTTTGATACTCACAGACTCACAGGCTTGTCTTTAAAGCAGCAGTGCTGGTAATCAGCACCTAAGGATCTGTGTCAGGTAGAAATCAGTTGCACAAACCAAAGTGAAAAGAAGCCGACAGTCAGCAATCATATGCTGACAAAATCTGTATCTGCAGACGGTAAACTGTTTGTCTTAAAGACATACAGTAATATGTGTAGACAGGGCAAATCTGCCTGGTCAAGACAGTCAGGAACAGAAAAGACAGTCACACAAGATAGAGTACAACTGAACTGAAGAAGTAAATCTTTTCTTACTTCAGAGTAGGACTATTCTTCTGACTCACAGACTCTTGAGAAAAGAAAAGTATTGTTGTAATTGACTTCTATGTGCTGTTAATAAACATTTCCTCTAACCACAAGTACAGACCCTCCTTCTAAATGTGGACCATGTTAATAATATCATATTAATCTCAAGCCAAATATTTATATTACTGGCCTGTCATACGGTACCAAATCATTGTCATTAACTTTACTGTGATACTAGGCACCTATGACATTAATGGAGCAAAAGACTATTTCTTTCTTTCTTTCTTTTTTTTTTCTCTTTTTTTTTTTTTTCTTTACAGCATAGCATCAATAATATCACCAGACCATGGTAAGTATAACAAAGTACAACAATGAAAAAGCTATACAGGAAATATAAGTGAGTACTTGCCTAGCTAAGAAATAGCCT
>JAOVVF010000048.1:978591-1009014 GCA_028565595.1 Duopalatinus emarginatus
ATAATCATCAATCCATATAGATGAGAGTAGCTACTTACTTGTGCTGAAATGAAATCAAATTTAATTGAATTTCTTTTCCTAGTATTTTTGAATATTTTAAATGTAATAAATATATCTATCTGGCATTAAAATTCAAGACATTAGTATAATTATACATGTTCAGCAGTGATTTTATAGTTATATAATGTTACTCAAATACTTTGTATTTTTTATGACTTTTTTTGTAAAAAGTAAAAACACAACTTTAATAGTTTTGCACACTACTTCAATACACCGTACCATTACTGGAAACAAATGTACCAATACTAGGTCATGTTTACAGTGTAGGACCACAGTTGCATGTTATTTATATTTTATACAACTGAATTGTTGGAGGTTAAGGGTCTTGCTCATGGACCTTCATTGATGGTTCAGGTTGAATTCACCATTTTTTGACCACTACCCTTTTAACCATTTTATCCACCAAACCATGACTACCCCATGGTTAGTGAAATTGAAGGATAACAACAATTTTCCTTCTTGTTTTAAAATTTGTGCACAGGCAAATAGTATTGCATGTTTATCTATGCTAACGGGAACTGTCATTAGACCATTAATGATTGGCTATGTCCTGCTCCGTGTCTGCCTTGTGTTTTGCTTTTAGTGTTGTAAGTCTCTGTTTATAAGTAATCACTATAGTCTCACTGTATCATGAAAATCATTGCTAGTGCTTCTTAGCTTCTCAGATCTCATTCTATATTTCTTGATTATATTTTCTATTTTTTGTTTTCTGCCTGTACCTTCCTGTTTGTGAATATGATGATGTCCTATTACCACAATATTACCACAATTCTAGGAGATTTAGTTATTTACCTGGTAACTGTCATGGTTGTGCCAAACATTGTGCACAACTACAATACCCATCAGCCTTTGCATGTCACATGACCACTAATCGTTCTTATATGTGACTAGTTCCACATTGATTGGCACCTGTATTTAATTTCATGTTTTGCACTGCATTTGTCTTGTGTAGTGTATTCTTTTCTCCCTGTTCATGTGTTCATATTTGCCTAGCTTTGTTTCGTCTTGCTGTTGTTCACTGATTTTCTAGTTTATGCTCTTAATTTTTTGACTTTGTGTTATACTAAATTTTAAGCTGCACTTGCATCTGCTTCTGACTACAAATCCCTGAAATTAATTACATCAATCTGCCTCTCACATCTATGTTAGATGGGTTGCATACTGGGAATAATATATCCTAAGACATGTACTTCATACTGGAGCATTATTTTCCATTAAAACCCATACAATTTCAAAATAGCTAACAGTTGTCTCTGCCCTCTATAATAAACATTATATTGTTTTAATTCACCATAGTGAATAGTATATTGTATATACAATTATATTTCCAACATGCAAATATTTAATCACAGTAGTATACATCCAATTCAGCTCAACTTAAAAAACAAATCTACTGATAAAAAAAAGGATTAAAAAAAACTGAATAAAATAACTCCACAGTGTTCAACTAACATATATGTTTAAACCACATGTGGATTTGCTGTGAAATTGTTCATGCAAAATATATAACTCCAGCAATCACTTATGCAGAAATGCTGGGCAGATGACACTGGGGAAGTTCATTGCAGGTGACAGGATGATGCCGTGTCTCAGTCAATCAGTCTGACTAAACTGGCCTTGCTGTAGCAAAGCTGTTTATCAAACATTGCCTCTGTCTCAGATGGGATTTTCCATCAGTCAGCCATGATTAATATAATAGGTAGATAGAGGTCCAGTCTTGGGAGTCTATCAGTCTAAATATTTGAATGACAAACAAAGATATGCATTGTGACAAAAGTTCATTTTCTTTTTCTTATAAATTTTTCTCACACCCCATAGAGCTAATAGAATTGTTTCAGTATTAGCCGAATATCCAATACGCAGCACACTGCAGTGAATTACCACTAAATTTTCTAGCAAATCCATTGTTGGTTTCACACTGGGCAAGTACTTAGAGAGATTGTGCCAAGTAAGACATGTAACAGCGTCTCTTGCTTCATAGTAGCTCCGGTAGGAGGACTGAACATCTCAGCACAGCCTGGAAAGCTTGGGCTCATCTTAAGCTCACTGGAAAATTTCTAATTTCCGTTTGGTGGGTGAGCTGTCTAATTGCTACTTAGTTTCACCAGTCAAGTAATTCAGCCCAATCTCTTAAAAGCAGCCACTAGTAGTTAGGCTTCCATGCCAAAGGCTCGGCTGAACAATACTGACATCTCATCACAGCTCTGCGGCTCCTGGAGAGAAGTGCGAATCAGGGCTCTCTCCTCTTGAATGGGCAAGCAATCTTCAGAAAATTAAGTCTGAAAAGCCAGGGAAGAGCCATGCGATTCATCATGACAGACTCTGTCGGGCAGAGGGCTATTAGAGGAACTCGCGCTGCATGGTTGCCATGTTGTCATCTGTGCAGTGGCTGCATCAGAAACTGATGCGCCTACTAAGCCATGATGGTATGGGACGGCTGGCATTGACACAAAGTTGTGTGCCACCATACGACAACTGTAACTGTCTCATCCGTCAAATTGGCGAGTGAATGTCTCTATCTAAAGAAATTGCAGAAGAAATTGTGAAAGAAGTGTACCATACAGCCAGTGGGGTTGAGAATGAGATTCACTGTCATGTTAAACATGAGTGGTTATATTGTGTGATCTAATACTCTCATTAGGCTACAATGATACAACACCAACATCAGAAACAAAACACTCGCATTCTATATGCTTTTCTTAAAGACCATTCATTTTAGATTTATGCTGTCTATACAACTCAAAGAGGAACCACATGAATATTTTTGATCTCTAAGAAATTTCTTTATTATTTACTGCTGGTTTGCATCTTTTTTGTATATTTGAGTGGGCAAACATACATCTAATCTTTTTGTTCAGCTTTATCAAAAATACGTTAGTGTTATGCCATATTGTTAAAGCAACAAAATGTACCTTCAGGATGGATAACTTTTATCCAGATATCCAAAAAACAGTAATAAGAAACGGCTAAAATAATAAACATTTATTTCTCTTTAATTATCTAAAAATTACAAGTTTTTGAAATCCAGGGCATTTCTGTCAGTTCAGTAGCTTCCATAATTCCATAATGTAATATTTTGGGCATTATTTTTATCATTATTAAGATTAGGGTTTTTTAAAATATTTTATTCT
The DNA here is from genome assembly GCA_028565595.1 of Duopalatinus emarginatus. NCBI lineage: Eukaryota > Metazoa > Chordata > Actinopteri > Siluriformes > Pimelodidae > Duopalatinus > Duopalatinus emarginatus. The sequence continues at coordinate 981,783 of JAOVVF010000048.1, forward strand.
TTATGAAAGACTAAATGAAATTGGTTTGTCCGGGTCAAGGTTGTGATCATCTTGTACTATTCCCAAGACATGACCACAGACTGGATGAACGTGACTATCCTCTGCTTAGCTAAATGAGATTCCTAGCAAAAGATCCACAAATGAACCTCGACTCTTTTAAAACAGCATATTAGCCTAAATGACCCTCTTTACCTGTAAGGGAGCGTAGCAATCAGAAGGCACTGTGGCGTGGAGTAAGGGCAGGATAAGAGCTGCTTAACAATAGAGGAGCTTTGGCTTAGCTCAGTGGGTTAAAGAGGCCCTGCGAGGAGGAACCTATTGATTTTAATTACACCGAACAGCCCTTGGGGACACAAGGACTTTGGCTGTTTATTTAGCCATTGCTTCTCACTGTGATTGTACGGGCTGAGATAAAATCAACCTCCTAATTATTACCATAATAAGCTAGAGAAAGGCTGCAGGCCTTGTCCTTTCTATTTAAAGACAAACCACTGAGAAGAATAAAAAGATAGAGCCGTCAAAATAGGCTTGAAAAGACAGTTTTGGATTTTTTGACCGCAAATTGAACATTTCTTAGAACATCATATATTTATATTTATGTCTTCTGATGTACATTTAATGCAGTTCTTACAGATGAGGTTTTACAAACCTGTGAACAAATGTCACTAAAGACTACAGATAAGGTGTAAACTGTGTAAGTGAACACAGGTTGGTTGGTGGGGACCTCATGTCATTGATGCCTCTTGCAGAGTATATCAAGATTTCTGTGCCCTATGACTGGACAAGGTTTATTCCATGGAGGTTCAATTAGATCAAGATCTTATTATAGTATGGACCAAGGTCAGATGGTAGCTAAGATTGCACTTCAGAGAATGCTGAGGACTAAATTACCCGAATTTGGACCAACCGAGCATTACGCTGAATTTGCTAACATTTACAGCTGATGTGATATCATATTAGAAATTAACCTTAACACATAACTGACTGGAAATACAGAAGTCTGCACTTTTTTTTATAGCTATCAATGTGCTAATTACTTTATATAAATCAGCTATATACATTGTAATAATTCCATGCAAAATTATTTTTTATTTTACTTTAATGCATGTGCCTACAGAACTCTGTAAGCCATAAGCTCAGTGTCCTGGATCAGAGGATATCCCAGCACTAGCAGAGAACACAACATTTTAGGAGAGAAGACCCTACCCTTTAAATTCGACAGTGGGAAAAGCAATCCCCTGTCAGACAAGAAGCCCTGTCCTTCAGTTTGAGTCAGCCACCATGCCTAACAGAGTGAAATTGACCTGTATTAAGCCCCCCTCACTCTGGCTAAATTATTTGATCATAGGCCTTGACAGTTGTTTGGGTCAGTAATTGCTTGTTTATTGGGCGAGAGGGAAGCTGGTCAATGGTGGGCTGAGGACAGGCATGGAGGCTAGCAGACAGGTCCTGGACCAGCGCTGGTCGCCAGAGATAAGCCATTCAGATGGGCTGCAGGGGCTCTATCTCACAGCTGAGAACCTGGTAATCTGCCCTCTTTTTGCCATAGGCATCCTAACACAGACACACACACAAACCGCAAACAGGCCTGAGAATATTACTGGCTTTACAGCTGACATGTACCTTGTACAATTTGATTATTTTCCACTTGTACAATTACTCTCAAATGTCAATTTCATGGCAGTCAGTTGGAGAGATTACAATTACAGGGCACTGGTCAGACAGAGTTTTATCCACGCTCGTCTTGTATGGGGATAAGGTTCCGTGGCATTTTTAGCCAACCTAGATACGATGTAACCGAAGAGCCATTCATAGTGACCAGTAATTTTAATCTTTGCTTGTTTCATTTTACATTACATAAGCACTAATGGAAATTCTAGTGCGTATTAGAAGTGATGAGTTCAATAACAAGGTTTGAAGAATTGTTTTTTTAAACTGACTAAATACATGCTGGGGTTGTAAAATAGTACTATACAGCTGAGAGAGTAGGCCAGCTGGAGTGATGCATACTCTGTTCATGTGTTTTTTGTAGCGTGAAGCATGCTAACCCTTATCCTGCACTCTTAACCTAGAGATCATGGGACACCAGCGGCATGAAACATTCCCAAGGCTCACTGTGTTTCTGTCCCCTGCACCTCACCGGATCAGATATAATACAAAGCTTAGCCATGTGGCCATGAGTATCATCCACAATAGTGTCAACTGGTGGCAATAAACACAAGAATCCCACTTACAGCCTTTCAACTCAGAATATTCACCCACACCATCATTCACAAACAATAGTCTTTATGCAACACATGCAGATAGTGCTGGCTTTCTGGTCTCTGACATCAATAACACTGGGTTATCGGTTTGGTGGTCTTGACGGCCTCACCAGGGTCCCTGTAAACAGCCTGGTTTTGTGTTTTGTGTTCCTGGTTAACATGGACCCTTTCTATCCACCTCCTCCATTCTACTGCACTTATAGTAGCACCATGGGCAATTTATCTAAATCTCCTTAAACAGTTTTATCAAATCTGGCAATCAGGCGACTGGCGCATGGCGGTGGCCTCAATCCTAAACACAGCAGTGCAGATTTTAATTTCAGAAAGATTAATGTGCTTCCCCATCCTAATGCTGCAGCTCTCAGTTATCTCCTTCGATGTCTATCAGCTAATTCCTACAGTTGGGCTGTAAATGACCTGCATTTGTCTGCACTTGAGGGCCAAAAACACAACCCCAAACAAGACACGTCAAGAGCAGAAGAGAAAAAGGAATTGAGCTATTTCCCCAAATTTCCTCTAAATTAGAAAGTGTCTGCCCCGCTTGCACCAAGTACTTAAAAGGCTGAGAGGGAATCTTTTTCATTACTGGGGAACACTTCCCACTGGGATTTGACCAAAACACTGAAATGTCACTGCAGAACACCATGGCATAGTGCACAATTTACCCTAAAGGACAAACATATAACTCAACTTTTATAATACATTTATTATAAAAGACAAAGAAACAAACAAAAAACACCATTATTCCTTTTTCCTGCCTAATAGTTAACTTATGGTTCAAGTACAAGGTTGATTGATTCATACAGGTACACCATACACAATCCATTTTAATTACTATACACTGTGAGTTGCACAGCCAAGAGTAAAATTAAAATGGCAATCACAATTAGAAAATGGGCAAGTCAATTACAACAAATTAGCCAGAGTTAGGAGCAAGGCGAAAATGTTTCATTTGCTCTTTATTAATTTACAAAGGACACAGAACGACGAACAGGCTACATCGTCATACGATATGCTGCAATAATCTTAATAGGTTTCTCCCTCATTCAGTTCCTTCCTGTTCTCCTAATTACACAATTACAGCTGGGATATAGCATGAATAAATGACACACTTTGTTCTAGAGAGCTCCCATCCCAGTACATCTTTCTTTCTGTAGAGAACCGGAACCACTCACAGTGTGGACATGAGGTTAATACTATGATCCTATACATATATAAGTAACAGCATGCGCCCCGGCTTCTTTTCTTTGTTTCTGAAAATCACTTTATGTTCTGTCTACCGAGCAGTGTGTATTATGCTGACTGCAGAATGTACCCTAGAGAATACGAAAGTAGCCCTGATGATTTTCTATTATTATAGGGGCCGTGCATTTTTGCTCTCAGAAATAAATTTGTAGAGGCGCTGAGTGTTTTGTGATGAGGTTTGGCTACAGGACAGTGGGTGGTGGGTCACTGACTCCCTCTTATCTGCTACATAATAAAATTACCAGCTTCATCTGCTAGCCTCTGCGTTCTAAGATATGTTTAATTCACTAAACATGAAGAATTAATTACATATCTGCATTTAAAAGGATTTCTCGACCAAGCACAAGATTTAAAAGCCTACACTAAGCATGTCAGAATGATATTACCAACAAAAGAACCCAGATATAGTAGTCTCTCTCTCTCTCGCTCTCTCTCTCTCTCGCACTCTCTCTCTTTGTGAAGCTGCAATTTTACATTGGAAATGCGAGAAAAGTCTATTCTTGGTTGGATTCTTTTAGTTCAGCTTCTGAACTGGAAAGGGTGACATGAGAGAAATCCCCATCAGTGATGTGGTCAGTGGTCAGTGGAGGACTTTCTGTCCTGTCTGAGACCTGTGATGATCTCCACAGCTCAGTCTGCTCCAACTCACTCCAATCAAACACAAAGCCATGGTGCAATACTGTGTTAAAACACAAAACAGAATTTAAATCATGTTCAAATGAATGTAATACGATTTATTTTTAAGCATTAAACAGCTATACCACTAATTACATTTCTTTATGTATGTAAGCTACATAAATATACATGTAAAAACAAAGCAAATCAATATATACATGGGAGGATATGATATTTTATGTTTTTAAGCAATACAGTGGTTAGGTAAGGAAGTAAATAAGTAGGAACTATTTAAATAGGAACTATTTTAGGCAAAGTCTTAAAATATAATATTAATATTAATATTAATTATATTAATTAATATTAATATAATAATAAAATAAAATATATTTTTTTAGCTTCTGTTAAAATGGATGGAATTTTCTCTCACTTCCCAAAAACATGCCAGTTAGGTGTAGTGTAGGTGTCAGAAACTCACCAAGATGAAGGTTAATAGACACAACTGTAGGCCCTTTAATATATCTACACAAACACTGGTAAAACAGAAATCAAACCCTGTTGTTAACTAACACGCCACACTTAAAAGAACAAAAAACAAGGTATAAATAATGAAAACCTAACTGGGCTAACTAAACACAAGTAATAATCATTAAACAATTAAAATCACAGCGTGGGAGGGAGCCACAGAGTAGCTAGGTGATGGAGTCCTGACAGGTCCTGACATAATTGGCTATGTTAAATTTCCCATACATGCAACTTTATGTTTGTTGGGTGCCTGCAAAAGACAATTCAGCGTGTATTCCTCCTTACACTCAGTCTTCCTCTGCCTATTGCTAATTTGCAAATGATGATGATGACATAAAGCAAAACTACTGTAAGTATCAGACTTGCAGGCAAGTCACCATGCATATATACTATATACACATCAATTTAAAAATATCAGTTATTTTGACACACCAATTGTCCGTCCTTCAGTACATAATAGCTTATAATAAAATTAGGATAATTAATTAGGATAATTAATAATAGGTTGCCCTAATTGTTTTCAGTTGTTCCTTTCGAATCGATGCAACAATCCAAATAATCCAATCATTACACCAGTAGCTCATCTCAAGAAATCCAGCACGACCTGACTAGTTACTGAAGATAAAGGAATGAATGTTAAAAAGGTTTAATTTGTACACAAACAGAAAATAGATCAAAGAGTCTAATCATAGCTGCCACCTTTTAGAATGATCTAATCTTTTCCATGGACAAAAATAATAACAGTTTGTTTAAGTATTGAATATAGTGAGACATTTGGAAAAGTGTTGGTTTAAAAAAAGCCATTCAAGGCTCTAACAAAGCTGGGCATAATAGACTGAGCCTGCCATTATCCATTCAGTATGAGTAATAAATTACTTGGCCAAAGCATGCTATAAACACCACCAAACCCTGATAACAGCTGAGAGGGGAAATGAAATTCAGCTTTTGCTGAAACATTATGATTTATGTATTTGTAATATACATTAGTGCTATTTGTGTGCATATAGGTCTTTCTGTACATGCATGTGTGTGTGTGTGTGTGTGTGTGTGTGTGTGTATTACATATAAATGCACTGGCATGGGCTCAGTGATATAGATAGTGACATTAGTGAATCCATTTTTGGTCAAACAACGATACATTTGCAGACATTTACAAATTAAATTTAAGTGCATTAACTACAAAATAATTTATTCTACTGGTAACTTTTAATGATTATCACTGTTAAAAATGCAAACACAAAAAAAAACCTCTTACACTGTCAAAGATTATATGATTTCTCTATATAAACCCTGCAAAACAGTCTATGTGCAAACGATAAAATAGAAAATATACATATATAAAAAAAAAACAAAAAAAAAGAAAAAGAAAAAGTATCCAACTGAGTACTGTGTTAATGAGAAAACACATCATAATAAAATCCATACCAGGGAATCAAGGATTCAGTTTTCAGTAACAGGCTGAAAAGCAGTATGTTTAGAGAGATAATACACTCCCAATTTTCCCAACAAACAAATTTTAGGGTCTTCATATCACATTAAGATTGAATTCGGCTAAATCTCACATGAGTGTCAGAGCCTTGCTGCCAGGGGACATGAGCTAATGGCTGGAAGTTAAAGTAGCTGCAGTCAATTGACCTGGGGGCAAATCACTTGACCCTGGCTCCCTCAGGCCTGCACTCGGATGAGCCTTCTGAAATAGTGACATGTACATGCAATATACTTACACACAGCAAAATAATCATAATGGACATTCATATGGCACTTCAACACAAAAGATCCCAATAGGAAAAAAGAAATGCACTGCTATTAAGATAAAAATGCTGTTATCATTATAAACAGAATTCATGAAGAGTATGCTAATGAGGCAAAAAAAAAAAAAACCAGAAAAAAAACACGTAACCAATGTTTATAGTGTGGCTTTATATGCAGACAGAGTGCATCACTATCTCTCGCTCAGTCCCACTCACACTGCTGCTGAGATACCTTGCTTTCTTGATCTATCTGCTGTCCAGGTCAGAGAATGTAGCCACTGCTGAAATTAATACCATGTACTGTGTTTCATACTGAGGTGATCAAAGGCAATATCAGAATGTATTACACTGTGTTTTTAATATATCTTTGCAGGAGTCTGGCATTAGAGGGAGATTAATGTAGCCATGGTTGTCGTCTTGAGAGCCAGTGGGGTCAGGCTCAGCGGGCTAGCTTTCAAATGTGTGTGCTGATCCCTACAGCTCCCCTCTGTAATGATTTCCTGGGAGAGGAAGAGAGGGAGAGAGAGAGAGAGAGAGAGAGAGAGAGAGAGAGAGAGGAGCTGGACACATTTAATAGTATAAAAGAGAGTATAGTCGGTATAAATGGAACCCCAGTGGTGTGTATAACAAAACTTTCTGTACGTTAAGGGATGTATTAGTAAAGCACAAGCACCAAAAGCCTTCTCAGTATAAGATTGCAGGAATTAAATTTTAATACTTTATATGAAGAGAATCTTAGTGTAAAAATCATGAGGTGAGATTAATATTCATTGTTATGTGAAAAAGAAAAAAAAGAAAACAAACCGCCTCATTATATATCATTATACGTGAATAGACTAAGACACTGAGACTGTTTGAGTGGTAATTAGATTTGCATAAGTCTAAATTATGTACTGATGGGTCGATTTAAATATATATTTTTATCTGTTAAGTGAATATGATTGAAATAAATACTTCATAGAAAATTATAATGTAGAATGTTCATCAGCTGTTAGTAACTAATAACTTCCAGTTCACATCATCCTTGTAATGTCAGCACCTTCAAATGATGATAAAAACAAACAAACAAACAAACAAACAAACAAACAAAAAACACTTATTATACCTAAAGTAGGATCCAAAAGGGGGCACTAGTGGAATTGTTTTATTTATTTTATTTTCTAATTTAATAAAACAATTTTAATAAATATTTTGTTAAATTATTCATTCATTCATTACCTAAGCCGCTTATCCTACTACTGGGTTGTGGGGGTTGCTGGAGTCTATCCCAGCAGTCATATACTCAGACCGACACATTCACAGACACACACGCGCACACAGACACACACGCACACACATACACACACACACACACACACACACACAGTGAGTGAGAGTGAGTGAGTAAGAGAGAGAGAGAGAGAGAGAGAGAGAGAGAGAGAGATACAATTTAGTATCTCCAACTTGGCAGACATGAAGAGAATAGGTGAACGCCACACAAAAACTCCAGGTCATCCCTTATTGAATAATATCAATATTGTTTATGTAAATATTATTATTAATATATAATATATAATTTTATATATTATGTCAAGTGTTTTTATTAAATTTAAGTACATTCATTGAATTGTTGTCTGAACACTTTTTAATGTAAAAGATAAGCCATTTTTAGGCTTTTTAAAATAATAAAAAAAACAATCTGGGTTTTCAATGTGGATTTTTGGATACCTTATTGTATCACTGAAATAAAAAATAGTTGTTGGGGAATTCCATAAATATGGTACAATTTAGCACTTAAACATTACAACACAAGATTTTATATGAGAACCTGAGAACATAACAGCATTCTAACACTTTTCTTAAAATGCTTATTTTTTAAAATAAATTATTTACATTAAGTTTATAATATGGATTTTCAAAGTGACTTCCAAAGTAACATCATCAGCCAATTCTACTGATAGTACTGAAAAAAATAGAGAGAAAGTACTTCTTTCTCTTCCACTGATCTTTAGAAAATTCAGGTTATGTGCTTCCCCTCAAACCGGTGACTTGAGTGTTCAGAGCTGTGTGCAGGTTAAGTGAATATGCTCACAATTTTCATGTTATTTATCGGAATACACTTATTGACCTGTTTAAGGTTGAGTGTAATTATAGTGGACTGGGGCAGGCAGAAGTGCTCTATTGTAAATGCTGTAGACAGTTTTTATGATTGTTTTGAATTATTTACTTTACCTATGTTTAAAACATCTTATACATTTATATACACATTATTCTAATTTTATAAATCTGACTTCATTTTTGACTCTCCCTTAAAGTTTCCTAATACCTCACTGATAGTACTGGAAGTGTGGAAAATAACTCTACACTATGCTAAAGTACATTTACGCTAAAAATAGTTACAGCAGGACTGCTAAATTGTTCATAGTCTTCTACATTACTTCTACATCTGGTGCCCTCTAGTGGGAAATGTCAATGTCAACTCATTTTGTCCCACTCGGCTCACTGAGGCAATCCAATATGTAGCTGTGTTTCTAATGAGTGTGTTAAATAGAAATCAAATGTGGGAGTAAAGTGTTTAGAGTCAGTTCATGCATTTGAGTCATGGTAAGGTTACTGTGGTGTGTTATTCTGACTTTTCCCAACCAAGTAAAGACAGTCCAACAAGACTTTATTACAGTTCCTCTGTGAAGTGCCTTATGCTTATCTAAACCGACCTTACTTTAATCATATCTGTTCAATTTCCTCATAAAAGTGACGGGACAGGACCACCATCTAATACCGACCTCACCAATAAAAATCTCAAAACAAATCAATAGAAATCTACTGTAAACAATGCACCTCATAGTTAAAGTATCATTGTAGTAGAACTAATCAATATTACCAACTACTGCATTACAACCACAAGCATTTCAGAGTTTCCAGAGGTCCTACATGCAGAAGGCTGATTATAAAAGCCATGTTATAACAAGTGATGACCGACTTTGGTGGTCGGTGGGCTCGGTGCCAGTCCCTGTCATGCTTTGGCAAGCTTTGTTGCTTGTTTAGAGCAGTCGTTACAATGCTAATCAGAGTTAATCAGGCTATAATTATGACTGCTGAGAAGAGAAGGAATTCCCACCAATTAGCCAGCCATGTTGCAGAGCTCCAGCTGAGACAAGAGGCCCCATGCTGGAGCTACAGACAGTCATTAGCTCACTGTCAGATCAGCATAGACTCAGTAAAACAGACTCATCTGCTTTTTGTCTTTTTGGGTAATCCATGCTGACAAAGACAAAGCCTCGTCTTCATGATGCTAGGTTTTGTTGCTATCTGAAGGTGTGAACACTAATATGCCTGTGAGATGAAAATAAAGAAATTGGCTCTGTATGCTAAACAGACAAACAGGACCAGAAACACCTGTGTCCTTCTTTGCTATCATAATTGTTTAGAAAATGTTTACAATACGGTTAATTACACACAGCATCCAGACTGTATACATACAGTGTTGGGCTGACAAGGCAGAAACAAGCGGCACCATCCCCATGTAACTTTATTAATAACTTGTTTTAACGAACACACAGGCCAACAAGAACTCACACACACAGATTCCGCCTCTCGCATGTGCAGTCCCTCATGCCGCAGAGGCCCCTGCGATAGCTCTTTCGTGAATCACTGATCCTCTGTGTTCCAGTGGCGCAGGACTGCCAGTAGATACAGGCTATTTAAATGCTCCATTGGAGAGAGATTAAAGTTTATGCAAGGTCACTGGGGATGTGATAATTATAATCACAGGTTTTTGGCTTGGCAATGACAGCCATTTGTTATTTTCACTTGAGTAATTCCCACGGCCTGAGGATGTTGACAAGCGTGCACTGATTTAGTGGCCTGCAGACCCCTCCTCCCCCGACGGCTTTCCCCCACCGCCAGCCAGCCAGCCAGCGCTGAACCAGACCTAAGCCAGAGACTGACACTCCCTGTGGGACAAACGCGTCGCTCTCCCCCACTACAAAAAAAGTAAGAGGACCACTGAATTTTTTAGGCTGAGATCATTAGTGAAAGTACTGAGCTTGTTACCTAGTAATTTGTAGCGCAGCTAAGACCATAATGATAATAATAATAATAATAATGATAATAATAATAATAATAATAATAATAATAATAATAATAATAATAATAATAATAAAATTGTGGACAAAATGGTTGAAACAAATAAAAATAATTTATCTGTTTTATGTAGCAACTTTACACATTAAAAAACACAAGCTGATTAATTTTTAATAATTACTATAATACAGTGAAATGCATAGGTATTTACCCCCTTGAACTTCTCAGATTTTATAGTCAAAACCTCACACTGAAAGTATCTTTTGGGGTATTTTATACTATCTGATTTGCAAAAATATGTCTAACATTTAAAACATTTTTTTATATTGGACAACAAAGTTTCATGAAACAAAATAATCCCATAAATGAATTATGATTTGCTTACTGTCTTAATTTGCAGTAAAAACTGTTCCATATATTCGTATCACAAGCACACAGAGGACAACCAATTCGCCATCAAGCTGCAGAATGAAATAAGAAAAAAACATTCATTAGGGATTCAACACCAAGGGCCTTAATCCCAATTGGATTGGTGAGGAATCTGAAGGCAATACAATTGTGCAATTTGCACACAAAGTGGTCTGAATTGATCTAAAATAAACCCTCAACTTTAAATGTGCAAAAAAGACTAGCAGATAATTACATCATTTAGGAAATTGATTACCGTAGAGTCAATGCAAGAGCTTTCGGAAACTGAAGATAAACGACAACAGTGGCCATTTTAAAGGCGCTCATTGACGTTGACGATGACCAAAGAGAGATTAAATATTTCAAACACCACAAAAAAGGCCAGGACAAAAATCAAAGTGCTTCAGGGAGGACAATGGAAGACAGAATTAAGGCCAACAAAAGATTTCATTAAGCCAAACAAGGCTTAACTACAAAATCAATATGTCATAATTAAAGCTAGAGGCATGCCTTTAGAGTAGAGAAAAAGGTGAGGTAAAGGGACTTATTTGGCCTAAATGATGGTCAGGGTTATTAAGATTAAATGATAAATGCATTTCCTGCACAAAAAACTATTCAATACCTACTTTATTTTTTCTCCCCGGAAATTGGACCCTCCTTTTGAAGCAAGTATCTGAAATTAATAGCTGTGGATATTCAGTGAGACGACTTCAGCTGAGCAGAGAATACAGACAAGAGCCATAAGGTTACAGCAAACACACTGAGCAGCCGCACAAGGTCCAATTCATTTACACTCATTTGTAACTGTATGTCATATAAATGATCATTATTACGCGTAATATTCATGCATACAGATATCTGGTTATAGATAGGTGTATCTGCTAAATGCATATACACTGTTAAAGTAGATGAACTGAAAGTTTCGTAATAGCGAGATTCAATTTCAAAAGCACTGACAGCTGTTTAAAGAGAATCTGGTTAATCTCATTGTGCAGGTGTCCATATAACTACAGTCAATGACATGCAGATACGGTTAACAATAGCACATCACCCCCCTCCCTCAGATCTCTACCTTTTGAAAGGACTCTGAAGTTATTAACTCGAATCATGGATGAGCAGAATGGTATTTCATGAGCAGAAGCCTGATCACTCTTGGTGATGTCTGCTTTTTAGGACTCATCTGGGTGGAAACAGGTCATAATCTAAAAGAAAAAAAAGATTCACCCAGGGCACAGAAAAGGAGTTTAATGTATTACACTTGAGTGGGAGTACTGAATAGCTGCACATACAGGTGACAAATGCATATTTGTTCTGCCTCATCTAAGTTGTATGAAAATGGTGATACAATCAAAAGGCACTGTTAGCCTCTCTATTGTTCACATCTTTAGGAGCATTTATTAATATATACTTGTGGGGTAAGAACTTTCCCTATTTTACCTCATTACCTCATACCTCATGTTCTTGCTGTGATGTACATTTATGGGACAAATTTGTCCCGTAGGTCAATCTAAGGTTACATACACACCCCAGGGCCTTCGTTCTGGTCAATGCACACATTCACAATGCACACATGCTTCACTACAATGAGTGTTTTATTTGTTCCTTTTTCCATCAGTTAGCTGTTAATTAAAATAATTGTATAAAGAGAACACACAGCAAATGAGAAGCGGTTAATAAAATAACAATAGGAAGCACATGGAGACCTCCATTATTTATGGTTTTAGTATGAAATGACACTTTTTGGAAAAAAAATAAGATGTATAAGACGTAAAAAAGAAGACTAAATGATAATGATGTGCCTGCTTAAAAATTGTTGATAACTGTAACAGAAAGCTCCATTTAATGATAAACACCAGCTTAGGAATTAATTATATAATGACATATGTACTCAACATAAAGCGTTGTGTTAATCTGTAGTCGATCATGACAATCTCTCTACCAAAAAGCAGCTTTCATTAGTGGTGTGGCTGGTGGTTTGGATTAAGGTAACCAATAGGATGAGTCGAGGGGTAGGCTATATCTCTATGAGAAATAACAAACGAGCCCACTCTACTGATAAGAAGAGCTGGTCGCCGGCTGCGCAATGATAGTGGGCCTCTGGTGCATCTATCTAATTTTCAAGGGTCAGCCTTCCTCTGCATCAATGCTCTGCTGAAATGCAGAAATGAATACTACTCCTAGCACACTATCATTATCAGAATTTCACTCTGCTTTTTAGCAAGGTACATTGGATAGTGGCACTGAGATTTTTTAATTATTAGTGTGGAGTAATATTACAGTGTGGCAGTGTTCATCGCTAACCCTGACAGAATTCATCCGTTTTTAATGGATATTTTTAGTGGAAAACCTTCTTTAAAGATCAGTAGCCCATCATAACCATACAAAATCTTTAAAAAAAATCTTAAAATAACATTCTTTAATAGCAGCTACATTTAGAGTAAAGTGTAGCTGCTCATCCAACAGGCAAATAGGGTTGGGGGATGGTGAAAGAAAAAAGTTAAAAAATTCTACATTTGCATTTATATTTTTCAATGTTCAGACTTGCTGAACTTGACAAAGCACAGGGTTAACAAATGTTCATCCATGTTATGCATCCTTAGAGGAAAACCTAGCAGGCCTCAGTGAGTTACGTTAACCCTTGCCTCTTAAAGTCAACACATTTTCTGAAGCATTAATCTATGAAATTAATCTAAGTTTGCATTTCACCCTGACACTGAGGGCTCTAACCTTTTTGCATGCTATTTGGTAGAGAAAATCGCCTTGTTTTCCAAACTGTCAGCTTTTTATACTTGCATGACTAGGACGCAGTATGCAATAAAGTACCAAAAAAACTGGCACACCAGTCTAATACCTGGTAGACCCCCCCACCCCCACACACACACACTAGGCATGGTCTATACAAGCTTGCAGAAATGTTGCATTGGCAATAAACACTATACGTCCTGGCAAAGTCCCAACCCATATGATTGTTCCTTTAATCATAATTTGGTGTCTATAGATGTGTGTGGTGGAGCATTGTCCTGTTGGAAGAGGCCAAACCCATCAGAATGAATGCAGGACATGAACATGTGTAACTTGTCAGAAGGGGTACCAGGGGTCCCATGAAGTGTCAGCAAAACAAACCCCATACCATTATGGAGCCACCACTAATCTGTACCATTTTTTAACAGTCTGTACCAGTTTTTCTGGTACTTCAGTGTATGAATCTAATTGAATTTACATAAAACAGCATATTAAATATTCTTAAACTGTTCTAAATTATGTTCACTAAATTAATTATGAGATAAATTTTTAAAACATTTATGGAGCATTAAAAACAAGCAAGATTAGGTTTTTGCAATCTTACATATAACATGCCAACTCATTGCTTCCACTATAGCTTTCCTTTACCTCATAAAATGATCCTCCCCTTATAGGTAAGGATGTGTGGTATGAGTGAGAGAGCTAATGCCATTATCTCAACACCAAGATGGAACCTGGATTAGTGACCAATGTAAATGAGATATGAGAAGGCCTCTGCGTTAACAGCAGCCTTTCTTTGGCGGGATGGCTGCAGCAAATAGAGCGAGATAAGGAAATCCCTGTAATTACATGGAGACACATTGGTCAATTCCGCACTATAAGTACCTGAGCTCTCGAGCCTCACCATGGGAGGGGTGGGAAACGGCACCAGGAAGTGTTATCCTTTGCAATATTAAGTGATTCTTTGCGATCAATAGGAATACATGAAGCCAAATGTAAAGATGAGCACCGGACGGCAAGGCCTTTTGTGCCCTGCTATCACTCCATCATTTTTTGGTAATATCATTTCTGAATTAAATTTTACGGCTCATTACTTTCCATGATAGACAGTCTGTAAGTGGAATCTAAAGTAGGTAGAGCAAGGCTTTGTGCCAGGTCAATGCTGTTAAGATGTTATTTATTTCTAATTGTCTGATAATAAAATACTTGGCTCTCAGCTCTGGTATTTACATATGAGGAGTCAATCACCATTTAGTCAAGCGACTGCTAATGAAGCCCTAATAGAACACTTGCTTTTGTAATAAGCATCAAAAGTGGCTAATAATAACAATTATCCTCAGCTAATCATTACAATGACAGTATGAATATTAAACAACTGTTGGAAAAGTGTTTCAGCTGGATGGAAGTGAGAATGCCATGCTTTAGAGGTGCTCAAAGAGTGGAGAAGTTTTACATATCAGTATTGAAATCTGCAGGAATCACTGCATGAATTGACTGACAAACAACCATCAATGTAGTAGGTCTGAGGCTGTTTTCAGGGTTGAGTTAAATGCACACAGTGAAGATTTAATATTAAAATTATGCACATCTGTATTCAGACCTCAAACAGAAATACAGACATATGTGCTATTTAGAGTCAAAACCAAGTCTTGATGATGTACCATTGCTTAACCGTGCAGTGAAAATACGTAAATGTTTTTTGTTTTGCAGTATTATGTTCATAATTCAATGCAACCATAATATTAGCCCTTTTTTGGGCTGTAAATGGACTGAAAAAACTACAGAATGCCTTTCAATGGCAATATAAGATATTTAATTAATTATAAATAATATCCATCAATGATAATGTATTAATAGAAATACGACTTAAAAGTTGATGAGAAGAATTCCCTCTCATCAGAATGTTAATTAAAGATACTGCTTATCTTAAAAATGAGCTATAATCTGTAATGTGAGACATTACTTACACACAAAGTGAGCTGCTCAGTGCTCAGTCATTTCATTCTAAACTTCAGACATGTTTTCTTAACAGGTGAGTCCACTAAAACTATGTGACAATTGAATTTATAAAAAAAAAAAAAGAGAAATAGAAAGAAAATATGTGCATTATCTAGTAGGAGTGCACAATATAAAATATGATATGCTGGATTTAGAAAATGCTAAATAAAAACATATTAAACCAAAAATATACAGATTAATATGATAATTACAATTAGAAATATTTAGATATTTGTACAACAATATAAAGGCAACATACAAGACTCCTATAAAGAGTGTCCTATTATCACATTCTAACCTTCTAACCCTTTAATACAGGTTGTTGTGGCAGGACATGGCTTATAGTAAATCGTTTGTTGCACTATAAAACAGCTTTTGCCCTACACAGTTCTATTGCACAATGATTTTTAGCCATCGGCTGCTCAGTCTATTCCAACCTCACTTACTGGATCACGATGGTCAGTCATCCACAGAGCACACCGAGTACCAAAGTTGTGCTTTCTCTTCACAGATAACTTTGTGAACAAGAGAGCTGTGCGAGTCCCTTAAGATTCATTTTCTCCCAACTCCGTCTTATGGATTTTAAATTGAACCCATTCTAGGAACAAGATGACCTTTTCTAGATCCAGTTCGACTCAACAGACTGCAGTGAATGGTTGTAAAGGGACTCTATTAGGATGACAATTCATGTCTTAGCATTGCAGGCTTCATATTCAGTATAAGAAATGTCTTTTCTTCCCAGGTGGTCTTACTGGCACAGATTAAAAGAAAATGAAGCACAGGTTTCTAGACCTAAAACACATCAGCAGTGAAACACAGTAATGAATGAGAGAATTCGTTTTAGCTGTTCTTGCCAGACTGTCTTGTGTCTCTTCAACATGAATGCAACGTACACATGATTTTTTTCTTAGTGTCTAAAAGGCTTATAAAATCTATCTAATAGCTACCTGAAATAAAAAAATAAACAATACAATTAAAATACAATTTAAGATGATTGTAGTATTGCACATTTCCCCATCCATTTGTTATCCCTGAACATGGCCACAAAATGCTTTCCACTTTCTTGTGGACTCTCAGGTCCTTGGCTGTCACAAGGTCAAAGGGAAGGGTTTTAATTGCTGTGGGCTGCTATGTGCTTTCATGAGCTCCACCATGATAAATTGCTCATTGGTTGAAAAGCTAGTCTATATAAACAAGCTTATCTCTTCTCCTCTGTAATGAAAAATGAGTTGTGAGTATCATTGTTAATCACAGTAATTGTTAATGTTAAGAGGGCTGGATTTCCAAGTCTCCTCATTATTGATTTAATTTTTTTCTCACTGAAGCACTCTGCTTCTATATCTTTTATATAATTTTCCTGATTAGTTATTTTTGGCCTGTTTCTCATACAAGCTATCAGGGAAATATACAGAATTACTTGCTGCAGGATGCATGGAATGAGAATTCACCATAGACATGGCATAGGCTTTCTTACTTCTCCTTCACCCGCAGATTAGTGACCCCCACCACCGTTATCAGCTAACAGGCACAATAGGAAAGGCTAATTAACTATAAACCTCTAATATCCAAATATCACTTTATTGCGCCTTTTCAAAGCAGTTCATGCATTGTTGGCCAAATAAAGGTTGAAGAGTCCTAACATAACCGTAGTGATATTATATATAACAGTGCTGAGAGTAAAAGGGATGCAATTAATATTATTCATGCAAAAAAAAAAAAATCAATAATGATATTTATTCATTAACACTATAGCAAAGTGCTTGTCTAATTAAATTACAGTTTTGTGTTTACATTTTTGTGATGGCATGGTTTACCTATTTTACAGGATTTTACAGAATTACTGGACCTTGAACCTCTCTGTGGAACCCTGCAGGGTGAACAAACCCCATGGGAAAGAACAATCCTACTGTAACGCTTTGTTCTGCTTAGACGTGTTATAACGCTTGCATTTGTTTTCTATTTACATTCTGTTTATATGGAACAGCGGTCATGCAGACAATCTTGATAAACAGCTCTGTCAGTGTCTAGAGTCAAAATGGTTTGTGAACACTTGCAACTGCTTCAGAGCATTGTCAAGTATATAAGAATTTAATCCAATCTTATAATCTTTTATCTGTCTATTTCTAAGCTAGTATGATATTTAAGTTAACAACCACAGAAGTAGGAAATGTTAAATATGGTTTACCATGGTTTATATGATGTGTATATGGTAATAATAGGTGAAATGTTATAAAGAATCTTGTTTGCAAGGTATCATGAAATGAGCTTTTATAACAAATAAAAATATAAGTTTTTTTTTAGCATATCTTCTTATATTAGTTTTACTTTTAGTCTTAAAAGTAAGACTACAGTTTCAATTTTTCATGCCACTAGAAGCACAATTGCGTCGGCAATTAATTAGCTCACTAACAGTTAAAACAAGCCTCGTGCTGTACCACAGCTGCTGCTCTGATGTTGCGCAATGGCAAGTAATTAACCTTTCTTCGGCAATGGGATTCGCTACAAGATCATCACCATGTTGATGAAATAATTATTATAAATTCCATCTCTCCGTTCGGTTGACATTGTTAATTACTTGTCAGTAATCAGCTACTCCTGACTGCACTTCCGTGAACTGCCCTGGCGCAGATGAGAAGAAACGCTGGAAGCAAGCTCTACTGACTCTGATTTGGGTGCATTCCTTGTGACAGTGGCACCAACACTCATAATTAATTATCTTCTCATGCAAGATTTGCTCCAGATCACAGACTCTCCCCCATCTAATGAGATGGCTTCTCCAATTATCTCGAGCAGGGAGGCAATGCTCGCTTGTCAATAAATCAGGGAAAGCGATGGCGGCTCATTGAGACTAAATTTCAGAAATTATCCTATTTACGGACATGCCAATAAACCATAATGCTGTACTGAATACTCTTAAATGCATTCAGTCATGTTTCTATCCCAGTGGAAAATGGTTTAAGAGATTCAAGAGCCATTTTTGTTTTGTAAGGAGCAAAATTAGGACCAGTAAAGAGGGCATTTAGCTGATTAATCTGCTGAACCTTTAGTTAAGGGCCTATAGGCAAAAAAAGATTTCTTCATAGCAAACATGGTGAATAAAGACGTTAGCAGAGATGCCAAAGGTTTAAAGAAATTAATGGAAAATTAAACAAAAAAAACAAACAAATAAACAAAATAAAACAGATTGGGTAGGGGGAATGTGATGAAAAATCCATATTATTATGAATGATATCTCCAACTTTTATGTTTCTCCTGTAAGGCTGGTAAATGATATGGTCTGAGACAGAGGAATATACATCCAAGTGACAGAAAACGGTGTTTGTGAAATGTCCTGATCAGAGCTGTGTATGCTACATTTACTCTGCTCTCCTCTCATCATTTTCATCATGGAAGACATTTCTCAATTCAGCGGTTTCCTACTGACTGAGACAGTATGTATCTTTACATATTTGTGGCTGCACTCGCATTTATTCTCCTTTTGCTCATTTTCCCTCATTTCCCGTCCTTTGACTTTGATATAGCCGGAGGGATGCGCATGTGGCAGGATGGAGGATGATTATTAAAATAGTGAACGTTAAGACCACAAACCTATATTTCCTGTGTAATGTAGAGTAATATGACTTTATTCACACTTTTGTAATAGCTCGCATGATTTATAGCAGTGTTATACCTTTAGCGTAGTGAATACTGATTCAAAACTTCACACGTGAGATGCATGAGTATTGAACACTGCATGAGTAAAAGACATGAAGCGGACATTTAGCAATTCTAAATACAACAACCTCCCCAGAATAGGACTTAGGGTCTACCTGCATGATTTTAATTAAAGATAAGTTCCTCTTTGTCTAAGTCCATGCTTAGGTTACTAATCTGAATTCAATACATCCATATGTTGCACATAGAAGGCTAATGTGCGAACAGGGAAAATATTGAAACCCATTGCATTTAATTTGGCTCTGATCAATTCAGATTGACTGCACTTAACATGCAAATGCTTCTCAGGTCAAATCTGCACTTTCTTGTGGTTTGGCTAGAGTCGAAGACTTCCTCCAATATTAACATGCTTTCAATAAGTTTCCATACATTGAAATGCGGTCTGAACTGCTATATAATGCACGCGCGCCCTTGCATGCTTGATTACAGATCAACACGATAATTTAAACAAAACCCTCCCATACTGTTTCAGAGTACATAATGATCTGTTCAATGAGATTCTGATTACGTACTGTGAAATGTTAAGGGAGGGCCACAGATTAACACAAGTTATCAACAAAATTACTCAGATAATGAAGTTTATGCACTGAAAAGTTACTAATGTAAGTGTATCATGTTTTAATTTGAATGCAGATTACTTTAATGCTATAAGGCATAAAGCACATTTCTGTCGATATTTTACTTTTAGGTGCTATACGTAAAACATTCAGATTTTTTTTTATTGCTATTCCTCTGTTTACTTACAAGATTTGTCACTCCTGAATCACACAGTGTATTTTAAATGATGGCATATTCATAGAAAACTAGGACAATTAATGATACAAAAGTCGAGGCTTTGCTCGAAGGCTTAAATGAAAGCACCAGAATCAATATAAAAGCTACAACCATGCTGTCTCTTTGATATTTTCCCAATTACACATTTCCACACTGCTGCTCTGTAAAGCCTGTTTGTTAAGACTGTAATAGATGAACACTCAGCAGTGTCTGATCAGGAGTGACTGGAACAATTGCAGAGTTTACAAGGTAAGCATTCTCAAATTGATTTGTTAAACACTATTTTTTAATGCGCTGGCAGAGTACAGGGCTGAGCCAGTGGTAATTACAGCCTGTATCTGTGAAGAATTTCATAATACAGCAAGCTATTTTGACAGTATTCAGAGGCAAGAGCAGTTTGTGTTTCCCACTGAGACACATCAAGGAAGTTTCAGATCTTTAATTTGTAATCTTCAGCACTCAGTCAGACACATTAGTGACTGGAAAAATGAAAGTGTGAATAATACCAATAACAACAATAAACGCTTAAATATTGTTGCCAGCTTCAGGACTAAATGTAATCATCACGCTCTGCAGAGATCTCCTACCGAGAGCAAATAGTGTGGACTAAATACACAGAGACAAATCCCTTATTCTATTTCATGTTAGTGTCCAAACAATTTCCATGTAATTCAGAGGACATTATGAAATATATATATAAATTAGAAATAATCACATGGTATATTAGCAAGTGTGAACAATTATAAACATTGATTATTTGAATAAATTACCTAATTACAACTTTAAATTTATTATATGCATTTTCCTGCTCTGCACTGGTGACAGGACAATTTATTAAAAACTGCAAAGCTGGACCTGATTATATTTGTTAATTGCATTCAACCAACTTTAGAGATAGAGGATAACAGTAACAATTACTGAAGTATTTCAGCAGTCACAGAGGTACTGATATATCTGAACTATCAGGCTATTTAACACAGCAGCAAAATGAATACCATGAACCTTCTCCTCCTCTTCAAAGAAAATAAATTCTCTAAGCAAAGTGTAAAGAAAATGAAAAGATAGTATTACCCACTGAATCTAATCTTATGTTCTTTCTTCCAAAAACTGATAATAGAAAAAAAAGACAAAACGTATAAGGAGGAAATGCACTGCCCTTAAAATGTGTCTGGAGCAAAGGAGCAAATAAAAAAAAAAGTCAGAATAGTCGCAAGGTCGCCTCTGGTTGGCCCCTGTGAGCCCCAGTGCTGAGCTTTTTCCTGAGTGAAATGGTGTGTGTTTATGGGGGAAAAGACACCAGTCTAAAGGATGAAATTGAACAGATTAGCATGAGCCGCTCTGGTTTTGATTGCCTCTGACTGAAAATATTTGAAAGCCACCAGGGGCCCCTCAGATGTTATGATATGGTCAATTCAACTCCCAATGTGTTTTGCCACAGGCTTCTGTTATAGAAATCGAATTGATATTTTGTAAACTTCATTTGCGGATAATGTGATCTGACAGGGACAAATGCACAGGCGAATTGTTTTCAAACCGACTCCAAATGAAACTTATTACAGGGTAAATGTGGATTTCTTTGTCTTCTCTCCTCTCCCTCAGCATTGTTCGTGGCTCGCTCTTAGACCCTGAATATGTATCCATTTTCAGGGTAATTGAATTGGTACTGTCATGTGTGGGGGCCAACAGATTCACACGGCGGGGCGGATGGCCCAAGTGATTGAATTGAAAAAAAAGGGAGAAAAAATTTCCTTCGCCATGAGCCCACTAGGTCACAGTGTCATCATAAGATAGACACACCTCACTGTTTTCTGATTACACCGACGGCTCCAATTGTCTTTCCAATAATCTGCCCCTCTGATATAATGCAGACTTTTCCAATTCTGCCGCCTCTGGCCAGACCTCAGATGTGTTACATATTAATTTCCTTCCCCCGTAAAATTTGCTCAGCTTTAGTTCAAATTCAGTTAGCTGGATTGATGAAAGTGGCAAAAGGATACGACGTTTACTGATTCTCCCTTTTCACCTTTGATTAGCTCCACTTGTGAATTATTCCTTTGCTGTCAGTGTGCTATTAAGCAGCTGGGAAAGCTGAGCTCCAAGCTCCAGCCAGGAGAGGGAAAATAAGGTGGCCCACAGTCTTAACACTGCATCATTCCACCAGTGCGGACGATGTGAAAAGTCACTAGGTGGAAAAGAGTACATTTATACACATTTGTAATTGTATTTAGTGATTACATTTAAAATGATTGTAAGACATTTTTCATAAATCTATGCCACATGGTGAACACCAAGCCACAATTAATTCAGAAATTGTTCTCAAAGTATTATTACCCTTTTATATTACACAACAAATGAACCATAAATATTTGGAAAATGTATTTGAAGAAGCACACTAATGATTAAAAATATACCACAACCCTCAGAAAACACAGTATGAAAGCAAATGGTCAGAACAATACTAGTAAAGGACATGCTTTTCTGATTTTAGCATCTACCTGCTCATTTAGCCTCCTTTGTTAGTGAGTAAACAGCGGCTTAATTGCCTCTCGTGTTAAATTATTTTTTATGGACATTTAGAGGGCATGTAATTGCCATGGCAATAAACATCGACCTCTGTCTCCCAGACCTGACTGGAATCACACTATAAAAACCATCTCTGATGGCAACCTGCCAAACTCCCTTGATGTTAGTGAGCAGTTTGTCATAAAATGCTAATTGCTTATTGACTAAAACCCTATATGGAGATAAGAAGGCTGGGTACACAGCAGGCATAAAACTGCCGATATCACGGATCATTTGAACATGTGATGAGCTAAAAAAAAAAGGACTTAAGAAGGATCTAAGAAGCTGGACATATACACATTTCCACAGAATATTTATGTCCTGAAAATGAATTATTTTATATACTAGGCCTGCAGACTAGGCACATATTAAATACACTCAGTGGATCAATTTATGACCGACCAATGTACAGGTGTCCTATTACAGCGGCCATTAGGTTACTAATTAGTTAGGTTAGCTAATTTCTGAAAATACCACAAATACATTTTACATTATCAGATTACCTTAAAATAATCTCCATACACAAGTAACAGTTAGGGCCTTGCATTAAACTTATTTAATTCTTAAATACACTAATGTCTGAGTAAAATATTTCACCGCTCATGAAAAGGCATGAAAACATCGCCTTTGAAATCCATGATCATATTAGTCCTCAAGAGCAATTCATACTTAATGGGAGTCTAAAGAGCTTTTAATGATAATGTACCCTAAATTTCAAATGGCGTATTAACTGAAAACACTGAAGTGTTAAGCTAAGTGAACTGTTAATGACTTTATTAGCTATAGGCCTCTAATGTTTTCAGAAAAAGTTGATTAGGCTACTCCTACAGTTTGAACAGGGTAAGAACGGTATCAGTATAGAGATGGTTTTTCTATATAAGCACTCTTAAGCACTCATTTGGTTTGTATCTGGTTCATTCAAAATGATAAAAGGTGAAAAAAAGAACATGGTTATTCTAACCTTTAGAAAATATGTAGTAATGTAATGCACAAAATCTTTAACGTTACAAATACAGACAGATGGAAAATCAAAGTTTGCTTTTTATATCTGTATGTCCCACTGATGCAAGAATACACCATGGATGGGATAACACAAATTTGCACACTCACTCACAGCAAGTGACAATTTAAAGTAACTAATCCACCTTCTAGTGTGTTTTTGCAAGACAGGAAGAAAACCAGAGAGCTTGGAGGAAACCTTGACAAACAAGAAACTGCAAAACTCCGCACAGACAGTGAGTTGAGCTTAAGATCGACCCGGACACCCTGAAGCTGTGATGCAGCAATGCCACCCGCTGCGTGCTCTTGTATCATGTGCTAATCTGAGCAAAGAATCAATTTTTATGAAATCACTAAACCTACGGCCTCCAGTCATGGCTAGGAAATAGTGGCCTCCGGCTAAATCTATACTTGTTTAATGTTATGTGAATATGCTGCAGCAAGGGAAAAATGTTTTCCTTACATTAGTTACATCCATTTAAAAAAGAAATGAGCACTGACTAAATGCTTGGACATCATCAGGCTTTTGTACGGCTGTAATACTGGCAGTGTTCGCACACTGTACCAAAAAAAAAAAAAAAAAAAAAACCACCAGAAAAAAAAACTAACCTCTGCTTATTTTTCTTTTTCAATTTAGTGCAATTCAATTCAATGCAATTAACTTTACTGTTATTATACCAATAAAGGGCTGCACAGTATAACAAAACACTGTCTGGCTACCTCTCAAGTGATAGAAAATTAAGAATAATACAAAAGTAAATAGTAGAAATAAAACGTAAAACTAGAAAAATAGATAAAATAGAAATAAAAAACAAGTACAATAAATAAATCCATTACTGCTCATTTTTTCATAAATGACTAATTTGAAATATAACCTATAATACTATCTGGACATGATTGTTTCTTCAAGCAAAGATTGTGATCAAAATCCCAAATGTTATCCACCATCTACTATCTAAGCTATCTAAACATTACTGTGCAGTGAATTCTAAGTGAATTGTATGATATATATATGAGAAGGAAACTCCATGTTTCCATGTTTCCCAGCTGACACAAATCAAAGTGATGCATCTTCCAAAAGTGTGTGCATGCAAACAGTGCCTTGGGCAGGCTTAGATTAATGGCAAACTTTCCTCTGTTAAACTAGAGATCAGAATGCACTGAGCTCTTACTAGAAAGAGATAAAGTTAAAACCACACAGAGATATAGAACCTCACAGGCCATGGGGGGCTATTATTTCTGCTTCATAACTATTGAATTATTTTCCCAAAATGACCAGGTTTTAGAAATAATAAAAAAAAAATACAGTGCCGATCCAATTTAAGATTATTCACCATATGGTATAGTTGTGTTGGATGACATCAGAGTGTGAACATGTGTGTGGAAAATATAACAATTAATGTTTCAATTACTGAATCTATTTAGAAATGATTCCGTATTTTAACACTGTGCGTCAGTTATTGATGCTTGACAAACTTGAACCTAGGAAGACAATAATGTGAAGTGTAAACAAGAAAGCGCTGAGAAGTAAACATGGCTTCTTCTTTCTTCTGCCATGGAATGGCATCAGGTGACTGGCACCGAGAAGACAGTAAGTGATGCAGTGTTGTAGTCTGGAACGGTGCCACCTGCTCACCTTCTCTTGGCATCGCTTCCATCACGAGCAATGAAAAAAGGTAAGCCAAAAACCAAGCGAGAGAAATGAGATTCCTATTTTTCCATTTATACAATGGTGATAGCAGGTAAAAAGACAAAACATTCTCTGAAGATAGAAGATACAAGCTGGGGCCGATAAGGGAGTGTCGGGCCAAGTCACCGTGGCGCTGTGACTATTTCATCTTCCATGGTAACTTAAACAGCAGACAAAAGCCTTCACACTTCAGAGCTCACTGCCAGCATGCCAAGATTGACTGGGATTGTAATAATTCATAGACTTTCGGCCTCTTTTCTCTGAAGGTGAGTGAACATATTAGACACTGATGAGGTGACCAGTGGGCTTCCACTGTTGGCCAAGCCTCTCGATGGTGCTGCATGTGGTCAGTTCAGATAGTCACTGACCTGGGGCTGAATAACAGAGCTAGCCAATGATGTGGATATCACTTAGCTTTGCACCAGGGGAGCCTGCCATACTGGTGGCTTTAATGTCTTGGCTTGCAGCTTGTTTCTGTCAGTTTGCTCACAGAGAGCATGTTAGGGCACCATGATATTGGAAAGGCTGGGTAACATTCACTGAAAGGTGGACACGCTGAGACTGTCCTTGACCTGAACTTATTTATAACATGCTTTTAGACGCCACATAAAATCTCTTTCCTGACAAATGTGGAACGTAAATTAATTTCTCATCATATTTAAAGTCATGCCCAAGTCTAAACCACCATGGTTATTTTAAAGTTAATGACTATAAATTAAGGCTCTAATCCTGAATGTTTTGTCTATTTTTAGAATCTTCTACATGGATATAGATTCACTCTCTGCACGTTCATGCAGTTGTGTAATCAGCTTATTATCACAAGGAAGACAAGTGTGATTTGCTTGAACCATGGCATGTTTGTCGGTATTGGATGGGCTGGTTTGAGTATTTCATAAGCTGCTGATAACACTAATTTAACAATTTGCAACAATCTCTACCATTTACATAGAATGATGTGAAAGACACCACTGATTTGTGGATGGGCTACAACAGCAGAAGTCATTAACAAGGCTGAGGCTATCACGAGATCAGGCTTACCCAAACTGAACAGCTGAAAACTGGAAAAAGACTAGGTGGTGTCCAGGTTGAACCATATTTTGTACATGCTGAGATGCTTTTCTTTTCATCAGAATTGTAAAGATTGATTATTTGAGTTCCCTTTGAGTACTTCCTTGCAGCTTGAATTAATCTGACCATTTTCTTCTTTAACAAGGCTTTTTTCACCAACAGGACTCGCTCAATGGTTTTAACAATTCTGTATTACATTCACATTTATGGCATTTGGAAGACATACTTACTGGTTACTGTTATTACAGGTAGGCCAATGTAGTGTTAGGAATCTTGCCCAAGGACCCTTACAGGTGTAGCACAGATTGGTTGTGGACCGGGAACCCAGTAATTAAGATCCTCTGATGAGGCTTGATTTAGCTAAACTGCATTGATGTACATTATTTAGCTAAACATTTTACATAGACATTTATAGATTACAATATACGGTATATGTACATCCTTTTAAATTTAAGTACTGAAGCCACAATCGTTTAAAAAACTTTACAGTAAAAATGATGGTAAAAACTGATAATGTAAAGCATGTGATAGAATACTATTTCAAACTGTTTTCTTATTTACAGCCATAAACTATTCACTAATCATTTCATCTTTTACGGTGACTGTAATAAACATAGCTTATCCGGCACTTTTTAGGCAAGAAACATGCTCTGATGCAGAATAAAGTGTGAATCTGTTAGGTATTGGCTGATCTCACTGTACAAGCTTAACATTTTTCAGCAGCTCTTTTAGATAGACAGATTCAACTTTATTGTCATTGCTCGGTACAAGTACAAGGCAACGAAATGCAGTTAGCATCTACCAGAAGTGCAAAT
>JAOVVF010000048.1:1009719-1020953 GCA_028565595.1 Duopalatinus emarginatus
ATGCAGTTAGCATCTACCAGAAGTGCAAATAGTAGCAATGTGCAGAGTGCAAAAGTGCAAATGTAAAAACTGTGCAACTGTAAAAACTGTGCAACTGTAAAAACTGTGCAACTGTGAAAAGATATGCAATTGACACAGAGTAATAAATAATGCAATAAATAAGGGTATATGGATAAAAAAATAGTAATGGTAGATACAGAGTAAATATGTAGAATGTATAGCATGTATCATAGCAATGAAAAAATGTGGGATGTTTGGATTGGATTTTTTTCTCACTTCTTTTTTTTTCTTAATCTTTGCCACATGCCTCAAAGAAACTAAATTTAGATATACTGCACATATACTGCAAACAATATATTGTAAACAATTAGTAAAATGAAAAACCTATATATGTATATATATATATGTATATGTGAATATATAACATTCAACTAGGGCCATTTAGAACGGAGCATCTGTCTATCCACTAACTTTCCTCCACCCCCCACCTTATCATCATTAGCCCTTGGATACAGGTATCAAATAAGTAGCCTTTACAGTGAGCCATTAAAGTGTCATTTGGCCAACTGTGCATGAAGAGCTTTCAGATAAGGTGCAGTGCTAAGGCAGAACCAAGTTTTGAATCATAGCCATCCGCAACGTGCTTAAATCACACTCCACACTAAAGCAGTCAAGGATTTCATTAAAGAGGAAGTCATTCAGCAAGACAAATACATTCAAAATGAAGGGAGGGTAAACATCAACAAAATGGACCCAAGTAGTGAGGTGTAAATGCATATTAAAGGATTTGCAATTACAGAATGTTGTAGCTCATTTTCTTCTCAAAAAATAACAATAGTCTTAGAGGCTATAATAAATAAGCATTACTCATTCGACTATCATATACAGAGGACTGGATTATAACAAACAATATTTCTTAACTAAATGAGAAGACGTATGATGTATTACTAGTTATTTACAGTGTTCTCTTTGAGAATGAACGTGTACTCTGTTGTGTTAGAACTAAGAATAAAAGTAAACCTGAACATATACTGGTTTTAAAAAAGACATTTCACAGAGTAAATGCTGGCATATTTTTACATTTTATACCCAACAGTCAAAGATCTGCTGATTTTTCACCCATAATACATGACAAATCGCAGCTGAAGGGCAATACATCTGATGTTGTAAGTGAGAGCACAGTTTTGTGAGTCCAGGCTAATTCAAATGTATTCCAGCAGCTGGCCCTCACCACTTTTACACGTTCTTTATCATTTTTAGAAGTGAAAAAAAATGATATTCCCTCTAGGCATGTGAATGTGAGATACAGGTTATAAATAGCACTGCCTTGCTGAATAAACTGCCTCGGCTGACACAATCTGCACCGTGTTGTGACCTGCTTCACATTTGTTAAGAGCCACACATTGAGCAGAAGCTCACCACACTCCAAAAGCTCTCAATGCCACTACATTACATACATCAGAGCAGGGAGATAGCATCAGCTATACCACTCGTTCATGATGTGCTGCTTGTCGGCAAAGTAGCGCTGCTCTGAATAGCCTTCCAGCAAGTTTTTTAAACACACTAAATCAGTCCTTGAAAGAAATTTATATATTTTTTTTCCCACTGATAACCCCATTTCCAGCAAGTATTCATTGAAATGATATAATAACTGACATGGAAGGGACAGACAAAAAAGGCAAAAAAGGTATTTGATAAATAAGGTATTTGCAAGTTCCTTTGTGGCCTGCCCTTTTATGATGGGAGGAATTTAAGCGCCACGAAAGGCTGAGTTAAATTGAATGCCAAAAAACTCCAAGCTTGTATGTCTAAAAAGAAATTCAATTAAATGGGATTTTAGTGTTCTGAATTCATGGGAGTCTTTGCTCAGCTGATAAGGGCTCCGCCAAGCTGAGACCACCTTTATGCCGGCAAACGATCTGTTCCCTCTAAACGTGTAATCCTTACTCAGAGCACAATATGGATAGCTGAAATATCAATGCACCCAGGATCCAATTTAAACACATCGAATCAACTGAAGGGGGACAGTTCGAGATGGACTTCCTGTGGCTTAGAGAAGACCACACAAGATTTAGTGCTGCTCTTGAAAAGGCGTAAAGCTTTAATAATGGTTCATGTCCCACTAGTGGCAAACAATCTTTATTATACGTCTAAAGAGAGGATTTTTTTCCCTCTGCTATCTTCCTTCTGAATGCTTGTACAAGTAAAACAAAATCAAGAAAGTTACAAGGTAAAGTATGCTTCACAGATTGCAGAATCTAATCTACTGCATATAGCTTTTAAAGGTAAACAGAATCAGCCATTTACAATGCTCAAAGACCTGAATACCATTTCCAGTTGCTGAGGGCCTGTAAAAAGATGATACAGTTAGGCTGTATGCTGTGTTTTGTATAGTACAGTTAAATGTAGGGTTGGACTGGGTATTAAATAAATCACATACATTTCTATGAATTAGACGATTCCTTAAACAAGTGACCATGCTACAAGATACCAGAGGAAAAGCTGCAAATTTAGTTTATCTGTATAAACAAAGCAAAACCTGCAACCATCCAGTCCACAAACAGAATATACAGAAATACTGTGTGATGTGTTGTTAGCATACAAGAAGCATCAATAAACTCAAACCTACTGTAGATGCACAGTGGTGAACACACAAATCTATTCAAAGATGTTTGGATGCAATGTTGGTTTTTTATATTAAATCATGTTTATTTTAGCACTTATAATTATATGTATTAAAATCTATTTATAATTTACTTGTAATTTATTATTTGTAACTTGGCTCTTAGATATTTGATTAAATCTTAAGCAAAGCTTTGTTTAAGTCTAAGTCATGTTTGAAATGAATAAAACCCTAGCAATACACCGATCTGCCATAATATTATAATAATATATAATTTTTTTTTTATAATATTATAACTATAAAACCACCGACAGATTGAAGTGACATTGATTATTTTATTTCAGTGGAGGTGGGATATATTAGAAGGGAAGTAAACAGTCAGATCTCAGATCTCATTTGTTGGAAGCAGGAAAAACGGGCAAGGATTGGAGCAATTTTGACCAGGACCAGATTGTGATGTCACCAAGATTGTTTCAGGTCATCTTCAAAACAGCAGGGCTTGTGGAGTGTGTTCTACTATATAGTGGTTAAAACCTACCAAAGGTTGTCCAAGAAATGACAACTGATGCACCAGCAACCACGTCATAGATGTCAAAGGCTCACTGATGTGCCTGGGTTGAAGGCTAGCTGTTTGGTTTAGTCCTATAGAAGATCCACAGAAGGATCTGTTGGTAATTTCTTGCTACAGTACACATTCAGGGGCCTTTTGGAGTCCATGCCTTGGGTTTACTGTTATGGTTGATCAGTGTAATTAGAGTAGGACGTTCTGATTACAGTTCAGTTACCACCTGCTTTTGACCTTAATCAACATAGATATTTTATATGCAAATGACTTTATATTTCCAACTACTTTGCTGTAATTCATCAGCTGTGCAAACTATGTGGTCCTATAAATAAAAAAGGAACTTCCTGATGTTCATCATTCTCTCACATTGTTGTAAACCAAAATAATCTGAAACAAATTGTGATTGTATATTTGACTTGGAGTCTAGATGATCGTCAGTGTATGAATGACATCATCATAAGCTTGAAAAGGATACAAATTCAGTACACAACGATAATAATGTAGAAATCTAAAGGCCACTATAATTGCTTCAATAACAGAGTTTATGGAGAGCATCCACCCCTTAACTGAGTAATAAAACTAAAAGGCTATTGCAAAATTGAGCCTGTATGAAATCAAGGATCAAAGACACAGAAAATTACACAGTAAGAAGAAAAGCTGAAAAAAACAAAGAGACTAGTAACATATTAAGAGAGATGGCATTGTGTCTTTTGTTCATATAGAAACAGAAAATGAATGTGAATGCAAAGGCAATGCAATTCTGTACTGCAGTGATCAAGCAGTACAATGCAGATGTATAAATTAACCATTTCACACGAGTAATTAAATGTCTAAGATTAGGGTTAATTAATAAATTGTAGCGGACACACACAATGAGCAGTCGTTAATGTTGCTGAGCTGTTGGATGGTTGATTTGGTGCAAATGTTATAACTACATATATAGCAACTTACTAAATGACTGCATTCTGTTCTATTCAAAGAATTAATTAAACAAAGCCTATTAAATTCCTTGCTCCATTATGTATTTTAGCTACTTTAGTGTGCACTGTGGAGGGCTTCTTCTCCACCTTTTTAGCAGGCTGGATTTAAGTGCCTATTTGAAATCAATTTCTCTAATAATGATCCTAATGAGCTCATCAATTAAGCTTGCCATAATGGGATGTTAGTGTGTGGTTGAAGTTATCACTTTAACTCCGACGCTAATTTCCATGCTTCATCTATCAAATGTGATCGGCTAATATTGTGTTGCTTCTGTCGGGGTTGATATTCAGATCACAGGGAGGAAGAAGAAGAAGAAGAAGAAGAAGAAGAAGAAGAAGAGAATCAAACCTATAGCACAGATTAGTCTGTAGCAGAGCTTTTCAAACATTTTGCAGCCTTTTTGGTCTGTAAACAAAAATGAGGGATAGGATTATTTTTATGATTAAAAATGAAATAATTCAAATATCAGACAAATTATTTAAATGTATCGATAAACAGCCAGAAGATATAAATAATACATCTATAAATTCTCTATCTATAACTTCCTGGATTGTCATTTCTACCACTGTAACAAAATTTTAAATTCACAGACCTCTGGATATGCTTCTCAGTCTCCTGGGGTTTCTCAGATCCTACCACTGGCCAATAGCCCTCAAAAACAAAACCTTTTTCCTCTTGTGCATGTATGTTCTAGCATGTGCATGTAAAAATAAGACTTGACTACCAGTTTAATCTGCACTGTGCATTATTATTTTTATCTAGTGTAGTAGAAGTGAACGATGTTTTATACCAGTATCGCACTACTCGAACCTGCTTATGCAAATTAACCCAGCCTTATTTACATAAGTAAGCTTTTCAACGGCCGTTCCGCATCAGGGATTTCATTATTTGCCTTTCATGGACGTTTATGAGTTCTGCCCTCTTCCCTGACCCTCACTGCACACATGCTCCCCAAAGTGCAAGCCTGTAATGGCAACGACAGGCACATACCCCTAATGCAGCTGTAATGTATGCATTTGGTTACCCGCCAAAAGTGATCTCTCAAACAGTAGCCCGCTGAGTATTTGTTTAACCCTGGATTGTGAAGGGCTACAACAATTCGTTCAAATACAACTCCAGGTCAAAAAACACACAGCATGCCGCAACACTTGCATAATACGAGCACCAGTTCTATGAAGTGCAATTGTACAGAAATACTTCCATCATCTTTACAGGGTAGTTCCAATATTTATGGTAAAACTATTCAGTCTTGATTTAATTTGTTGAAATTTGACTTGATGAAAAGTCTTGATGAAATTGCTTATAATACACCAGAATAAGACTTGGTTGATAATTAAATGACTTATTTGAAACTAGACACAAAAGCAAGACAAAAAACCCCATATACCACTGGAAATACTAATTAACACTGGTAAAACATAAACCTGAACCATAAAATATTTCTATATGACCAAACTGAAAAGCATATTATAATTAAGCTTTCTTTCAATAATTTCTCTCCCTTACTTCAAAATAGTACGAAATTTAGAAATAGTATGAATATCTCTATATATACTGTATATATTAAAGGAAAAGAAACCTTAAAAGTGTAGTCATCCGCTCTGATATACATGTATATGATTTATACAGCCAAAATTATCCATGACACAGTGATTAATTGATGCTTGCCTGTGTGTGATGAATTGATTTATTACATATTTCCACAAACTCATTTATTATTTCATGGTAAACATGCTAAAAGGAGGTCAAAAAAGGCTAAATGAGCGTAATAAACAGAAATACTACTCAAAAGACCCATTTGTTTAAATGCATCAAGCTTTTAAGTGGCTATGCAGAGTCCAAGCAATAGCTTGATTTAAAATATTATTATATTTGCGATTACAGTGTGGGTGATTTGACCATCAGTGCTTAAGTACCTTATAAACATTCTATTCTATTAATTCATTACTAATTCACAGGAAGCTTTCTTTTAACAAACTATTACTATATCATAGCATCATCTCTAAATTGTTAATGTGGACAATTTTTACAAAATATAACCTTTCCTTTTGTAGGCATGTACATTTTCCATGGGACTACGGCCAAAGTCAACCATCTGTACCAAAACTAGCTATACAAATTTGCTCGTAGAATACTATTTATGTGAGTGTTATAGAAAATTATGAAATTACATAAAATTGTAACATCAGTTGCAATCTGCTAGAGAACAGTTTCCAAGCTGTTAGTAAACACAACACCTTGAAGGCAGAGGCTGTACATCAGTGAAGCCGTAATGAAATGCAAAACCCCGCCTCGCTAACAATTGGAGGCCTGTGTAGCAGCTTAGCCTGTTGGTCCAAGGCTATTCGTCATAATCAGCGACACTTTTCTCATTAGTAAAAAGCCATTACTGCTCGACTTTATCAGTCACCGAGCGTTATCGCTGCAGCGGCAGCAATCCTTGCATGCAGTACCAGGGATGGAAGGTCTCACTGTGCCTTAATAAGGCTACCATTTCAGAAGTCTGCAGTCAGGTGTCACTTAGCACTCAGAGCTAGTGGCATTAAGCTGCAGAAGAACATTGGTAATGACCGCTGTCACGCACAAAGCTGCACTCCATTCCTTATGATCCAGCTTTTACACTTCCTTTCCGTGTGTTTAGTATGTAGCGGGCCAACCATGGGAGTTCTGAATAAGGCCATTGTTAGGCTGTCAAGAAGACAAGTGAGGTCCCAGTACGGCACTTTTGGGACGACGCCTCATAAGTGCCTCAGAGGTCCTACCATGATTAGATCTGACAGCATAATTTCTCCAAGTTCTGAATGAAAGAGAGAGACGAGAATAAAGCTGAATTTTATACATGGCTGAGAGAAAATCTAAAAACACCAGTCAAAAGATCCCAATTCGTCTCCAGAAAACCTATTGATTTCTAGCGATATCAAAATAACTCATTCCTATAATAACTTATTAATATAGCTGACCCATTGACTCCCCAACCCACACACACATCACACTATTACATCTTGAAGTACATTTTTATTTCAAACATCCAGCAATGACAATTTTACCCTGTGGAAAACATGCATCCTAACATCCTAACAAAATTACGTAATGAAGAAGGAGAATTTTTGAGATAATAATACCTAGATGCAGATGCAGGAGCACAGATTCTCCTTCAGTCATGTCAACTGGCAAATATCACAATCTGGACAATGACAATTTGTTCCCTACATGTATGTGAATGAAACCAAATAAACAGCAAAATCAATAACGACTACTACAACAGCAAACCCCTCGAAGCAGAATGTCAGATTTCACCATAGACTCTCTTAAAGACCTTTCAGGAAACACCAGCACCATTCAGAGCAGGTAGTACTCATGTGCTGCGCTATTTCACACTGTGATTATGACACATGCACTCATGCACTCCGGCAAGCAGAGGTCATTATGGCACGGCCGACTGGTTTGTAGGCATGTAATTAATACTTTAGTGTTAACATTTCAGCGGCCATGGTGGTGAGTGAGTTAATCACTAGGGGCTAGGGTTCTGAAATGACTCTGCTTTACGAATGGCTCCCCATCTCCCCTCTTAATCTGTATTTTACGAGTGAGAAACTTTGCATTATGCAAATCGCTGAATGGGAACAGGTGACATTTCGACGGCCAACAAGAGCAACGGCCCAGTTTGGTTTGGGACGCTGATTCAGACATTAGTATCTGTCAGTGCTGAGTGCCCAAGCTTTGATATGCATAGCAGGAAAAAATTCTCATTTATCCGACCCATTTTAAGGTGGTATTTCAGGGACTATGTGCTTGCTGTGTATAGAGGGCTAGAGGCTAGAACTTAATGTGTTTGTGTGACTGTGTGCAGCATGTGCCATAGACACCATAAAGACACCTTGTTTTTTTCTTCAGGTAAACATAATAAAGACGTGATGAGTGCTAAATAATATTAAAATATATTTTTTTTATATTTCCATAGGTTTTATTAAACTACTAAAAAATTGCTCATTTTAAAAGTAGTCTATCCAAAATAACAGAGTGACATATACTGTATATTTATTTTACCCACAATATATACTATATAATATTTATTTTACGTTCTTGATTTATGATTATATTTTATGTATTATTTTTATTATATAATAATAAAAACACATATTGTACTATATTACAGCCCAGTCCACTAGTGGAAATTTTTTTCTGCCATTGCACAGTCGAAAACATGTGCTGTTGAATGATTGTTAAAAGGCATGTGCTTATTTTCCATTCCATAAATAAGAAAAGGGGACTAACTGTCAAGTTCCACCTTAAATGAGGAGCATCAGCCCAAGCTTGGGTGACTCTGGCTAATGTTTGCGTCTAATAAAGAACAAATCAGTACCCAACTTGGCTCATCTGATCATGTAGTCAAAACTGATGATCAAAGAAGTCATAAAGATCCCATTTAATCTTTTGCCTATCTATCACACTGATGTCTTCATCCTCTTTGTGCAGCGGTAATATCAGCCCATTATGAAAGCAAAATAGATCTGGCGTGCATACAAGGCGAATGAAGTGCTCACTTTGATGTGACAGCAGGATCAGTGAGAGCAGTAATCTGTGGGAATAAAAAAGATCTCAATTATTCGGCGAGTGTAATGTGGGAGAGCAGCTCCAAGCATGCACATCTGCTTTCATATATTGTGACATGCTCTGATAAAACATCCTTGCCAATTTATACTCTCTCTGCTTGACTAATCTTCAACAGCTCTTATAACCTCTAATCACTCCATCAGCCAAGAAGGAAGGGACAAAGAGAGAGAGAGCGAGAGAGAGAGAGAGAGAGAGAGGGTAGCAGACCAAATGTGAGGGGCTGCTGAACCAACATCCAAATTACATTTGTAAATGAGGCGTGCTCTTATATTTCATGAGCATTAGGAATTTCTATATTGTGGTTTGAAAATGCAATGGGACATAGTGCAAAGCGTGCGGCGCTGTAACACACAGCCCAAGAGACTTACAGCTGATATAGTCAAGCGGATCTTATCTTATTAGTTTGGAGGATAATGCATGGAGACCGTTATGACCGTTCATTATTGTTATGAAACCTGAAGAAAAAGCAATACATGCCTGAATGGTAAGAAATGACTTAAGGAAATTGGAAAATAAAACTGATTATGTACATCTCACCTCCCTAAAAGGCACAATTCTCAATTTGAAACACTATCAAACTATTGTAACCAGAGATTATAGTAGATTAGTGATACGTCAAGGAAGAAAAAAAATTCAAAACCTGGAATCAAGGGAGCTAAAACACTAATACATTAACACATTACATTACACACATTAATACCAGCTCATGGTGGTCATATTTTCTAATTATGTCTGCAGGCTTGGATATGTCCCCGATTATTATTGCACCAATTATCATAAATTTCCCCCTGCACCAATTAACAATACGGGAGGCCAGAGCTGCATGTATTTTAAGTGTTATAATTAAGCCAGGCTCTTTTGTTAATTAGCCTGTTCTGACTCTTTGCTTTTTATGCTGCTCATCTGCTCATTACCAGAGCCATTTAATTCAATTAGCACCTTAATTAGATGAACAGCCATGTTCTGATGTTGCAAATCTTGTTGAAAGAGCAGGGTGTGATTAGCAAAGACAAACACTGCATGCAAATCATGGACGTTAATGTTAGAAGGAAACTGAGACTGTCCTCAGGGACCTGCACATCTGTGCCAAGAGCTCGAGACATGCATGCCTGGAAACCAATTATCAATGACATTTATACCATGCATCATATATAGAACCATAAATCCACAAACAACTATCGCATACATAAATAATACACACAATATTAAACATGCATAAGTATTTTTTTCTCTAATCAATTACTGTATCTATCTTTATGATGCAGCATGCTGTATCCTCACAAGTGAGACAGAAGATGAACACAGTGGCACTGCAGGAGATGTAGTCTGCTCTCAGATCCCTGTTGGCTCAGATAAGAAATCCCATTTGATGACATCGAGGGACAAACTCAATTAACTATAATGGAGAGAGGCCATTGTGACCGTCCGCTCATGAACAGCTAGAGAATCAGTTTTCTTGTTCAGAAAGGAAACCCCACTGAAGGTATGAGAGACAACAGTAAGTGCTTTGGCAACAAGTTAAAATAAAGCTTATCGATAAGAAATATCAGTGCATTAAATGCCTGAAGGTAATTGCTAAATCTGACTTCTACCTTGTGATGGAGCTCAGGGGAAAATTATGACATGCACATATTGAATAACAGTAAATGACACATGTGGCATTTCAACATCTGTCTTTTAACAGGACAATAAAGCTTTATACTTTATAATGAATTAGGTGTTTTAAAGTGTTTAAATGTTTTTTTTATTATTTAGAGAAAAATAACTTTGTTATGCCTTAGTTTATTTGTTCTTGCACAACAGAAACATTTTAAAACGTTGTGCTATTTGTGGTTGCAGCATCTAATTTTGTTGGAACAGTTAGATGAATTATGAAGCAAAACATTAAACAGTGTCTTCCAGAGTATCAGATGACAGTTGAAATTAATTTGCATTGAATACTAAAGTTCCCATTCACTTGGCTTTTGCTTTGCCAATCGTCAATCATGTTTGAAAGTCATCCGCTACAGCTAAGGAATGAAATTTTGATGCTTAGGTACCTTTGGGTTCTGTTTCTGTCACAAATTATGTATGACTAAGTTTTTCTTTTCACTTTTGCAGTGAAACGCTAATTAATGCAATTTAGACAAACAGATTTAATTCTTACCTGCACAATTTTGAATTAGACCCTATTAATATTTTTAAAGGAAACTCATTATCTAACCTGAAAATAGTATGTTAGACATAATGAAGTTAGGTAACCTGAAAATGAATGTGCAAGGATCAACAGATGCGTTACTGCACCGTGTTCATGTCAGTTTCATAAGGCGCATCCAAATGTGCATGGCTAATGATGGAAACCATAATGAGAATGTCATTCATTAAAAATGAACGTATTAGACATAATTAAAATATATGAACACTATCACTAAAATTCCTGAATAACAGGGCTATCTGTAATGAATATATATA
>JAOVVF010000048.1:1021053-1031757 GCA_028565595.1 Duopalatinus emarginatus
CTGCACGGATGGGTTAAATGCGGAGGTCACATTCCTCTGTGTGCAAGCACAGTAGGCAAATAGTGCACGTTCACGTACAGGAAAATGTAAATAAGGTTTTCACCAAAGTGTATTGTATTTTACATTGATGCTAGCAGGTGCAGCCCTGACAACCTGCTGCTTGTTAAACATTCCACATTTAGTCCTCTCTTACAAGTATAACAACTTTCACTTTTCTGCGAAGGCTTTACTCTATGTGATCATTTAGCCATAAGAGTATCAATGAGGTCAGACACTAATGTTGGGCAAGGATGCCTGCTAACTAATCAAGTACTGAAATCAATTCAGACTGTCTTTTGTAGAATTTAATTTGGACAGTTTGGACAATATTCACTGGGCAGTTTTAAGCCACTAAAAGACAAGCTACCTGCTTTGGACATTATTTACACCAAACTATGATTTACATAATTACATACATTACACCATGTCTGTCATATGTAAACCATTTTCCATTCAATACAAGCATCATCAATATAAATCATGAATATAAATTAATATAAATATTGTCTGCTGTTCCACTTGGAAGGCAAAAATGATTTGTAATCAATTTAAGTGTCATTCCAAAGAACAGAATTGTGTTTTCGTAGTTCTTTCAAATATTAACCTGTGTATGTTTAGATATGCAGCATGCATACTCTCTCGCTTTTTGTTTACAGCTTAGATTTCTCAGTTACAAGCTTATTCACAAGGTTTGGAAGAAGACAATCAGGTCAGAGACAACAATAAGACCAAAGACCTGTCTCCTGATCAGCCAGCCTTACCAAATAAATCTATTATTGACACACCCAATGGGATGATAATAAAAAAGTTGCTTGTCCCCACCTCCCAAAATCGCCGGACTGTCAAAATGCCCAAACAACAGAGTAGGCTTGTAAGTATCCTGCTTGTATCAGCTGATAAATGGGCCGCTCTTTAAGGAACTTATCTCTTTAGGACTTGCAGCATGAGGAATGGCATCATTTGTACTGTTTGCCTGGCTGGACGAGTCAAGCTGGATCCATTTAAAAGATAGGGAGATACTGTCGACAGCAATAGACAGGGTAATTGCAGAGCCACTACTGTGGTATAAATTACATCAGTTCAAATGGCAGAGGGGCCCACTGAGAGCAGAAAAAAAAATCTGACAATTCACTCCACAAGCCCCCCCACCACCGCTTATCACTGTTTAGCAGAGAAAAAAGAGACAGGTGAAAAAAATTGAGTATTGATCAAATTAACAGTTTTACCAATCCATTTAAGGACAGCGGGGGCAGCAGAGCCAGTACAATTAAATTCCAAAGAGAATATAGGAGCATAACTCATGACCTCCAGAGAAACAGTCACCTACAATGACCACTGGTTTCCAACTTACACAATAGCCAAGTCTAAATATCCACACTTTTTTCAAACGCTCACCTTTTGTTGTATCACAGTCTGGAAATCAGAAGCAGTAACATTTTCATCTTCCACAAATTATACAGACATCAGATAATACATTCCTTTGACCCTGAATCATGGTTTGAAATAATTAATAGAATAATAATAACAGTGGGCCAGAATATTGTATTGAATAATATAATTATCCACCAAAATCTAAATGTAATTTATTATGGATTTGAACCACACACAGTCATGTCTATGAGTGCTGGAAATGATTATAACAAGGTTCACAATACTGAAATGTATTTGTTTCTTCTGCATTTACAATAACACTTAAAATACTGTACCAGAAATGAAGATGATTGCAATAATCATGCTGTGTCAAATTATGAATTGCTTTGTCAAAGCTTCAGTTTAATTCTGCGTTCCAGTTATAATTGGTGCTGTATTTTGCTGTTTATCTGTGAAAGTGTTTACACTAAAAGGCTGTAGGTGTGACAGTGTGTGCACATCATGCACAGTTATTCCACCAACAGTGCCTTTAGCAACAGATTGTAGATTCACTGTAAACCTGACAATGATAAACGGTTACTGAGTAAATTGTTGCCATGCACCAACATACATTTTACATACAATAAACATTATGAAAATTGAACAAATATAAAAACAAAATTGTAAAGACATAGATAAACCTGTTTAAAAATCACAACTGTGGTACATTTCATCTCCAATCTCACCTGTTAGATCACATTAAATAAAGAATTATGGAACCACTATAAACTAAATTTAAAAGATCATTAAACACAGAATGAAACATGGAAGAGGCAAATTATGGTTATGGGAGTTTTCTGGAAAGAACAAGAACAGAAGTGAGAATGTTAAAAACACCGAAATGATGTTAAAGTGATGAATGAGCAACGATTTGAAAAATAATAATAATCTCTGGAATGGTAGTACAACATGGATTTCTAGAAATCTCATTTTTCTCTCAGTAGACGTAAAGGTATATGCAAATATAAAAACAATAGAGATGTCACTACAAAGCCTCATCTTTATTTTGAATATCAAACGGAGAGTCCCATGTCAGTCTGACCTTACCTAGACAGATGAAACTTATTAGGTTATTATTTTTCCGCCTCATAAAATATGAATAAGTTAAACCCAGCAATTAATAATGAACCATAAATCTAAATATTCCGGTGTGTATTTTCAAACATGAATTGATGCTGCCAACTATGCATCTCTGGCCATTCTTCATTTAGATGAGGAATATAATACTTCCCATTCTAAAAATTTTCCTTGTCATTGTTCCGGAAGGAGGACCTCATATCCCGGCAGGAGACTACAGGCAGGCTTTTTTCTGCATAGTGGTTTTATGCATCATCCACTTGATCTCAATTTACATGTATATCCTGGATTATAGGTCTATTCACTTAGGTCAGGTGGTTAAATCAATGGAGTACACTGTAACCTTTTCAGTTAATACAAGCAACTATGAAGTGTTGAAAAGGGGTCTCTTTACAAGTGATGATAAAAGGGAACCTTCATGTTTGTTGTTTTATTAATTTGGCATGACCTAGTGGTATTATTTGAAATCAGAAGATATGAGCATCATAACTATGCTATGCTACCTCAAGTCTTCTCTCTATACAAAGAACGATAAAGATATTTAAAGGATAATTGGAAAGTTATATGAATATTATATATTTACAAATATGTAAATAAAATACCTGGTTTGTAAAAGTGCATTACTGCTTCTTGTATTAATAGGGAAAAAGGAAACAACCTATATTGCCACAATTGGTCATAAATACACTGATATATGACACTTATATGTGCCTGTTCTAAAACGAAGGGCATTACTACCAAATCAGTACCAAGTCAGTGTGTTAGTGCACCTGAAATGACTCCAAGAAAGCCACAAAGCAAAGTAGCAGCTTGATGACATGAGCATGCTCAGGCCCAGAAGGGCCCAATGTGTTCCAGTGAATGAATATTAAAGCCTAGAAGAAACCTAGAAGAAACACAACCTTTTAGTCATATTTCTGGTATTTTTCTGACATTGTCCTTGAACAGGATGGTCAAAGACCAATAGCTGTAGAATAGACCATTAGGGGGCATGAAGGAGGCAGCCGTGGCCTGGTGGTTAGGAAACCAGTCTCGTGACCGGAAGGGACTGAGGTGCCCTTGAGCAAGGCACCTAACTCCCCTAACTGCTCCCCAGGTGCCGTGGTTTGGGGCTGCCCCCCGCTCCGGGCAAGTGTGTTCACTGCCCCTAGTGTTCACTGGTGCGTGTGTTTCACTGCACGGATGGGTTAAATGCGGAGGTCACATTCCTTCTGTGTGCAAACACAGTAAGGCAAAATTGGTGCACTTTCATTTTACACGTTTTTTTCAGCAAACAGTGATCTATCACCATGCCACTGGAAAAGTAGTATGAAAAGCACCATTCACAGTTTCGGGTTAACAGAAGACATTCTTATCCCAACCGAAAGACAATCAGTAAAGAGTTATCAGTAATGTCAGCCTCACACTCTTGTAACTACCCTGGCCAATTGGTATAGATGTCCATAGGCCATCTTAGACTGAAAGTACCTTCGTTAAGATACTGAAACAAATCCTTTTTGTGTCATTTACACTTATCAACTACTTTAACCAGTTTCTCCCTCTTTGCAGGAATTAGGTCCTGTGCTCTCCACTTGACATAAGGTGCAGATTAACATGATACTGTATCTCACCTATCTTAGTCACTGGTTTGTCCCTACTACTTATTAGAATAATTTGCAATTGGTACAATTATACAACTCAGAGTGTGTGGGGGGACTGGATTTTAGTCCCACCTCTACCTGCTCCAGAAGGAATTCTGCCTGCTCCCTTGGCAATTATGTACATCTGCCCTGCCTGAGACCCTAACAAATATATTATTTTTCTATTTCCTGAAATATAAACAAATTAGCCATTTAAACCGATGTGATCCTGACCATGATACGATGCAGTAAGAAATACTGAATTATACATGTGAATTGTATTAAACAGCACCCAGGAGGCTTAGATGTTAATGAGTGTGGCCTCTCTTTGTCCCACAAGGTACACAGTTGACTGACTGCTCCTGTCTACATAAAAGAAATACATGTTATGTTTCCTGTATTTGTTCATTATAAGTTCAGGGACCTTGAACATGTTTGTGGTTTGTGATTTAGATGTTTGCATCTGATCTGGGTTTTTTTTTATGCTGC
Source organism: Duopalatinus emarginatus (assembly GCA_028565595.1). NCBI lineage: Eukaryota > Metazoa > Chordata > Actinopteri > Siluriformes > Pimelodidae > Duopalatinus > Duopalatinus emarginatus. The sequence continues at coordinate 1,025,688 of JAOVVF010000048.1, forward strand.
TCTCTAAATATCACTATTAGGTTGTGTTTAGAGTGTGTGTCTGCTTGTAATCATTTAATTAAATCCTCAGCAAAGTGGTTTGTATATAATGGCTGTGTGAAAAGTTAAGACAAAAACCCAACCCATTAACTGGCTTAATAAATAGTTAGTTCCAAAAAGTTCCATCACATGTTCCCATGACTTGAAAAATAGCTAATCCGAGAAAGAAATCCTATAGTAATTACATTGCTAGAAGGAAACGACTGGATTGACATCATTCCATTTGTTTGGCAAATTTGAACGAACTTCACTATATCATATTTTACATTAAACAAATGCACAACTAATAAACTTCTGTACAACTTTGTGAAGGAAACAAAAATAAGGGAGTTTACGGTATATATCTGAAATGATCCGAGAGTTACAGATCCAAGTCTGCTCCCTAGAGACACAAGCACATTTGACAAAGTGGGGGCAAGAACACACATTATCGCATTGAAGCCTCCTCTAACCCTTTTTGGGGCAAGACATTTCTCAGAACAGATTTTTCTAAACTCAACAGTATCTTTCAAGATAGGATGCCTTTAATGCATAATGTCTTAAAAAACAGATCTATGTTGTAGGAGGTCTATCTCTTTGGCTGCCTCCACTGCTTTAATTTCCAGACATCTTATAGTGATGGCTTCAATTTCCAGGGCTTTTGATAAAATCGTGCAGTCTCGTGTGTATTGGGATTGAGTGCCCTGCTATGGGAGCAGTTTAATGAAGTGCCATAGTTTCACTGCCTTGTGATGCACTGAGATAAATGTGAAGCCAGCAAACGTAAAACATACAGCCGTAACTGAGTTAATATGATTTAAAATACTAACTATTTATTACATTGGATTGTTCTGTCATACAACTTTTACAGGTTAAGCTGTGGACTGTTCTGTGTATCCACATTTTATTTATTTGCCCATGATATACCATATGTACTCCAGGTTGCCAGATGATATAAAATATTGCTTTTTATTTGCAGACAGTAAGACCTCCAAGTAAATATTGGCAGTCTCAATTAAATCAAGTGAAATTTTACTGTACAAGTGACCTAACAAAAGTATTAACTGCAGATATGTCCTATTTTCGGCAAACATCCACTTAAATTTCTGCATTTTTTATGTATAAAAGCATCATAAAGAAAGGCATGCTTGTAGTTTCTCATGACGGACTAACACTGATTTTTTCTGACAGCTCAAGGAAATCACTTTCCTGTGCTAAGACCAAAGCAATAGCCCTCCTAATACAGCTTGATATCTCCTTGTTTATTTTGTTGCTGGCAGATGACCATTATGTGAGGCCCTTTTGTGGAGGTACTACAGGATATCTTGCAGGTCACATCATTCTAGGGAAGTTGATGACTTGGTTAGATCTCCATCACCCTCCACTCAGGCGGAGAATATGTTCTCAGCAGAGGTGCACGGTTTAGATGGTGATGGAATCGAGAGCAGGTGACAGGCCACTGACAGCCGTTTCCTGCGGAGATGCCTCTATTAGTCCCCAGTTACCCCTTTAACTTGTGTTTGCATTGTTGCAGTACCATGTAAGAAGTAGGTAGGTTACTGTAGAGTTGTTTTTAATTTTTTACGTGCAGTAAAACATGCAGTAATTTTCAAATAAAATAGTTTGACATTGTCATTTTGACATAAAAGTCATTAATACTGGTAAATAGTTGTTTAAAATAAACATATTAGTTTTAGATTTAGAATTAGATTTAAAAGACATTTACTTTTACTAATTTGTTTATTAAGAGTGCATAAAGAAAACTTTCTTATACAGTCATAAAGAGAAAAAACTAGTTTGAATAATCAAATGTAATCTTTAGTTTAATGGCAATAATGCTGAAGATGTTTTAATTTTAATTCTTTTAAATTATTTAATTAATATTCATTATATAATATTCATTTAATTATATTAATTCTAATATCAGAGCACTTTTTGATATTAAATTATTTAAATGATATATAATATTCAGCACCACTAATATCATGTACTGCCTGGAACATATGGTCAATGATACTTGGGCACTGACACTTGCATTCATTTCAGCCAGGACCAAATAATCCTGACAAGTTTATAAAGTGCCAGGGGGAAAAGGTTATTCACTTAGTGTGCTGGTCGGCTGTAATTTAAAACAACTAGACCCCAGATCTGTGGCCGAGTTCCCCTTTCACAGGACTCCCTCAGCGAAAGTTTTCAGCAGGACATTACACACTAGAGCAGGCACCAGATTGTGTGAGATTACGACAACATCCTGGAGCAGTCTTGGCTCTGTAATATCTTCATGTTTGCAGTCATGGCCTGTCACCCCAGCTGACCAGTGGGGACGCCTGGTGGGTCACACCCGTTCTTCAATCAACTTCAAGTGTTATTAAATAGTGACCTCTATAAAGAAAAGCACAATATAATGATGGTTTAAACAAACGCAATTTATCATCCTCCTCACGTTGACATTACTTTACCCTAGGACAGCCAACCAAGCAGGCACAGATCAACTGGCTCAGTGGCCAGGCTCAGACCCCAAAAGGGTCTTCCACTTGCGTCGGACCACACACCAACATCCAATTCAGCTAAACTCTCCAACAGTAAAGTCGAAGAAATGTATGAAAGGTCAATGCTTTTCAAATCTCAAAAGGAGCAAGAAACCCAGTATACTACAATGCTGTTAAATTCTCAATTCTGATTGGTGTTGACTAATCTTCAACAAAAGCAGCCCTTACAGTATTACATTATATTATTGCACTCATTGTAATACATTGTAACATTGTTGTTTTTACAGTAAGAAGTTCGTATCTTGGATGTGCCATGGAATCTAAGCCCAAAATAAACAGGTAAAAAAAAAAAGGTAATTTAACAAGGAACAATCTTTGATTTGAAGCAACTCTTTTTGTAGTGTGAGTAAGAGTTGTCTATCATGGAAGAGTCCAAACAACTTTCTGTACTGTTAGCTTTAAATGACCAAAAAAAAATAAATAATAATAATAATAATAAATCATGAAGGCAGGACATTTTTATAGCTGTTATAAACATTCCAGACATTCCTTTACATCAAATTTAATATTAACAGTTAAGTTGCAGGTCTTTAATTTATAAAAGTGTAATAGTTGGCAAATTGCTGTGGTATAAGCATAAAAGAAGAGCCCCTTTTTCTGAGTAACCACTAAATCTGCATTTTTATTAGAGCATACGATTGTACAAACCAATGAAACAATTGTGCCACTGTCATCTAAATATTAACAATGTGCTCACTGTTTCCTATAGAACATTACAGCAGAATGCAGGACGATGCACACATCGTCCTATAATATCCTGTATAATTAGTTAAAGCCCTGATAATTAGAAAACTAAATAAAAATGCTAAAATGTGGAAGACACCCTTTGTTTGAAGTAAGGGCTGCTTTGATAGAGAGCCATTCTAACCCTCAGAGTAGTGGCTTGGTTTTGGCTTTTTCATACTGTAGCTTTAGTTTTATAATGACCACTAAGGTTATAAAAGGTCTGCATTATTATTTAACCGATAAATGCACTGCACTGGCCCGACCCATCAAAGAGGTCTTTCAGGAAATAATTTTCCAGCTGGATTTTTATGACTATATTTTCTTATGTAGTATACACTCCAGGTCAATGCTAAGCTGAAGTTGGTTGACACTTCATCCATGGAGTCATGATTTTTTATATACACTATTGACTTGGCCTTTATTGATTGCACAGAATGTATCGCACAAATCATTTTGCACCAAATCAATAAAGAAATCTTGTGGAAAATTTATATTAACAGATCATTGTTTGCTTAAGTGAGTTTCAGACAGGATATATAGAGTGTTTTGCTGATTAATTGAGTTAGTTTAAATTTGACCACTGCAAGCCCATTAAAGAATGCATTCTTAAATCATGATCTGCCATTTATGATTGAAATGAGATTTTCAGTGCAATGAAAGGTCTGTTAAATAAATCACAAGTACATTTTACTGAGAACAATAAGCAGGACATAACTCTCAAGAAGCAAGGTCTTTCCATCTTCAAATGCAGTACTTACCTGCCTGCATTTTCATGATCTAGTTACATGCTTCTTATAATAACCTTAAAAACCTATTTAAAGGGTTTCAGTTGTACATTTAGGATTAAGGTACATTTACTTTTAGCTGTATGGCAATTTATGGGAAAACACTGAAATGTACTAAATAAACATAATCAATTTAATCATGTGACCTGCTGGTCAATTTAGAGCTAAATGGCACTTGATCAAAGCAAGATGGGTGAACATACCAACTTTGAGCTCTAATCACATAATTGAAGCAAAAAGGTCACTTGGGCTTGAAGGCTTTGCTCGCTTGGTCACACAGAAAAAAAAAATGCTGAGATGACTTGCTTCAGTGGCAATGAAGGGCAGACTGCTCAAGGAGGCCACTTTTTTATTTCTATCAGTTGATCATTTCTGTTTAATTATGTGGGGTGGATTTTGGAGTAGATAACAAGCTGTTATCTCCAAGTAAGAAGGATAGAAAGGATATCAAAAAGATAAAGTCGCATTCTAGATGCTCATTTTGGTAATGGTTACAGTTTCTAAAAATATTTTGCCATTTAAAGTATTTTTTTTTTTTTTGCAAATAAAATGTTAAAGGACAAAACAAAAAATCTAAAAAAACAAAACTTAGAAGAACATCAGCCTTTAACCTGATAAAGCCCTTGATGAAATAATCAAAAGGGAGGGAGGGAGAGAGTCTCCTCCAAACACTTAATGGCCCAGGGGGATTAAAAGATCACCTGAGTCAAGAGGTGTGTTAAACGCTATGAAATGAAGAAATGATTAGGAAAGATACACATGGGGCAATACTTGACAAGTAATTGAGATGCACACTCACTGTGACATCTAACTACACACTGAAAATCCGTACACAGCCTGGCTTTGGGGTTTTGGGGAAATGGAGGTGTCCCTTACACAGGTTTTTTGTCACCCACCTTCAAACCAGTGTATGGATTAGAGCCTGATGTTAGCCTGTGAAGAAACAGAAGCATGAGAAATGTTTATTTTCTATTATTTTCTATTATTATCATTTTCAATTTACTTATTTCCTATGCTGTAATAAACCCTGGGACAAATAAGAAAAGTTGATAGGAAGGTTAAACAGTAAGAGCTCTACACAGGTACAGCCATGGACAATCAGATGCTTCATTAAGAGCGGATTTATTCAATCAGCCAGCTCACCCTTTAATTAAAGGTACTAATTACGCTATCGAAAAGCTTAGCGGGTGGTGCCAAAAGAGGGTCGGCCCACGCACTTTTCCCCCTCCTGCATTGGTGAAGGTGATGACCTTGTGATAACCTGTGTGTTCATCAGTCAAATTACTGTCCCCGGTAATGGTAATGCCAAAGCACTGGAACACTGGGGCCAACTAATCTGTATTCAAATTACACACCACCAAACAGTGAGGTGGCCTCTGTGGCTATAACTCAGGCACAGTACATACAGGGAGGAAAGCTGAGGAACCCCTCCCGTCCAATCAGACATTATCATACATTTCCCAGGTGTGCGACAGGCCTTCTGTGGAGCGGCTGATATTGAAAAAATTAATCATAAGTTCCTTATACTGCACTAATGGTCATTTTAAATTAATTAATTGACAAAGTGTAGGAGGCGAACTGGTAGGGGTTATGGGTGAAAGGTAAGAAAGACTGTACTGCTGAGAATTCCTGAACTCTCAATTTATATATATATATATAAATTATATATTATATATGTATAGTCTCACTATATGTCTATATGTTTATATGATTTTTAATTAGCATAAGTTTATGAAATGTGGCAATTTTTTTTTATTTAACAAAGTGTGATGTATAACATTGGTATTTTAGTAGTACAGACACACCACCTTGCTTTTTTTTTTTAATGTAGTTATTATTTAGTTAGTTACTGTAATTAAATTACCCTATTATTATTATTATTATTATTATTATTAACTTTTATTTATATTTTATTTAATTTAATTTAAACACACACACACACAAATAATATAAACATTGAATTATTAATATTAAGTTTTCTATACACACACA
>JAOVVF010000048.1:1059762-1073248 GCA_028565595.1 Duopalatinus emarginatus
GCATTATCCTGTTGGAAGAAGCTAAATCCATCAGAAGAATCACCTGTCAGAGACCTTTTTAGATGAACCAGGGGTGCCAGCTTAACAAACCTCATAACATTACGGAGCCACCACCACCCTATATATTTTGTATATGCGTATTTTTCTGGCACTGCAGTGTAAACCCACATAACTTAGATTTTTCTCAGAAGCAACTTTAATAAGGCATAAACTAAGCATTTGTATGGAACGCATTTGTGTGAAATAATTACATAATATAATCATTTACAGACAGAATTTACAAATTAATTGTGGGAGCATACAGCCAAGTCCATCAGTAGCTCTTGACTTTCTGCCTCTAAAACCACAACGAAGGCAAGCAAGGGTAACCTTATATTTAGTTTATTTTTAAGGTTACTGTTAATAAATCTAATCGAGATAACAAGCTAGGCTAGCTAATACTAGATAAAAGTGTAGACTGTAAGAGCGTTGCTACAGACACAGAGCTTATTATTTTTAAAGCATTTTTTGGTCTATTTACCCGCACAGCTCTTTGGAAGCGATGGCAGAAGCAGTGAAAGATGCGACAGGCCTCCTCCAGCTTGAAGGACTTCTCATCTTCACAGAAGAATTCCACCAAGGCCTGACTGGTCTTCCGCAAGCTTTCCACATCATCCTCGGCTTCCATGAGCTTGACTTTTGCAGTCTGGAGAAAAGAAACTGGATTGTAAGTGGCTACCTGGATACAGCTACACATTTACAAATATCCATACACCATTGCATTAATATGGTACTGAAATCACAGTAATAAGAGTAAACAACTGCTCCACATTACCTCGAGAAATGTTCGCATCTGCTGTTCTATCTCCGAATCTGTCTGCACTTTGAGTTCCAGGGTCTCTATTCTACTGTGTAAATGGGCCAAATCCTCCAGCACAGTCTCCTCTGACAGCCTAGAATAAGTTGCAATTTAATATTAATGTAACATTTTTAAAATGAAATTTCATCACAATACGTTGGAACTACAATAAATACAGTACGAGTAAAACACCTGCAAAAGTTTATATGCATTTCACAAGTTGCTTGGATAATTTACCTGGATGCTGCACTGACATGACTCAGCTGGCTAGGAAACGTCAGTAGATCCTCGTCTTTCTTAACAGCCTCCTGAAAAGCGACAAACAAATCAGAACGATATATTACATACAGATAATGGGCTTAATTACTCAGTCAATGTTGAGTGAAAACATTTTAATGTTTGGTCTAGTTACTTTAATTCATTATTTGAATAAATTTAGAATTTAGCAGCTGTGGCCTTGTGGTTAGGGAACCAGCCTCAGTGCCCAGTCTCATCCTGGGTTCGATCATGTCTGAGGTGCCCTTGAGCAAGACACCCAACTCCTCCAACTGCTCCCGGGGCGCTGAGGTTTGGGGCTGCCCCCTGCTCCTGGCAAGTGTGTACACTGCCCCCTAGTGTTCACTGGTGTGTGTTTCACTGCACGGATGGGTTAAATGCAGAGTAGAGGTCTGCACTGTGATATGGGTCCCGTGGGACGCAAATCTTGCGGGAATGGGCGGTTTGCACTTAGCAGCGGGTGGGAATGGGCGGCTAAAACAAAACACTGCGGGATTATAGACTATAGCCTAAAGGTAACTCCAAATAAATAAAATACAGAGAATGAGAATAGAATATGAGACTACCTTTATTTTATTTAAAAACTACATGAAAATAACGAAATAGGAGCGCTATTCCTGACAAGTGCGTCAAAAGCTAGGCAGGCCAGGAAACGAAACAAACCCCAAGAATGTCTTTTTTAATAGCCTATATTACGTTTTCTCCTGCAGGATGGGAGAAGACAAAATCAATGCATCTTTATCAATGTGCGGCAATAAATGTCATAGCTTCGCGGGTTGCGGGCGGTAATGGTCAGAAATTTGGCAGGAGCGGAATGAGAAAACAGTCCCGCGCAGTTCTCTACTGCGGAGGTCACATTACACTGTGTGCAAGCACAGTAGGCAAATAGTTCACTTTTACTTTATTTCACTCTATTTCCCAAAATATATATAAACTAGCAGTCATGTTCATGGATGTAGTCTTTATGTGTTCTGTAAAATTTCATACATGACAGCTTGTTCGTGCCAGTTTGTAAATAAAACTGCTTCACTCTTGTCTTTAGTGGGACTAAAGTCCTGTTACACACCTTTAGTCTTAACTAGATGCCCTGTAATCATTTCTGATGACCCGTGACTCTTTCCTAAAAATAGTTAAATAAATGAGTAAATAAAACAAGAAAAAAAAAGAACCTGTTTGTATCTATTTGTACACATCTACAACACACCCATTCATTCCAAATAATGTATTGAGTTACATCTCTAACATAAATGTGGGTGTGTCCCACAAGAGAGGACCTACAAGAGTCAGAAGGTTTGAAAGTAGTTATGCAGTCAAAGAATGAGCCTGCACTTAGGAATATTTTTTCATATTTAAAAATTGCAAATGTTTAGAATAATTGCCCCACCCCATTATATGTTATTTTTTAACATTGACCATTTTCATAATTGAAACAAAACCCGTAACAAAACCTGCATAATACCTTTATTTGCTGCAAACTAGTTTATTTTATCTTTTTTATTTTGATGTATGGGCATGTAAACCATGTTATGCAACTATATACACCATATTTCAATATGAATCTAGCACATCATATCTTGTAAATCTAAATGCAAAGAGCACAGACCCAATGACTTAGTCAATTATGACTCCTTTTCATGCAAGGAATATCAGTTTTCAAATGTTCATGTATTAGGAAGATTAACTTGCCTCACAGGTATTAAGGACAGTTTACAAGAGACTACAAAAAGTACAGTTTAAGACCTAATTTGCAACGAAGATTTTTAAAAAATAAAAATATCATGCATAAGGAAAATGGCTTACACGACCCAATATTGATCTAATTATGATATCTGAGTCAAGGCGTCTGCAACCTTCTGATGCAAAACACTACAAGAGAAACAGCTGAGTGCTTTAAGACTAGATTTGAATTCATTTATAGCTTAAAAAGTAAGACTGATCTGATCTGATTCCCATCTCATGTTTCAAGGCTGCACTGGCCCGAACTCCAATACTCAGGATCAGATCAGTGCATCTCTACTTGTTCTTTCAAAAACACTGCATGAACAGCATCAGGACAGGAAGTGTTTCTACTTTCTATGGGGTTGCCTAGATAGGAGGACATCAAGAACGCTTACAAACATGTGGTAGACAATGGCACACTATTCACACAATTATCTCTGCTCCGACGTCACCACTGTAACTGTAAACCTGACAACCTCATTCAGAAACAAAGTGCTGTACAGAGAAATACAATGAAATCATCCTCTACAGTCTCAATCACAAAACAGTGTCCCAGCGTGTCCCAAGACAATTCTTACAGTGATGTCATCCCCTTTTTTAGTCAAGGCTGTGTCACGAGTAAAGGTTTGTACATATATTTAAATTAAAAAAAATCTTATTTTCTAAATGCAGACTGTTTCTGATCTCCACATGGTCTCACAGTTACTCGTTTGTATAAGTTAGTGATATTTTATGTGACTGACTATCTCAGTCTATAAAGCACAAGACTCTATATCTCAGGATCACACCAACCTAGCCACTAGGTGTGCACAAGCCAGGGTTATGCCAGTCCCAGGCTGTGATAAATGGGAGGGTTGTGTCAAGAAGGGCATCCAGCATAAAACCTGTGCCAAAACAAATACGCAGACAGGATGAGATTCACTGTGGTGACGCCTAACAGGAGCAACCGAAAGAAAAACATGCCAGTAATATTGTTATAATGAACTTAGTTTGTTTTACAGCACAAAATGTTTAGCACAATGAGTCTGACTGGGATAAAGCGGTCACTGAAAATGAATAAATGATTGCACGCCATCCAGTGTGGCCTTTCTCCAGCCTTGCGAGCTTGATATCTGCAGGAAAGTAAAAATGCCTGCTCCAGTGTCTTTCTTGTTGGGTCCTTAAAGATCGCAAATCTTAGGCAGCACTTGTTAGTAACCACAAACATTTAATTCATAAGCAAGCCAACAGTTTCACTAGTTCATAATCTAATAATTATGTTCTTCAATGTGGGGGTTTATAAATGCATGGGGTGAAAATATTTGCAGTAAAAATCCTCAGCATTTGAACATAGTGCAAAGACATAAACACTGATTGCATTTACACATAGGACAAAAGTATTCTGCTTTAATAGTTTTTAAAAAAAATAGGTTTTATGTGCGATAGCAAAAGTATTAGCAATGTAGCTGCCATTTAGTTAATTACAGTTACCAGGAAATGGTGAACCTTTCCTTACATTATTGATTACTGGTTGTGATGTTTTTTTAATGTGACTCATGTAAAAATCCAACAACTCAAATAGTCACCTCCAAGCCCTTAACATCACTGGCTTTCCAGATTTCAGAGGTGATTTCTTTGGCCAAGATGGAAATATGCGAAACAGTTCTTGATGAAGGGCTATTTATCTTTTATCCCACTGTATACATCGCTATGGATAAGATGACAATAGAAATTGACTTGATACACACCATGGCAACAAAATGCAGGAGGTCCACGCCTGGCTTGTTGGCTTTGGTGTCAGCCAGTTTGAGCAGTGAGGCGATCCTGAAGCCGGCCGCGTTCCCTGCATAACCTCCCTACGGGCACAAGTGAGGTCAGTGTGATTATGTTCCACAGTGCATGACTTCTTAACTTCAAATGTGCAAAAAGCCTGGTGGGTGTTTAACACTTACAGCATTCATGTAGTTCCCTGCCTTTAGCACCAGGCGCAAGATGGAGTGGAGCTTTTGGCAACTCAGCAGTTCTGCAAGGAGACCGGCAGAATATACATTTATCACAACACAGATTACAATAAAAATTCTCCCACGTGAGGCTTTATAAATAATATTGAGGTGTAAGCATATCTTAGATAGCCGGTGGTTTTGCAGGTTTTGGGTAATGAAATTACTAATCATGTCCACCTTATGCAACATAATTAGGTTCTGCTTTTCTTTTAGTGTGTTAATTTTTTCTTGATACAAGTCAGTAAACATTTTGTTCATTGTTCCATTGTCCCAAGTTTTTACTTGGTCTATTAATCATTCCATCTTAAAATGCCAGAGAGCTGTAGAGGAGAAGGTTTTGTATTGGGGAACAACACATGAAGGTGATTTACAAGGCTGAGTAAAGTGACTCGAAATGGCAACAGAGGTGAATAAAGTGTGCTGAAAGGAAATAGACAAGGCCCCCCTACTGACGCCTTACCTCGAGCTGCCTCCCTCAGACATCTGGCCGCCACACACAAAGAGGTCACTGCAGGGTTGAACTCCTGCTGCAGGATCATGGCATCCAGACGCAGGCGAACACTAACAGAGGGCGGCAAAGGGTATGGGGGAAAAAGGACTGGTCAATCAGCAGCAATTGCACACTGCTTTTTCTTTGTCTTTATTTAGGTGGGGGTGGGTGATAAGACGCTAGGAGCTGATAGGGTGCACTGTATTTGCTGGGAGGGAGATACAGTTACTAGGGAAATTGGGAAGAATGTGTTAACGCTTTCCAGGTTGGGAAAGGGGAGGTAGTGAAATGGCTGGATGGGTTTAACTACTTACTTTCGTACTTCCACCAGTAAGAGCATGAAGAGGTCTGGCTCTCTTAGCAAACTGCGGTCTCTGTTAAATCTTTTCAGTCGTGCCTCCTGGAAAAGAAAGAAACAATAACTACCATCACAACTTAGAAAGAGACAAAAAGTTTCATATATAAATTTATTTAGTATTTCAACATTGTTAATGCTAATAGTGCTATTGGACTATTACTCTATACTGTATTGTCTACTAAAAAGTGAAACTATATATAATAACTAATATGCCTAACTAATATGCCTAAAATATTCTGCAAGTAAAGACCCAATATGTAATTTTGTCTACAATTATGAAATAAAACTTGTATACTGATTATCAAAATCAGATTTATTTGGCCAAGTATATCTACACACACAAGGAATAATAGCAAAAAAAAAGATTCTGGGGAGTATTGTTACTTTTCTATTAATCTGCAAACCATTCTGTCCTTAAAATTCACAAACATATCAACACCGCCTTCATTAATCCTAATCAGTCTATCCAAGTGGGACTAAACTTGTGGGACCATTATTAATAACAACATGTAGAAAAGATTGGTATGATTGAACGTGAGACTCCAGTGACAGCACAGCAAACCTACACTCAATCTAATACAATCCAGACAGTGCTGAGGATATACAGCTGTGCTGTTCCAAAGAGCAAAAAGCACCGCAGTACCTCGTCATCATCAGGCAGTAGCTTGCAGAGCTCAGCCAATGTCTCGGCCCCATAACGCTCCCCGACCCCCTGCCTCACATCCTCCACAATCTCCTTCGCTGCACTGTAGAGAGAGAAAACAGCTCATGTGAAAATGACATGACTTTTCACAGCATCACCAAAACACATTATTTTTGCGTAGCTAATATATTAGAGCTGGAGACAAGCACTCTACCGAGGATACAACACTGTTGATCCTCTGTTTTTTTTTATATCAAGAAAGGCCAAAAGGTATGGCAAGCAGGTAAACACAAAGACGTGAACTCGGTTTACATTTCACCTGTTTGAGTCTCTTTTGAACTTGGGCAAGCTTATCAAAACTTATCAGGGTGTCAGATAGAAAATAAACCTCTTGGTCGTCACGATGGCGGCAGAAAAACAGATAAAGGGACTATACAAACATACAGTGCTCCATCAATGTAACCCAATGTCATTAGTTGTATTGTTCTAAAGGAAAGGACAAATGCCAAAAATGTGTGCACCACCAAACGGTCAGCATGCATGTCAGCTACATGGGTACACTGGAGCCTGAGTAACTAAAATCTCTCAGATGTAGACAATCCTATGTTTGGGCTCATTTAAAAACATACACAAGTGGCTACAAGTTAGACCTTTCTCAGTTAAAGGTGAATATACACTATATGGCTAGTAGTTTATAGGGGACTTGCCTATTCATCTACAAGGGCATTAATGAGGCCAGGCACTGATGTGGAAGTCTGCAGCTCAGTCTGGGTTCTGATTCATCCCAATAGTGTTCAGCAGGGTTTAGGTCAGATCTCTATGCAGGCTCAACTTTCATGCAATCCTTGGGACAGGGACACGGTCATGCTGGAAAATGGTTGGACTCTTTAGTTCCAGTGAATGGAAATTATAATGCTACAGAAGACATTGTATACATTGATGTGCTTTTAACCTCATGGTTACAGTTTCAGTGAAAGTTCGTGTATGGTTGTACTGCAAGGTGTCCATAAACCATTTGCAACGGAATGTGCATGCAATGTCCCAAACAGCATACTACAAAGCATAGTAAACTAGAAAGTGGTTTGGCTCTTATAACCAAACCCAAATTCACTTTGTAAATAAAATGGTCTGGCCATGTGCCATTTGTTACACCCTAATGGGAGTAGACTTCAGATTAATTTTGTCCAAATGACAAATTTGTAGAGCATATTTACAGAATATTACACCAATCAAAACTCATAATTGATCCCAAACCTGTGGGTAATGTTGTTTAATCAGTTGTTATTACTGGGCCTAACTCTGCACAACATACCACAACGATCTACTGGTGCCTTTCACAAATACAGTGGGTACAGCAGGCTTTTTTCGCAGACCTGCTGACAGTAGGGCAGCAATTTCTTTGTCCTCGATAAATAATTAGAGACATGTCTTTTGCCCCCAGCTTCAATTTCTTAATATTGGCTCTAGCACCAAACACTTCATTTCAGCATCATCAGACTTAGACACCACCACTGGCTGTGATTTGGTTGGGCCCCTCAGAGTGACTGAGAAATTTGTCTAGCAAAGAGCAGTTCCAGACTATTATCCCAGTAAAAAATGAGCTGGAAGCAATAGGAGAGGCTGAGTCAGACTATAAGTGGGTAGAGTACAGGGGTGCGAATCTCTCAGTGCCTGGCAATTCGATTTGATTTGATTCCAATTCCAATTTTTGGGGTCACGATTCGATTCAGAATCGATTTTCGATTCAAGAAAGATTTTTCCATTCAAAGGGTCTATAAATTTTGTTTAAATTATAAGACTGATCTTTTTTATACCGAAAAGAGGATTGTGCATAACCTTAAAATGACCTGTATTAGGTTAGCTTAGATGCCTGTCTTTTTCTTAATTAAAAAATCTACCAATGAACAAATAATTTAAAATATATTAATATAAAAGTAAACATGGACTTCATTGCACCATAGTGCATTAACCTTTAACTAAAATTAAAACACAGACTTTAACGTCATAGTGCACTAGTCTGCTAGCAAGGGAGCTGGCTTGACAGCATTCTTCTACAGTGGCCGAGTGGACACATAATACGATATGCAGTATGCTCTGGAGTAGGAGCAGCAAAAAAAACCAAAAAACTTAAATGCATTTTAAAGAATCATTTTTTTTCAGCACCCCTAGTTGGGTAGCATCAGTATGTACATTATTTGGACTTTTATTGCTCTGAGATGCAGTTATATCTGCAGCGTCCATCATGAGGTGATGAGTGAAAAAGTTGGTGGAAAATAATAATTAAAACAAATAATTAAATAATTAAAACAAGGAGCCCTTTTGATATAATATTAGTGGGTCCAGCACACAGTAGTTCTTAAGCTGTGGTTGGAGATACTCAGATTGATCACAATTCTGATGATACTGTTACTTACGCAACAAGGGGGGCCAAATCTCTCTGGCAGCCCAAAGAAAACTGACTGGGTTTTATTTTCTTTTTTGGCTAGTAGGCATTCCAAGGGTATTATCATATAGACCCATAAATATACACATACACACATAAGAAAGACATGCCTGTTGCATGATCTGACGCTGACCAATTTTCAATGTACTAAATTTTAAATGTCCTCTTGCGTGAGACAGCGTATGCAGGTGGCTCCTTTACTTTGCTCCCATGAGCCTTGAAAAAGCATTAGCTCATCTTTTTGTACCTTTCAGCTTGTGATTGTTTATGTAAGAGAATACTGGTGAGCCCCAGGAGGCAGTAATATGACATAATAAAGAGGTACAAGAGTAGAACACAAAGGCCCTCTCTCTGGCCGTGCGTGACTTGATATCCAAAAGCTTATGTGGTCAGAGCAAATAAATAGGCAGATAGTTGCAACAATGACTTAGCATGCACGTGCACAACTTCTAAATGCTGCTCAGAGCAAGTTCTGACAAATATCAGTGTTAGTAAAGCCATTTTACTATTGTGATAAGTCACTTGGGACCATATACACATTATACAAATTCAGTGTACAAGTGTAGGCATGAAAACATATAAACCAACAAAAAACAAAACATAAAAAGTTCTGAGCCCTTGAAGTGGTCTTATTGACTTAGATCATCATCCCTGATTGTAAGTTTTGTAAGTTTCATCCTGATATTGAGTAATCTCTGCTGTTTATTTTTTTTATTCACCATCTAGTCATCAGTATTAACAATGGTGTGCTAAACAAGTTCCTTGATTGCAATGAAACTTTAGCACTATAACCTATTACTGCACTCAATAGTTAGATAAAGACTAACAATTACAAGGTGTATTACCTGTCTTTTCATAACAAGCAGTTTTCTTGTCCGGGACAAATGTGAGAATGCGTAAAGGAGGGTTTGTATTCCAAGTATTTACTGTTTTGCCGTCTAGATTGAAAAATAATGCCTCGAAATTCTTGTTGAAAGCCAGTCTATATACTGCATGCATGATGCCATTCAAAACATTGTACTGTACAGCCTTGACACCTGTATTTCAAGTTTTATAGCATGCTGATTTGGAATGGGATACTGCTCCTACCCTGACTCACAACAAATGTAGCATAAACCAGACACTCACAGCATGAGATGAATTACTTTTTAATCGACATTCAGTGTGATTTTATTTCTGAAAGCATATTCGAACAGTAATCACTTCAAGACAAATGACCATAATACTGCAACAAACTCGACACGTGAACAAGTTAACAAGCTTCCTGTTGCTCTTCTCATGGGTTATATGAGTGTGGTTTAAAGCAGATATAACCTCCGACCTCCTCAGTAAGTGTCAAACCCAGCTGTTCACTTCTGATGTGAGAAAAAAACAAAAAACATCCCAGCTCTTCTTCACCCCTTCCCCCTTTCTTTTCACACTCCTGTCACTCCTCAAGAGGGCAATCCGCCGCTCAAAATAAACACACCGCCCCACTGCCCTGTTAAGCGCTTCCTCTCACAGTGCAATACAGGACACCTCCAGTTCCTCTATCTCCAGACAAAACATCACATTGTGACTTTGTATTCACAAGCACAGGAAGTGTGAAAAATCAACTGTGTCCTTACGTTTTGAACTGGCGTAGGAAGATCCCAACATTCATGCTGCGCTTTGGATCGAGTATAGAAACCTGAAAATAAACAACAAAGACAGTATGAGAGGTTGTTATAATAAAGTTAGCTAGTAATCGATCAATCTTATTCACTTTTATAGCCCTAGTCATATTAATTTTTGTCATCTTTGCTGCATTTAGAGAATTAATCCGGATATTGATGAGCTACACCTGAAAGACAACAATATTAGGCAGTTAGTGTCTAAACCAGAAAGGTCATTTAGATAAAGTGCCTACAGTAGGCTGATGATAAATTACAGGCTTTCTCAGATTTCACTCACTTGGATCTAATCCACAACACCCAAAGTATGATGATGAAACCAAATGGTCTGACGAATTTAAGAAATGACTCACCTTCTCACTGCTTGATTTCTGTGGGGACCTACAGCGGGGTAAGTTATGGCCAACACTGTCACTTCTCTCCGTTTTACGTGCCTCCTTCTGACCAAACAGCTCATCCAAAGAGCGTAGGTCAATGGGGAAGTCATCGTCTTCTTCAGCGGTCAGTGCGTCACTCCACACGCTCTTACGACCCTCCACACGTTCCTTAGGAATGCGCTCCCAGTTTAGGTTGCGAAGCCGCTGCTTTTGCACAGAGTTACGTCGGCTGATGGAGGTGACCTGAGCAGGAGGTGGTGGAGGTGGAGGAGGAGGTGGTGGAGGAGGGGGAAGCAGAGGTGGAGGGATGGGAGCAACGTTCATGGCTGTTACTTCCTGGCTGTTGGCACTTTCAGGCAGTGTCCCATGAAAAACCTGGGGCTCCTTGGGATCCACACAGTGGTGAGGGCACATAGAGTTTGTTCTTATGCAGCAAACCGTGTCTTCACAGTAGATTCTATTATCCCTTTATTTGGTGCTTATCTAGTAAAAGAGCAATATTTTAAGTAAAAGAGCCAAATGGTGAAAATTGTGGCAAACAGTAGGTAGTAAATATGAGACAAAGTATTGATACAGCTATTAGACAACTAGCAGTAACCATTTAGATGATGTATCACACCATTGTCATATTCTTAGTATAAATCCGGCTTTTCAGTTTGGTTTGAACTTGATTCGAAGATTTAAAGTCAGAAGCTACAGGTTGATTGTATAAACTCAAAAGTCATGTGCTCAGGGCTTGTTAATATATAGTATAGTAGGGAAAGTGATGCAAAATAGATCACCTGCAATATAGACAAAATACTGCATACTTATACAAAAAACAGCCATAAGTGATTATCTGGTTACAGTTGCACCTGTCAAGTGGTGGAATATATTACACGAGTAGGCAAGTAAACAGTTAGTTCTTGAAGTTGTTGTGTTGAAAGCAGGAAAAATGGGCAAGTGTAAGGACTAGTTAGACTAGCTAGACTATTGGGTCAGAGCATCTCCAAAACAATATGACCCGTGGGGTGTTCCTGGTATGCAGTGGTTCGTACCTACCAAAAAAATGGTCCCAGAAAGGAGAACTGGTGAACCAAAGACAGGGTCATAGGACCCAAGATTCACCAGTGTGCATGTGGGGTGAAGGATGGACCATCTAATCCAATCCACAGACAGACAGGTTGCTAACATCTTGGTGCCAGTAACCACAACAGTCCTTCTGAGATCTTGTGGAGTCCATGTTATGGCTAATCTGTATATCATGCAACCCTAATGTTAAGGTTTATTCCTTATGGGTTAAAATGCTGACTAATAGGAAGTTAGAGGTTAACATCGACAAAACACTTTAAATTTAACATGATAACGTTGTGGCCTGTGACATGCCTCTCGGCCATAACTAACATCTTCCTCATTTATCCTAGCATTTGTACTCCCAGACCCTTGGACTTGTTTACAGCTAGTTTATAATGAAATACCACTACCAGTGCAAAAAAAGGCCAAAAACTAGGAGAGATGACATCATGCTCAATGGGGGTAAAAAAGGTCAGCATGCCTCTCAGCTTGTTTACTGCTCGAGTCTTCAAACACCTGGCAACTCTTCGACTCTAATTAAGACCAGCGTGTTGAAATCTGGTCCTGGATAGGCTACAGCCATAACAACGTTTGTATAGGGGCCAGAGTAATAAATAAATTCATGCGTTGAATTATGTATGCATATTGAAATGAGGCATAATAAAATTCTAATCCTGATCTGACGACCTCTGAATGAGGATGGTATGAGTGAACAGGGAAAGTGAAGTGAACATGCACTATTTGCCTACTGTGCTTGCACACAGAGGAATGTGACCTCCAAATTTAACCCATCCGTGCACTGCAACATACGCACACACCAGTGATCACTAGGGGGCAGTGAACACACTTGCCCGGAGCGGGGGGGCAGCCCCAAACCGCGGCGCCTGGGAAGCAGTTGGGGGAGTTTGGTGCCTTTGCCCTGGGCGGGGATCGAACCCACAACCCACAACCTTCCGGTCAAGAGACTGTTTCCCTAACCACTAGGCCACGGCTGCCCAATGAGTTCTCACTGACCAGCAGTTACATCCAAAACTGCATACTAATAAATAAAAAAAGTATGTCTACTAATCTATTAGCTATATACTGAACTGACAGCGTCTGAAAAGTGTAACAAGCTTTGCAGATTAGGGCACTGGAAAAACAGAACAAAACAAAGGAAGAAAACACTAAAACAAACCAAAAATCAATTAAAGTAAACAATCTAAAGTTTCTATACAGATCATTTTAGATTCATCATCACAGCTACCTGTGTGAACATCAATACAAATCATATCAGCTATAATAACTCAAGGAACTCAACACAGAAGTAGATAACCTATTCCTAAAGATAACACACGAGGGCGCTGTTCTAAGAGGGTGTCATTTCTCCTATGTTTAATTAAAAGCACAAAAACAAGTGTGTTTTATAAATACACTAATACAGTAATACTGCACCTAAACAGAGTATAATGCATATAATACATACATATACTGAGCTGATCAGCAGGTTTTATTACACAGACTTCTCTCTTAATTGGAAAATCCCACTGAATAATCACTGCTGGTGATTTCCAAAAAGTCCGAGGGGAAATATCAGACATGAAGTTTTATTTCACTTAAGTCTGAAAGCAAGTCGGAGAAGCATTTAGGAATAAAATCAGTATTATAAAATTATG
>JAOVVF010000048.1:1073348-1085847 GCA_028565595.1 Duopalatinus emarginatus
ATGAAGTTTTATTTCACTTAAGTCTGAAAGCAAGTCGGAGAAGCATTTAGGAATAAAATCAGTATTATAAAATTATGTATAAAATGCTATAAAGAGGTATTATAGAGTCTGTGCGCTCTTCAGTATTATAACTTTCTGGTAGTCAGAGAAAGTTACTGTTTGACAGAATTTAAAATTAAGGTCACATTATGAGAAAAACCTGACTCATGTTATTAAAAAGGAAAGAGAAATTTGTCGGTATTTCTAAAGAGAAAAGTGTTTCAGGCGTTTTAACAAACTGTTGCACTAAAACACAATAAAACAAACATATTCAACTACAAACTAGACATAAAACCTCTTAATACATGCATATAATACTCACTGTTTGGTTTAAAAAACATCTTCAAACTTTGCACAAGTTCGTCGTTTAAAGTTTAAAGCCCGGTATAATCAGTCCAGAGAGAAACACAGAGACTGAGCCTGACTACATGAAGCGGCATCTTCTACTGAAACAACCACAGGACGTGAGACGCTTAACCGCGCGCATGCGCACTATAACACAGTGTGCACGCCGGGTCTCGCGCTTGTGCAGGTACTGTGGTGTACTGTGGTGTACTGTAGTGTTCATTAGGACAGTGCTGCATGATGGGCTGGTTTTAATTCTGACAAGTATTATCATGCATTATGTTTCAAAACACATGTTGTTATTTATGTTGTCTAATAAAAATAATACAATTAAACAAAAACATGGTAACAGGTGGCTTTATGTTCAATTGCATCTATGTCTGAATGTGTGTGTGTGTGTGTGTGTGTGTGTGTGTGGTGCCTTAGCTTGGCCTGGCATCTCATTAAGGGTGATGAAGATGAATAAACTGATTAATTAATAATGATAATGAATGAGTTGATGTACAAATGCAAAAATGCAAGCTATCTCCTTTTTCCTTTTTTTTTATTATTATTATTTTTTTATTTACAAATTTAAACTGTGCAGTTGTGGCTTGTGTTATATTTACGATTACTGGCAATTTCATGGGCAGGCACAGTGGTACCACAAGTAGTGTGTATGCTATGCAGCTCCAGGTATCTGGGAGCCTTGCTCTGGTCTCTGTCTGTGAGGAGTTTGGTGTTTACTCTTTGTTGGTTTTCACCAGATGCTTTGATTTCCTTCCACAACCCGAAAAAAATACATGGTAGGTGAATTGGATATGCTAAATTGGCCTAGGTGTGAATTGGTGTGTGTATGTGGTACCCTGCAATGGATTGGCACCCTGTCCAAGGTGTGTTCCTGCCTTGCACCCAGTGATGGGCTTTGGAAAAACTGCAACCCTGACAGACTAAGCAGATAAGATAATCATTTTTGCCACTTACTACTTAATTTTATGGTTTATGGTTGTCATTTCATCTTTGCATGATGTATAATGAGTTATTTTATGCTAGCTTTTATTAGAAACCAAGTCTGAACATAGATAATCTATCCAGGTATCCCTGTTTGCAGCCTTCAATTGACACATATATTATCTACTTGATTATGAAACACAATGATTATAAGCTTTCAAAAGTCCCAGGAAGCCCAACTGCCATGCCAAAAGTTTTGATTAAATTCACAGACCAAACAGGAAAAGCTAATCAGGGATTCATTATAACTAAAGTGCCAGACTTCATTGAAGGAAAAACATTCTTCCATATAATGTGTGAACCACTGAAATCAGCGGTTTGTCTCTGAAGACTTAAAAATGAGTCACTTTGCAATGCTGATGCTACAAATCAATCTCTATATAATCTCTATGAGAGTTAATCACTGCTATTATCAGCCAGTGTCTGTGCTGAGTCTTTGAACAGACAATGTATGACATAATCCAGACTTTGTCCACTTGAGAAACCAATGATGAGATCAGTAGTCGACACTGTCGAGTAGTCGACATATTTTAGTTTGTTTGTTTTTTTTCAATTTTTAAAATCCTGTGTAAACCTGGTCTGAGAGAACGCCTTGATCTGCACAGTGCTGAGAGTAAGGTAAGTATCAAGCACAAATGATCATGAGAAACAGGGTGAGGGCCATTCAAACTCTGCCGTTTCCATGTGAAAAAAGAAAGCCAGGAAAGCCAAGATCCCTGAAGTCAAGATATGTGTGGACAAATGAAGCTATCAGATTACAGTGGGAGTGTTGAGTCACGACACAGTCCATTCACAGTAGGTGCTGGAGGTGCCGCTACGCCATGCTCGCTTTGCTTTCAGGTCGACCTACTCACGCACATTGCTGAAAAGTGTGTCAAGATGAAGGTTATGCCCGTATAGCTTTTATTGCTGTGATTATGTTACCATTAGTGATACTGAGGACACACCAGGCCAGAATAAACTTGTATTAGGAAATCTTTTTTTACTACACTTTCAGTCTCAGAATGCAATAAAACGCAATCATTTGGAGAAAGTTTACATCATGACCTACAGCCACAGGAGAAATGATTTAAGTAAATGAGGGTGACCTTGTTACACTGTTGGTAATTAAGCATTGCCTTACAATTAGTATGTGGTTAGGGTGTATACACTCATAACAGATCAATAAAAAATGCTTCTTCTTTCAGTTGATCTCAGTTCCAGGCCAAATAAATACTTATTACTGATTATTGCTTTCTGTAAGTTTTTGTCTTAAAAAACAAAAGAAAGCTAGTTGCAGCCCACGTATTGATGCTTTGATGAACTTTGCAGCCATATGAGTGAGTCACATGCAGTGGGAATTCTTCTGAGTTTTTACAGAAGAATTCCTCTTTCCCAACACCAGGTATGCACATAGGGGATCAGAAGCTACTGGCCCAGTGCCGAGAGGCTGCTTGGCAGAGGCTGGTGCAGTGGATTAGTCAGGGGCAGTTCTTTTGAAAACTTAATCTCACTTTGAAGTCGTGAGAGAGTTATATACAGGTGAGCCCAGTAACGTCCTTTAGACCCGCAGCAGTCCAACATTCATGCAGAAAAATAAAGCAGTAGAGTAGAGAGAGAGAGAGAGAGAGAGAGAGAGAGAGAGAGAGAGAGAGAGAGAGCATCAACTGCTAACTGTACAACAGGTTATTCCTGTTAGGAGTCTTTTTAATTTTTGTGCACTTTGTTGGGAGGTTTTGTCAAGAACCAACAAGGCAAAACGTCAACAAAAAAAAACCAAAACACTCACAGAAAACAGCTGTTGTAATTACTGCTGTAATTAGATCTGATGTTACAAACATATTTCACAACCGTACCGAAGTAAATTTTAATAAATGCATGGCAAAAACTGTGACAGACCATTGATCATGTTGAGTGTTGATCATGAGTCGCTTCACAGCTGGGAGAATTGCACAACAGCTGATCTTTTAGCCCATGTTTGGAGTCCAGTGTTGGCTACACTTCCTCTTTAATAGGAGGTTTTTGAAGGCTTTTGGGAATCAAGTAGAAAGGGGGCTTCAGAACACCTGTACCACATCACAGAGCAGTGCAACATAGCTTTTAAAAGATCCCATGTGTCCTGATTTGAAGATATAGTTTCATTCAAGGCAAAGTTTGAGACAAAGAGTGACCTTTGAGAGATTTACCCAGAAGAAGAGGAGATGAGTAGTGAATAGGAAGACTGTTAAAAGCAGTATTAATGTACATGTACATGTACAAACAAAATGTATAGAACAAAAAATATTTTTATTTTTGCACACTTCTTGGACCAGAGCCATAAACCATGTTTTTGATAAAAAGACAGTTCCTATTCTCCCCCCTATTATGTTGTAGATGTAGAGGCTTTGTATCCTACACTTATATGTAATGAAGGAGTACTGTGCTACCAGGAGACTTTAGACAGAGCCTGCTTCTCATTGGATTTGTAAGGCAAGCATTTACATGTTTATACGAGCTGGTGACACAAAAGGGTTTGTCACAATAAGAAAAGCAGGTGACAGAACAGCTTTCATATTCTTTATAGACTTCCCCAGTATGTAGTCTGACTCGGATTTGCTTTCGAATATCTTGTTCTGACAAGGCACTTCTAATTCCAATAAGGATTTCCTGAAATCTGGTAAAAAGGTTTTATTGGACAAGTGAAAGCTTCTCCACCCAAAAGTCTCCTTCCTGCTTCTGCTGCCTTGGCATTTTCACTGATTTAGAAAGATCACATGAAAGTATTATGATAAGATTGAAATTTCACGGAGCATTTCTTTTTCATAACCAAAGCATCGCAATACAGAAGATAACCAACAATGCCAGTCAAAGGTTTTAACCAACCTATATTTTAGCATTTTACGTTTAAATGACTCATACATAATTACTTATTAAAACCAAATTAAGGAAACAAGAAACGATTTTTCAGAAATGACTGAACAAACTAGATCTAATCTAACCGGTCAACATCCTTATTACTCTAATTAGACACGTATAGCACACCACATATTTATGTTTTCCAGCTAATCCTAGCCCTGTCTATGAGTCTTTGATCTATAGGCTTAACGGGTTTACCCTTTGAGTGCTGCATTTATAAAAAAACGACCACTTACTAAATTTACAACATGAATGTTTCCTTATTAAACTGTTTGGTCTGGAAAAATACTGATAACTCTGTATTTATACATACAAAACCTACTCTATGGCGGCATATATATTTATTGCAGTAGTATAGTTTCTACAGTATATCTACTAAGGTCATTTTTGAAGTGGTAGAGGCAACAAAACTGATACTGCAGACCATTCAATTTACTCAAGAGTTTCTTGATTATTATCTATGCAAGCTTCAGTGACAGCACAATGTGCAAAGCCGAGGATTTCGACTTGACATTTTGCTAATTTTGACTGAGGACTGGAAGGAGGCTCCTTGTGTGGCAAGAGTGATCACACAGTTAATATTCAAAGGCTAGTACTTTGTAAAGGAAGTCCTCTAAAAGAACCTGACAAAGCGTGTCCAGCACACAATGGGACATCAGTAAATAGGCTGTATATATAGCAAAGAAAAAAAGGGCTTTGGCAGTGTCGTCATGTATACAGTCTGGGGGGAGGGGGGTGGGTTTGGTTTACATTGGCCACACCCCTTTCCCAGCAACCACCTTTGTAAACCAGGCAGAACAATAGAAGAAGAAGATAAAGAAGAAAATGTAAGTTTTGGTCTGGTTAAATGAAGGTTGCAGGAGGTACAATAGGGGTATATGGATAATAAAATCATCACTGAAGTTTCTTGATAATTTTTGGCAGAAAATCTGGAAAGTAGCCAATAGGTACAAAATGGGTAAAGTTATCAAAAACAGAAGAAAAGTGTGTAAAAGTTGAAATGACATGATTGACAGCACAATTAAAAAGGCACAGGGCTGCTCGTTAGATCGTTGCACAAAACGTAACCGGATGAGGAAAATCCTATGTGTTCATAAGTGATCCATAACATTGTCATGTGCTGGGCCCCTCCATTTGTTGCCCTATTCAGAAGTAGGTAGGTATGAAAAGATCGAGCCTCTTGGTGGTATAAAAGGGGGGTTTATACCAAGATTGGTGTTAAATGAAAACAGCATGAAAAGAAGGTTTACAAATGATATGACAGAAAAAAGAAAGGGTGGATGCGAATGAGCATACTGTGGACCCAGAACTGGGGCATGCTCATTATGGAAGAACTGACTTAAGATTTATGCCAAGTTTGAAATTTGTGCAAATATGTAGAACATAATTTTTAAAAAGCATGTCATGGCACAGTTTACTGTTTTAACATGCCTAATTAAGTGGTTCATAATAAGCTGATTACACTAAAATTATGTCCGCATGGGATCAGGCAGTTTCTGTGTGGCATTGTGGCAACTACAATCAGGCTTTGCATGTTTTAAAAAATATCTGTTACCATTTGCATGTGTTACCATTTCGCTAAATCACTACTCCGGTAAACCCTTTCGAAGACATGAAATGGTATGGTCCAATACTCTTCCTTCATCCTATACAAATACTTACAAACAAAAGAACCGAAACAGAAACAAGTCCCTAATTTTAGGGGTGGGGGAATCTATGTGCTCTTTTACACGTGAAGCTTAGCCTTTCATGCATGTTTAATCTGTCACCTTATCTAGCACTCACACATACACTCTCTTGCCTTGGCCATTTCGACCTCATTACTCCTATTTTTCCCCATCAACAGCCACTGCATGCCAAGTGGTGATGTCATTCTTCATGGTGCCATTGGCAAGATGCTTTGTATTAGGGGCATATTTGGGGGAAAGCATCCGGGAGGAGGACCACAGCAGGGGATTGTGGTGGACCAAAGATTGTCACCAGTGTTGATGGTCCAACAAGGTTTGGAAAAGCAGGAATTTCGAAACCAATTCATCCCCTCAATTCCCCTTTTTTGGTAGTTCCATCAAGTTTAAAAGAGAAAGGAAGACATGAGGATATGTAAAGCAGGCCTTGGATGGGCCATTACTAGTCTAAGTTCCTTTAGTCTTTCTTGCTTTTTCTTGCCTTCAGGGCCCTCCATTCAGCTAGTCTTATCCATTCTCCATTCACCAGGGCTAAAATGCATATCAATACAGTTTGCCCTTGGCTCAAGTCACCAAGATGTTGGTTAAACAAGCACTTATGTGTCTGTGCCACTTCAGTTTACATCAGCATATGCTGGCACATTGGGCACATGGTGTGCGATACTGGCATAATGCAGTTTCAAAACAGTAGCCAACTCTCTACCTATTTCCAACACCTATTATACATTTCTCTGCACTACAGCTTGATATAGTATATTGATTAAAAAAAGACCTCACATTTATTATTATCATTTTCATTAAGCGAACCAAGACAAATACCCACACTGAATATGGCTAACTTTGATTTAGACAACCTTAATAGCACATATACGTACCTGCAGATTATGTCACAATATTGATCATATGCATTTTTTTTGTTCATTTTGTCCAACAGGTCCTGCTTAGCTGGTAGCACATCTGGCTGTGATCAGAAAATGAATAAATATTCCAATTTGTTAAAAAAAAATAACAGGATAATAAAAAAGATACTCACATTTTTTTACTATTTACTATTTACTATTTCTAGCACCCTTATGCTATATCCATAATATAATGGAGAAGTTGAAGGTTTAAGAGCCTTAATTAAAAGTCCATTAGTGGTAGCTTGGGCAGGGCTAAGATTTGAACTCATAACCTTCTGATCAGAAGTCCAACATTATATTTATTGAGCTTCTGGTTAAAAAGTGACAGCTGCTTGAACTGCATACATGACATTTTCAGTCCATGTCAACCCAAGATGGTGCGCACATGCCCAAAAAGTGAAATATTAGAAGAGGAAATGGGTTTACAACAGTGTTGTGTTGTTTGAGTCAATAAAATCAGTGACAGTGCTGGGTGTGGGGTTTGGGTCAAGATATTCTGCTTTTGTGAAAGTGTGTAGACATGCTCTCTATGCAAAAAAAGAGCTCCAGTGTTCTTGGCAGAGACAGAAAGGGAAAATGCACAAAGGGAGGGGTGACCAGTGTTGGCAGGGTAGCGATGGTCAGCGTGAAGTGAAAACTGGACGTTGTTGCCAGGTTGCTTTGTCTGAGCCTGAGTAAATAAGAGACCATGCCCTGTTTAACAAAAAGCCTCTCAATAAAGCCACCACCCCTTCCAAATTACACTTATTATCAACTATTACCCCCTCAAACACCCCCAAATCACCCCCCCACACACACACACACACACATACACACCACAACACACACACAAATTGATTTTCTTTCTTTTACTGTTTAAGAACTATCAGTTCATATTTACAGTGACCAAAAAAAATACTAGGATGAAATGGTAACAGGAGTATAGAAAACTTTAATATGAAGCTGAACCACACTTCCCTGAGACATACACTGAGTCTCTTTTTGGTGGGGGAAAAAAAAGAACTGAGTCTGTATTTTGCCTGTCAGTTTGCTTTCATTCCAGCTACACATGATATTCCTATCTGTTTTCAGTCTACTGTTTGTGTGGCCTCTGATGGTGGAAAATGTGAGAGAAAAGGGAAACCAGAGTAGAGACCCTCCCGCAGGCTGAGGCCTCACGTTCATCTTGCCCCTGTGTACGTTCAAATACATCAACACAGCTCTAATTCTCTGTTGTTTCTGTTTGTAAGACTGAGAAATGGACAGAAAGTCTCTCATAGACTTTCTGGAACAAGAAACATCTCATATGTATTTTTTTCTTGACCAAAAAAAACCCTAGCCTTAAGGTTTCATTAGTTAGAACCTGAAATACAATTGCTCTGTGTATCATCATCATATAAAGAGTAAAGAGGTTCAACGTGTGGTTTGTAGCACTTTTATCAGATTGAAGCAAAGCTGCTCCAGCTGGTATCACTTTAAACAAAGCCCTGTGTTCTTATTTACATGAGCGCACACAACACTGTTCCCGTTATCTGATGTGTTGGTCAAGCGTATCAGAGGTTAGTAAAGTTGTAGCTCTGGTCAAGCTTAGCTAAAAAAAACCCAGAAAGGCTAAAGCGGGGTTTAAAGCAAAGTTTAACTCTCAGCAGTTTCAGGTTATCACTGATGCCCTACATTTTTAGAGTAGTTATTTATGAAGCCCAATTATTTGCGCCATGTAAATATTGTTCTTGATGAGCTTTAACCTCGAAATAGACCTAGCAGAACCTGCCTCCCTCCAACATGTTGGATGTTCTCTGGATAGGTCGCAGAGAGGAAGTCAGCAGGAGACATGGGAGGTGTTGATCACGGTCATCCTGTTGTTGATGGTCCACACCTGTCTGTTGACTGTAAAAAGAGACAGGCTGTTTCGGATAAAGCAAGGTTACCATGTGGCATATTTGTGGTGCTTGTGGGATTTCTTTTTATCTAGTGATGCTAACCAGGGCTGGTTAGTGATAAAGTTAATGGAAACCATTTCTGTAGGCAGTTAAAAATGAGCATTTTGTAGTGATTATTTAACTTACTGTATTTACACTCTCTATATGTAACCACTGTCTTTTTTTTTTTTGCGATCACATGTCTTTTATCATGGTCTGTGGTAAAATACAGTCTAGACTTTGCATTAATTATATTGCTAAATCTTCCGTTAACAAAATATTCAAAGAACTTGGCACACTGATAAACCTGACCAATAAAACAAAGGTATGCCCTCTGATGTGGTGGCAGACAGGAAGAATTATCTGCAGGTTTCACCCAGGCTGATGCTGTTCACAGTGGCCCTATGTAACACACAAGACAACTACACAGGGTAAAAACAATTTGTAATAGTATTCATTGTCATTTTCTTTTTTTATTTTAGTACTATTATTACTACCTCTTTTTTTTATAGTATTATTTTTTATTGCTGCTGGTCTGTTTGTGTTTTACCAAACCAAAATGTGTTGTAAAACTAAAATGACAATAAAGTCATCACTCTTATCTCTTATCTCATCAGTTCTCTAATGAGTAGCCACTAACACTACAGACATAGGAATCTAGACCTAATTCCTGCTCTTTTATTACCAAGTCACAGCTCAGGAAATTTCACACAGAGTAAACAGTCCTCTGTTTGATTAGACAGTGAAATCTAAACAGTTTAACACCAATTATGAAGTCCAGGAAATTTACAAAAACTTCCAGCTGGGGTCAAATCAGGTGGTAATGAAAAATGGAGAACATATACAACATTAAACATTTGGCTTGTGTGGACACAGGCTGTGCTTGAGTCATGCCTGAGTACTTCCATATACCCCATTACAATGCAACCATTACCGTGGGGCAGGGTTTAATGAGTAATGCCCTAGAGTCCATGCATTCAAACAGTGCAAAGTCTCTTTCATCTTGGTGCTTCAACAAAACCCCCCGAAACACAGCTTAGGTAATAGTCACATGTTCGCATTTAGATAAAACCTGCTATTCAGGAGACATTCGTTAGTAAAATGTATTGGTCAGCTCTATTTGGTGCGTCATGCAATCATTGAAATGTGTTAAAACACCAAATAAATATAGATTGATTAGCCATAGTACTACACCTGGGTGGCTAATATTGTGTAGGCCCCATTTGTGATGCCGAAACAGCTCTGACCTCTCGAGGCATGGACTCTACAAGACCTCTGAAGGTATGCTGTGGTGTCTGGCACCAAGACATTAGCAGCAGATGCTTTAAGTCCTGTAAGTTGTGAGGTGGGCCCACAAGGAATTGGACTTGTTTGTCTCATACTCTTTGAGATCTGAGGAATCTTTAAGAAAACATACACATATTTTAACAATGGGACATAGAAATTATATAATTTAGGCTAATTTCTAATATTTAGTTGGCTGGCTGGCTGAAAGATCATGGGGCGCAGCTGTGGGCTTGTGGTAAGGTATCAGGTTCGATCGCATCACGGAAACACATAAATGAAGTGGCCTTGAGCAATGGCTGCCCCCATTGGCAAGTGTGTTCACTGCCCCCCAGTGTGTGTGTGTTTCACTGCACAGATGGGTTAAATACGGAGGTCACATTCCTCTGTAGGCCAGTAGTTCCAAAAATTTTCATTTTACTTCGAATAGGAGTAGGGTCAGTTTTATCTATGCTGTCATATAATCAAAACGGTACTTTTAACCGCTGTATAGCAGACATTATTAACATTTAAATAAACTAATAAATAGACAAGAGGCATGGTGGTGTAGTGGTTAGCGCCTCACAGCAAGACGATCCAGGTTTGATTCTCGGCCTGGGCCTTTCTGTGTGAACTTTGAATATTCTCCCAGTGCTTGCGAGGGTTTCCACCGGATACTCCGGTTTCCTTCCACAGTTCAAAGACATGCATGTTAGGTTGATCAGTCAATCTAAATTGCCTGTAGGTGTAAGTGTGTGTCTGCTGACATGAGATTGGGATGCTCAGTCAGTTTATTGACTCCCATAGAGCACCATGAGTACAGTGAACACCTGACTCATCTGTGTAGCCAACCATCGTGAAACGATGAGGGCGGTGTATGCATGTGTATGTAATAAATAGGCATATGTAGACATAAGAAATACAGGCAACAGAACGGAACTGACTTATGTAATTGGTGGATATTTCTCCTTCAATGCTAGGAGATAAGGCTGATCAGCCGAGTGAAGAGAATGACTGTAAATTTACATTAGGAGGAACTGAGACTAATGATTGATGCTGATAATGAGTGAAAACTTATTTCTGATGGCAAAGTTACAGTTTTTTTAACACTGGGCCATAATGTGTTCCTGATGATTTTCTTTCTTGCTATAGATTTCAATCAACATATGTACAAATATAACCCTATAGATACCTATATTTTGTTTTTGAACTATACAGTATATAAGAAAACATATTCAGATTTGACCATAAGAAGCCACCACAATTATCAAGTAACATCTTTTTTGGGAAACTAACTATGAAACTATGACACAAGATGCATTCAAGGCAGACATTCAATGTTCAGCATTAAAAAGACTCCAGGTACTTTAAAAGGAGAGCATCTTTTCTGGTGCTGTAATGACATGGTTCATTCTCAGATTTAATTCTTTCAAATTTACCACCAGGTGCTCAAGATAAGACCATAAGAAAGAGAAGCCTCTGAACCAAGAGACTGCAAAAAATCCAGCAGGCCCTTAATGACATAGTACATGCATAAAAACACAGAAAACACTGAGAGATAAAGTAAGTGCTTATTATAACTACACTCACCTGCTTTCTGCCATGGTGGTGGTGTGTACTCCTTCTCTCATGTGACAGCTGACAATAAAGGGTATTAGGTCCATGTAGTTTCTTTTATTTGGCCTAAAAGTAGTTTGATCCGGCAATGCTCATGGTATGCCCAAGTGACGAGCAAATGACCAAGAGTCTGGTAATGTGCATGTGTGCAATATGCACACACAGTCATAACTAGAATTATTGCCAGCCTTAAAGAGTATGGACAAAATAAGTAATAAACATTAGATATGTTTATCTCTAATCTCTAATTAATATTGTTGGCCCCAGCACCCAAGCGATGACTTTAACTGTGCAAGGTATATGTAATAAAAGGCTTCATCATTAAATATGGGATTGGACACATATAATCCATTTGTCATCCAACATAATGTGAAAAATATTGTTACTATTTGTATCATCTCTTTGTAAATATGAGTGTTGAACCCCCAGCCACCTCCACCTACAGTATTTTCCATTTCTGTACCTCTTGTCTGCTGAGCAGCCACCAGGCCACCAGCTACTATTTCACTGTACATTTGTACCAGCTGCAAATGCACACATGGCTAATGAAATTTTTGCAACCGAAATCTTGAAAACTTTCCAAAAAAAAAAAAAAAAGACAATTTGCCCGGAAAACATGGCAATACACAGGATCACATTGACTCCCTGCAATGTTAAGGTGTAAAACCTCCATAAAAAAGTCAGGTGAAATGTATTAAATACCAGGATAAATGAGCCAGAAACTTAGTTACCTTTCTCTGGACGTTGAGACTTGCACTAAGACAGATCTTTCAACAGGATAAATATACCAAACACATTTGGAAATCATCCAGATTTGAACTGTGCTAAAATCCTGTATGAATTAGAGGTGGCTTCTTTATTATATATATATATATATATATATATA
>JAOVVF010000048.1:1085858-1120196 GCA_028565595.1 Duopalatinus emarginatus
TATGAATTAGAGGTGGCTTCTTTATTATATATATATATATATATATATATATATATATATATATATAAGGTGTTTTACAGTGTTCACTTGTGAGCTTGTGAACTGCTCATCCTGGTTGTTGTTGCTATTTCTGGCTACAGCACCTTAATCTTGATTAATGCCACCAATAATAACACTAAGAAGATTGCTGCAATGCCACATCCATCCACTGCTCCTCCTGCCCATCCCCTCAGTGCACACCAGTGAGCCTTGGTTGGCCATGTCCTGGTCACCAGGTCATAGGTTGTCCTGCCTTGAACCAATTTTGTAGGTACTATCCACTGTATACTGGGACACCTCACAAGACCTGATGTTTTAAAGTTGTTCTGACTCAGTCGTCTAGACATCAGACTCTAGCCCTTGTCAACGTCACATAGATCCTTACGCTTGCCCATTTTTTCCTGCATCCAACATAACAGCTTGGAGGACTAAACAGCTCATAATCAAACCAGGAACCCTGGAGCTGTGAGGCAGTGTAACCAGTTTCCAGTAATTATTATATAAAATATTTGTTATGGATTACATTTTAAAAAATTAGAGCAATAGGAACAAAAATGGGTGTATCCAGTAATGGTTGGGACATGTCCTCAATTTAATTAAACAAAACATTCTGCAAATGAAACACCCAAAGACAACATTTAAAAGGACAGAATCATGAAATCCATTACAATGAGACTCTGTGAAAGTGTCTCATAAATAAATAAAACAAATATGTGCTGTATGAGCCAATATGTGCCTTTCCATAGACCTGTTATCGTGACTCTAAGTCTGACAGAAAAGACTGATGACTGTGTCCATAGTGTACAGAATATACACACCTCATGAGGGATGTTTTGATAGTAATCTAGATGCCCTACCGGAAAACGGTGAGCATCAGGGAGCAGAGAATGTAACAGATGTGGCAAATGCTTTTTTTTTAAATAAAAAAACCTGGCAAATATTAAATAATAGATCCAAAAAATGTAGGCTTAAATATGGTTGAAGACAAGCAGTGGATCAGGCAATACACAAACAGGATATCAGAAGCAAAGGCTGTTCACTCACCCTGGTTGGTAGCTGTGGTATGACTGGAAAACATGCCTGATGGGTGGGAACATTTCTAAATTATAGCGGGGAAAACAAGCAAAAGCCTTCAATGAGAACACTAATATAAAGGCTTGCTACATCAGTTGTGAAACAGAGCTGAAGAAATACTTCACTAGGTTGTAGTGTGGTCATTGTTCTTATATACACTAGTGTGTAAAGACGACTAAGTTCAGGCGTGCATGATTAGTGATCAGGTGAACATGTAAGCTATAGGCGGGAGCCTGGGGTGCCCCTAGTTGTAGGCGAAGGTGCATTCTGAGAAATGAAGCTTGATGCTGAATTCAGTGTAGATGTGACGATGAGTTAATGTTAAACCTACAAGTGGTCAGAAACTCTGATTTCAACCTCAGTATACTGATATGTGTTAACACAGACCAAGAACTATTATGAGTGGAAATTTGGGATTAAGATCATCACTGATGTGCCCAGAAGCTGGACTATGTACATGCTTTTAAGATGATTATTATGCAAAGTAATTTTCAATAGCTTAATAATCTTTTGAGAGCTTATGGTCTGACACGATTATCAAGAGGGCGTTAAATCTACTTGGTACTGGATGTAAATTTACAGAAAGCAAACTCAGTGCAGGCTGCTGTCCACAGTGACTACTGAACATGATATGACGTCATGGGAGAGGCACAGGTGTTGTGTAACATTAGAATTGAATGCTTGATCAGTTTTTGTTTCCTGTCAGAAGGACAGAAAAGGTTCAATGAGGCAAGACGGCTCAAATGACCAACCTTGAAAATTTCTCCTAGGGAATCACTAAACTCCCAATTTGAGACAAACCGTATAACCTCATTGACTACCAATCAGAAGTGATTACTCACTCTTATGCTGGTTATTTTGGAAAGTGGCCAAAGTATCTTATATCCTGAAAAAGAAAAGCACTGCAATTACCATGTGCACAAACAAGTCATAGCGATGTGAGCTTCCTCGGTCTGAGTGACGAAGAAATGACTGAAGGAGGGTTGGAAAGTAGGGAAGGATTATACTAACCAACACACTGAATATAGTACTGCACCATCAGGCTCTCTCACCCATAAACAAGGATTTGTGTTATGGGTAAACAGGAGTAATCCAGTTCACCTTAAACACTTCAACATGAAGTGTTTTCAAAATAAAATCTGCTACATCCAACGGTAGTAGTCTACAATAGTACATTCATTTGTCTAATTGTAATTCTTACTTAATCTCTTATGTATAGACCAAAATATTCTCAGGAGTCTAAATGAGGGCTGGTTTATACACAGCATGATGAAAGTTTAGCCCTTGTCTCTGTCTCAGCTGCTAGTAAACAAGGACATGCTGTCTCTGTCCCTATTTTCACATCTTGAGTAGTTGTTGTAGCAGCAACCTGTTTATAATGAAGGCAAGGCTTCCTGAGCAGCAAACACCAATTATAAGCTTGGACCACCACTGAGTTCAACATGCAAGAAGTGTTAGAACCAAACCACCATGCATTTACAAATATCTCATTTGGTTTCTCAAGAGTTCTTTTGTGAAATGTGTCTCAAGCTCAGGAGTATTTTTATGTATTGTCTATGGCAGTGGTCCTTAGTGTGGGGTCCAGGGAATTAAAAAAAATCACAGTGGTGGTAAAAATCAACCTACCATTATGAAAATTATTATATGTATGCTTAAATCCTTCACTGTCTGTCACACACACACAAAATAAATAAATAAATAAAATAAAATAAATATTGCACTGTTTGAGTTGGACCATCCTTTAACTTTGATTATGGTGCACATTCGCCATGGCATTGTTTAACATCTTTATGCAACATTTTATCACAACATTTATTTCCATCCATAGTTTAGTAAATCTTTGGCATTACATCATATAAAGTCTTCTCCAGTACATCCCAAAGACTTTTAATGAAGTTACAGTCAGGACTTTGTGTGGTGAAAATGATTCTTATACTACCTGAATCACTTTATCATTATTTAAGCCCAATTAATCTTGTCATTGTCATCCTATAATATGTCCATGCCAACAGGGAAAAAACAATCCATGATGAGGATCCTTGATGTTATAACCTACTCATTTAGTACATTCAGATAACTGACTGACTTCATTTTATTGCCACTTAACATTGCTAAGCTTAAACCTGACCAATTAGAGATAATAATCAACTTTAGATCATAACACTGCCTTCACACTGCCTCCAACACTAAAAGACAGTGTATACTGTAATTAGCCTGTAAAATTGGTCATTTGAACTCAATGGCTGTAATCCAAACTTTAATATGCAAAAATGTAAGCCTGTTAATTTTGTTTATTTATAATGCATTTCTGTAAAAGGTTCAAGATTAAAAAGCATAAAATAGAGTAAAACTAGCCAGTATAGTCTTGTTCACATGGTTGGATAAGGCCCATATTCTTAAAAAAAAAAGTGGATCTGTGGAATTCATTTTATATTTGCAGAATGCACAATGAGAATGTCTAACCATCCAGACATTTAATTAATTTTCTGGTTCTGTCTTCTATGTGAAATAAGTATGAACATGCCTGCTGGTTTAATTGCCTTGTATTTGGGTTGCAGCTTGAGGTGATGTTGACGCCTTTTTCCTGTAACTTCCTCTTGAGTCTGTTCCAGGACCGCCATCGGTCAACCCTGTTTCCGCTTCTCATGGGTGTATAGGAGCAGTTCACACTCAACAAAACATACACACAGACAGACAGACAGACACACACACACACACACATCTAAACTTACTTCAGAACATCAGTCAGATATAACAAGGACAATGCTCAAAAGTGCTGCAATGAAACATAAACATATTCTTTCTAGATAAAATTGGAATAGATGTCAGAAGAGGTCAGATACTAGACATGCTACTGAATATGACCAATACCTGAATTGATGGTTGTGCATCTGGCCTGTTTCCTCTCATTACATAAGTATAAACTAATGTAAACAGGACAACCTGAACGGAAAAGAGAAAAGTATTTTGTGTCTTGGGCAGGACCAGAAGGATAACTGAACAAACTGCCTCACCAGGTACAGAACATTGCACAACTGGTACGAAAAGGGACGGGCCATTGTGATTAATTGTTTTCTGCAAAAGAAAGTGAAAGGAGGATGACTTTCTACCAGCAAATGTGGGACAGCATAGGCTTGTTCATACAAGGCTGGATTCAAGTCAAATATGTTGCACCAGCTGCTGGCAGGACACTTGACATTCTGTGTCTTTCCGCTAGATTAGTTCTTAACATTTTCAGTCTTCCTAAGTAAAGTCGATTATGGATGTATTTATCACATAATTATAAGGCGTGGAAGCACATTAATGTTCACACCTCTATGGTAAGATGAAATTATACCAATTTAGTGTTCAGGTGGTCATAAAAAAAGACAAAGTTAGGTGACATATTATCAGTTTAGATTTCTTTTTGACCTGAGAACATGAATGTTTTCTGGCAATTTCTGGCAACACACACACACACACACACACACACACAAACGCACACACAGAACCCCACACACAAACACACACACAGAGTCTCTAATCCTCTTGACACCACTGCAGGTTTCTCGGCCTCTCTGGACGTCACAGCTCTAAAACAGATCCAAATAAGAAATGGCAAAACAGGATTAGTGGGAGTTTCCGTCTGAGAGTCTGTCAGAGAGCTACACATTCATCACAAATTCTGAACTGCAATCACCTTTTAAATAATTCTGGTTTACATATCAGACATATCAGGAAATTCTGAGTATCTTTAGCTGGCATTGAACTAATATAAATATAGATGAGTAATGTAGGACATCTGTGCTTTATTGATTTATGGTTGAGATAGGTAAATATCATGCTGCCTTTTTGCATAACCCAAAGCAAACTTGTGGTCTATTCTAAAACTAAATTATAAACATGGTCTGTTTTTTTCATATATTATTACACAGTGCTTTCTCATCACTCAGAAAAACTCAGAATGCACAACACATCAGTCCTGAAGGGTTGATTAGCTCTAGCAGCCCAAGATCATGTCCACTTCTGTCAGCAAAGAACATAAAGCTGAGGCTGCAGCGGGTGCTAACACAAACAAAACTGAACAGTCGAAGACTGGAAATACATAGCCTCGTCTGATGAATCTTAATTTTTGCTCAGACACACAGATGACAGTGAGTTCAGTGTTCTTTCTGCGGTCTTCCAGTCACCGGATCTGAATCCAATAGGACTGTGTGATACAACCATGTCAATATAGACCAGGGTCTCAGAAGAGGAACGCTTCCAATCAATGACATGAAGGATCAAGGTTGACAAAGATTTTGAGAGCAGAATTAAGTGCTGATTGAGAGGATTTATGATGCTGTTCCTTCACAGTGTATCATGGCATACCTGATGAAGCCAAGATAATTTGCAGTTAAAGGTGGCAATCATGCATGCATCTCACTACTTCTACTACTACTAATAATAATAATAATAGTCATTTAATAATGAATAACACATTGTCAAATGTGGAATGTCAGGTCTAAACTGAATTCAGCATTAAACCACAGTTCTTAGAATGCATCTCTACCTACAACTATGAGCACCATAAACTCTGAATCCCAGTTCACCTGATCTCTATTCACACACACCTGCACTCAATCACCTTCACACACTACTGTATATAACCACTCTCACCACACCAGAACTACGCATTCATATAAGAATTATTCAGCAGTCATTCATATGTTAGTAAGGCGCATAACCCCCAACTGCTCTCTGGGTGCTGTGGATAGGGGCTGCCCACCATTCTGGGCATGTGCTCTCACTGGTGTTCACAAGTGTATATATGTATGTGTTTCCCTGCACAAATGCGGAGGTAAATTCCACTGTACAGTGGTCAAACGAGTACTCACTTTCATTCACAAATCTTCTTAAAGCACTACATTGGTTACCAGTTTTAATAAAAATGTTGACTAATTATAATGCCTTCATGTTCTTACAGGAACATGCTGGATTTACTGGGGAAAAGTTGAAAGGCAGACTTTTCCCATTATGGCTCTAATCATTGGAACTCTCTTACTGATGACCTGAGGCTTCTGGACTATGTAGGCATTTTTAAAAGGAGGGTTCAGACCAACTTATTTAGAGTAGCTTATAATATAATTTCATTTAATTTGTTTGACAAAATGTTATATAAATAAAGTTTATTATTATTATCATTAATATTATTATTATTATTATTATTATTATTATTATTATTATTATTATTATTATTGCTGTTGTTGTTTTGTTGTTATTATTATTATTATTATTATTATTATTATTTGTTTTAATAAATAATTCCGCATAACTCTTGCTGTCCCTGCCACCTGACAAGGAAAAGGAGCGGTCAGGGTTATATAGGGGCCTCACAGTTGATAAATAATTTGAGTGTTATGACACTGGTCTTGAAAAATTGGTGTAATGCTCAAACTGTTTTCATTTCACTTTAGCTCAGTGCAAAAAGAGAAACATATGCAGTTACTGAAGTAACACATTGGTAAGTTAAATATGGCCACATGGGAATTTGGGAGCCTTCCAGTTCCAGACCTGAACAATAGCTTGAGGCAAGACTTCATTAAAGTCTATGAGCCATGGATCTACAGGAAACATGCAACAGTTTCCCATTCCAAAGCAATAAAACAGCTTTAGACTTCAAACAAAACACTTCAGTTCGGAAAAAGGGGGCATTTTCCCACATACTTGTGTTGTCTGGGCAAAAACAAAATTTAACCGCAAAATATAAGGTTATAAAACTTGCCCATCACTTCCCCCCACATAAGAACTGCATTAACTAGAGGCTACAGGTGTGAATCAAACAGCCAACACCTGATAGTTAAGAGCTGGCACTCTGTGTCCCTGTTTTGTCACTAAATATTTTTTACCACCCATCACTGGAAACACAGACATTTAAGGATGGGTCAGATTGGGGTATGGGATTAGACTTGACTTGAAGCTGAATCATGCTGCTGCACCGAACAGGATCTAGGTGACTCAAAATGAACTTTAATTCAGCTTTCTTGTACTGTACAGGAATAAACATAAGGAGCTGTTTGTCCTGAGGGTGGATTGATCTGGTGAAAACAAGTGAGTCTCCTCCTGTGAGTTCCACTGAAAGATTCAGTCATACAATAGCTTTAGTCAGATAGGCTAGAATACTAGCATAAAGTTTCTTGAGTAATAACATGCTTTATTATTTCTAGATGTGACTGTTTTGTGGGTGTGTCTGTGGAAAATTAGCAGTTCTTTGAAATGTAGGAATGCAGCATCATGTTGGCCCTCTAGAGGCAAATTCATTCATAACACTGCAAATCTATTAAGCTATTGTTCAGCCCATCTTGCATGAATATGTTCATCCCTCTGGCATAAGGTGGAGAAACAAGTGTCAGGTTTGACTGCTGGGTGAATATATATATGGATAATTTCTAGTAACAAAACAGCATTGGTCGTTATACCTGCATCAAGAGTATCACATAACCATTACTGTATGCCTGTGGCACTTAAATTAATCCACAAAGGACTGCTGTGGCATTTTTATTCTAGTGAAGCAGAAGCTACACCCGATTCCCGAGTTTGATCAGACGAGCTTGGTCTTCAATCAGCTATTACGTAAGACTCATATTTGGATGGAATAAAAGCCTGCAACCACACACCAATCCTCTGGAGATTTGATTAAGGATCCATCCTGCATTCTGTAGGAGCTCTATAGTGTGTGTTTAACGTCTCTGGTTTATTCATCACTTAGTCATTCATTCATTCATTCATTCATTCTGTGATACTCAGTTACCTACAACAGCTTGAGATGGATGACGAACAGAAGCACACTTAGATGATTCACATGCCTCTTGTGTGGTCTGTCATAACAGTATAACTATATATAAATGCTATAGATCAAAGATGATTTATGGTACAACCCCTATTCCAATAAAAATAGAATGTTGTGGAAAACATAAATACAAAACAGAATATGATGATTTGCAAATCCTTTTCAACCTATGTTCAATTGAATACACTACAAAGACAAGATATTTAATGTTCAAACGGATAAACTTTATTGTTTTTTGCAAATATTCACTCATTTTGAATTTGATGCCTGCAACAAGTTCCGAAAAAGACTGGGAAAGTTGTGGAATGCTCAAAAAACACCTGTTTGGAACATTCCACAGGTGAACAGGTTAACTGGAAACAGGTGAGTGTCATGATTGGGTATTAAGGGAGCATCCCAGTAAGGCTCAGTCATTTACATTGCAAGGAATTTAGGGATTTCATCATCTACAGTCCATGATATCATCAAAAGTTTAAGAGAATCTGGAGAAATCTCTGCAGGTAAGCTGCAACGATATTCAATGCCCTTGACCTTCAATCCCTCAGACGGCACTGCTTTAAAAACTGGCATCATTCTCTAACGGATATTAAGACATGGGCTCAGGAACACTTCAGAAAACCACTGTCAGTAATCACAGTCCGTCGCTCCATCTACAAGTGCAAGTTAAAACTCTACCATGCAAAGCGAAAGCCATATATCAGCAACACCCAGAAACACCGCTGGCTTCTCTGGGGCCGAGCTCATCTGAGTTGGATTGACGCAAAGTGGAAAAGTGTCCTGTGGTCTCATGAGTGCACATTTCAAATTTTTTTTTGGAAACCATGTCTTGTCCTCTGGGCCAAAGAGAAAAAGGACTGTCCAGATTGTTATCTAAATAAAGTTTAAAAGCCAGCATCTTTGATTGTATGGGGGGGTGTTAGTGCCCATGGCATGGGTAACTTGCACATCTGTGAAGGCACCATTAATGCTAAAAGTTATATACAGGTTTTTGAGCAACATATGCTGCCATCCAAGCAACGTCTTTTTCAGGGACGTCCCTGCTTATTTCAGCAAGACAATGCCAAGCCACATTCTGCACTTGTTACAACAGCTTAGCTTCGTAGTAAAAGAGTGTGGGTACTAGATTGGCCTGCCTGCAGTCCAGACCTGTCTCCCATTGAAAATGTGTGGCGCATTATGAAGCGCAAAATACAACGGAGACCCCAGACTGTTGAGCAACTGAAGTTGTAAATCAAGCAAGAATGGGAAAGAGTTCCACCTACAAAGCTATTTATGTTTTCCCCAACGTCCAAACTTCATTGGAATTGGGGTTGTATAAATTATATTTCACTACTCAGGTAAATCATCACTATTATACAAAATGATACAAATTTAGCATTATATATGCTATAATATTTTCCACTTATGATGGACAGTGAATAAATATATAGTAGTGACACTGTTAAAACAGTCCCTCACATGCGTGTAAACTCTCTGCAACTATACCACCTATTTCACCAAGTGTGAGATTTTATTTTTAAATAAAATTTGCATTTGCATCTGAAGTGTGAGATGTAATCTGAAGTGTTTAAGAATTAAATTTTGAAGGTACTGCAATAAGTATCCTAAAAATGCTTCATGTTTACATATTAACAAATCAGGTAGTGCGGGTTTGTTTCCTTGTTTCCTAAAATATCTCCATGTGAAAGGATTAGTGTGGTGGAAAAAGTGACACTGGCCCATCAAAAGCGACGTGGCCATCCTAGCCTGGTCAGGAGCAGGCGTGCACAAAGATAAAGCATGTCAGATGTGATTGCTAAGGACATGCCCATGACATCACTCCCCACAATGAGCTTTCTTTTCGCAGGGCAACAGCCAAGCAGTGCAGTAGGCAAATAGGGAATAGAGGTAAACTCCCACACTGAACTTGGGTGCACTAAGCACACACTGCCGCCCCATCAATGCAGATGATGTCAACCTCTTCCCATACAGAGCCGCCGAGAGTCAAACAAAGTTGCACTTGGACTCTGGGAGAGAAGAGAAAAGCATGGGAAGTTAATGAGACTCTCACATCACAGGTCTGAGTTTTTTTAGGGGATCTTTTGACATGTCAATCAGGCCAAGAGGTTGGGGCAAGAAGCCAGGGCGAATTGGTTGGAGTGTGTTTGCGTAGGTTTTTTTTAGGGGGAAAAAAAGAAACATAGCGTTCTGAATAATGAAATGTTGAAGGAAAGAGGTGGACAACAGGTGCTGTCAAATCACACTACATTGGATGGGAGATGAGCTGAAATGAATTTTGGGCCAATAATAATAGCACAAAGTCAAAACAAAAAAAATGAATGAATAAATGAATGTGAAGTGATACAGAAAAATGGGAAAAATGGAAATTTATGACGGAATATAAAGAGGTACTATATGTAAAATCAATTAATAAACCAACTGAAGCATAACTATGATTAAAAACTTCAACTACCCGTTATTTAGGTAGTTGCAATAAACAATGAGATCAAAACCTCCTATTGTGATTGTGACTATAAAATCCTGAATAGAATTTTATTGAAACAGTATGTTCAATACTGTGTGCAATAATATATTCACAAGCCTGTAATATACTAAAATAGATTTATATTCCTAAATAAAAGGTTGTAAGTAAAATTATATATGTGTATTTTAAGAATTAAATACTGATTTCACATCAAAAGTAAATGGAGTTTGTTCTTCCAGTGCATTTCAGTTCAGCACAACTACAGCACAAGAACAGTGTCAAAGTGAATTGCAACATAGAGGACAGTCTTTAATAATCCCTTCTGACACAAAATCAGGATTTAATAAAAGCAATCCGTCAGCTCATTCGTTTTCAGCAAAGAAATCAAGCAACCACAGAACGATGTAGTGAAGATTTTGCTTTTCAGTGTGGCACATTGTCCTCATGTTTAAAATACTATATACAGCAACATAGGAGAGATTAGAGATTGCTGTTGAACAATAACCCTAAGACTGTTACCACCACCCTCCACAAACGCTCATGACCCTATGTTTATGCACCTGTCTGTTTGCAATGATCACTGCACTGTCATGTACATATCATCTGACTATAGTTTACATTTGATTGATCTCCACAGTTAATTTATCATGTCACTTTAGCATTCACCTGCTGGTTTATGCTCTGCACTAAATGTTTATAACCTTATCTCG
This sequence comes from Duopalatinus emarginatus, assembly GCA_028565595.1. Classification (NCBI taxonomy): domain Eukaryota; kingdom Metazoa; phylum Chordata; class Actinopteri; order Siluriformes; family Pimelodidae; genus Duopalatinus; species Duopalatinus emarginatus. The sequence goes on from JAOVVF010000048.1 coordinate 1,096,954, forward strand.
GTTAATCTTCGTACTGTATATTTGTAATATTGTGTTATAGTGTGAAGTTTTTATTCTTTTTTATTTAGTTTTATTTTATTCTGTATTTTATTGTATGTTTAGACTTTTTATGTTAGCACCAAGTACCGCAGCAATTTCCTAATGTTGTGAACCTGTTCACACATATGGCAATAAAACCTTCTGATTCTGATCCTGGAGGTAGGGAATAACCATTTTATTAACATTTATTCTGTATTCAGTTAAATGTTTATCCATTATACATATTTATTCTGTATCTACCATTACTATTTTTTTCCCCATATACCCTTATTTATTGTATTATTTATTACTCGGTGTCAATTGCACTATGCTCAATTTCAGTTGCACAACTTTTCATATTTGCACTCAGATATTGCACATTACTTTTTCATATCTGCACAGTTTTTCATTTGCAGTTTTTTTTTCATTTGCACAGTTTTTACATTTGCACTTTTGCACTCTGCACATTGCTACTATTTGCACTTCTGGTACATGCTAACTGCATTTCGTTGCCTTGTACTTGTACCGAGCAATGACAATAAAGTTAAATCTATCTATGATCCAGGTATAAGGTGCAGGATTGTCATCTTTTCTGTATTATTTCACTAGAAATAGTCTTTGTATTTGGCCCGGTGCACATACTTTCACATATGGCATTAGACATCTCCACAACTTAATTCATATCTAAATTTAACTTTTCAGGATGCTCAGCACATAGCTCATATACAGGTCTAGTCATTGTTTTGCACACAAGACATACTGCTGTTAGTTTGGCCCTCTGTCCTCTTTTGCCCCCTGCTGGCTGATAATGATATCTGTATATACAGCATGCGTAATAGGAGCCAAGTACTACGTCAAATAGTGAGGCTTGGGTGGTCTGGTGAAAGAAAACTGCCCTTTTTCAACTCTGTAGAGAAAATACTGATATTTCTCTATGTTCCAGAACAACCTGAAGTATCTAATCTTAATCACTGATTTCACTGTAACCTAATTTTGGTCTTAAAAACCAGCTTCATCCAGAGCCTAGCACTGCTCTGCACTGACGGAGGCTGAAACAAGAGAAGGCGTACAGATGTATAGGGAGGGTGTGTCTCTTACTATTCACCCGTTAACACCTCATAATCTCATATGTTTATCCCGATTCTAACAGATAAACATGCTGGAAAGCTACTGTGTGAATCACGGTGGTTTAATTTGAAGTAAACAGCACAAAAACGCCTCGAACGTTTCTGATTTGCCGCAGTGTAGCGCGCATTGATACAACAATCCCACGGACGTCGCATGACATCGATCGGGTGCCTCCGCATCCCTAGAACTAAATGTGTTTTCTTTTAAAACCTAAAGCTGGAGAGTTCTTGCACTGTTACGCACTTTAGCGTAAGGAATGTGTATTTTATATTTTATAACTATAAAATGTCTTGTTTTGCTTCTTAAAGCATTATATAGTTTGGACCTAGTTTTTATAACAAAAGTAGTCCCGCCCAAATTCGCCATTTTGTTATAAGCTATTGTTGGGACGTTGACGGTGATGGTGAAAATAAGAGCTAAAACAGTCGATTTTTTATAAATCCTGCAGTTATATTTAAACCTTGACAGACAACAATTTGTATTATTCTCCGCGATATAGCTTATATAACCAAGAATTTCTTCGAGTTAATGTTCGGTTTGCGTGCTCGGGACTTGAATGAATCGTTCAGTTGATTAGCATTGCTAGCTAGCAACGGAGAAAGAAGCAGCAGCAGCTCGGTTACCATTCGGTTTAACCTTACAGTATATCGGCGGGGTTCGATTTAATGCTGTAGCTGGGGTTAATATTGCTTTACTGAGTAAACTCCGTATTTATTTGAACTAGTATATTATTTATTGTCACACTGACGACCAGTCTGCAAGACCCGAAGACAGGCGGAAAGATGGCGAGCTCGGTGGGAAACGTGGCCGACAGTACAGGTAAAACCACACAACAGGCTTTACAGATTTATTCAGAATAACCAGTAAAGTTGAGACACATTTATTTACTAATTTATAATCTTTAGGGCTTAACACTACTAGTCCACTGCAGACAAACACCAGCAGTATTTCTTTATTGTTATTTATCTGTAGGGAAACCGGTTCATTTTGAAGCCATAAGGCCCCATGTTACTAATGCTTGATAACCCAGGAACTAACCTGCATTGTAACTCTTACTGTTGACAAATATATACACATGAAAGACGGGGAAAGTAAAACTGTTAACCAACCTCGATTATTATCAAGGTTACAGGCTAGCAAACAATTCGGCTAGGTCAGTTAGTCGTTAATATTACGCGTTATACAGTCATTGTACAGCCCTGTTGAATTGTGCATTCTGATTGGTCAGAAAGTGTTGACCTGTATATATACTGTAACAAAACCTCATAATGTAGATCCGGCTGCAAGGCTAATCACAACTTAATGAATTATTGCGCATTTGATGCGCCTGTCGTAAATCACTCTTTCTTTTATATATAGTTATAGTTTACACATGGACCTGCATGGTGGGTGTTTTATATAATGAATGGGTTAAAAACATAATTGTTGACATGGTAATATGTTGTTGTTTTTTTTTTAAAAGAAATGTTTGTTTAGCATTTTGGCAGGTGTTGCCAGGTAAATTAGGTAAAGTGGTAACCTAACCTCTAGTTTTCTGATACAGGAAATGTCCTCAGTTCAGTACAGAGGACTTTGTGCTTTCTCTTTAAGCTTTTTTTGTCTCATTAACTTCAAGAGAGGAAAAAGTAAGGCTGGTGAGGGAACAACTATTTACAGCTGCTATAACGTAAGTGATAACAGGATCCAACTTGTTTCATGGATGTTCCCTAACCATACATGGATCAAATGTTGTGGTCCATGAAAAAATAGGTATGAGACGTGTCCACGGTTTCGATGATAAAGTTGAGAAAAATGGTTTTCACTAATACATGTATACATGTTGTCAGCTTCTGTACAGTCTTTCTAGCTGCAAAGAAATAAATCTTGTATTCTTCTGTATGTTTAATGCAAAAAAAAAATCATTTTAATTTTTACTTTTTAAGCTTGCGATATAAATGGACAAAGTGGAAAGGATTTGGAAAAGTAGATCATTAGTAGTGCTGACCACTTACTAGGGGACAATTGGCCAGATTTCAGGTCCGTTTAACCCCACTTGACAATCGTGGTGGTGTTCCAGATTCAAGCCTGGTCAAGCTGTATTTCTCCCCTAACGGTCGGTAGTGTAAGGCATTTATGGACATTATCTTAATGTTCCTAACTGGATAGAGGTGTCCGTGATTTGACATTTGACAACCAGTTAGAGATTTGAAAGTCTAGTGTAAACCAATGCTAAGCAGACACCAGAAACTCCAAACTTGTTAACCCATCTAAGATTATTATTATTATTATTATTATTATACGAAAGTACTTAGAATTGGTTACTATGATTATAAGTGTTTGAGCTGTGAATGACATGATGTTTAAACATTTTATTCCGTACACCTAGAATATGCTTCAATACAGGGTGTGGATTAGGCATATGCACAAAAGCGCACACAAACTGGTTAAATGTTTGTTTTCCTGTTTTTTCCTCAGATGGTTGTAATGAACATGATTTTTGTTTGGCATCAGCACTTGTCAAGTTCATTCTCATACCCACCCAACCCAACCTCCCCAAACTGCATTTTATTTTTATATATATATATATATATATATATATATAAATTTAAAGGATGAGTTCTGCATCTTACGCTAAATTATATATTCTGTAGTCATCCTGATGTGATAAAGGTCACTGATCTTTAGAGTACATTAGTTTAATTTTACTGTGAATGTGTTTCTATATATGAACAAATTATAAAACTATATCTGTCTAAATTCATCCTTTAAATTGTTTTCCAGTTAAGCCATTTTTTCCATATTTTATTTTTTTATCTTTTGTGACTGAGTTTCTCTGAAGTAAATCATTAGAACGAAGAATAATCTAGTTTAAAGTTAATAATGCTTTACTACGAGAGACTCAGTCATCATCAGCATGTTTTTTTGATGTGATGCTCTTATATTTTAATAAGCATGTTAGTTACTTGTCATCTCTGTTCTTATCATTTTATTTTTGCCTCATTTCCATTTTGCTAACATCTTGTTTTCCCCCTCCTCCTCCTTTCGGGTTGTGTTGGTGCCACAGAACCAACAAAACGTATGCTTTCCTTCCAAGGGTTGGCTGAGCTGGCACACCGCGAGTATCAGTCAGGCGATTTTGAGGCAGCGGAGCGCCACTGTATGCAGCTGTGGCGGCAAGAGCCGGACAATACTGGTGTTCTGCTGCTGCTGTCTTCTATCCACTTTCAGTGCCGCAGACTTGACAGGTAAGACTCTTCAGGACGATTTGTGTCCTCTCCATGGGCTTCCTAAGATGCTGCCACTCTGCTTTTTCCCTAGTTTGAAATGAGACACAGGGCAGTCTTCTGCTTTATAAGCCTCTGATCTTATGAAGTCTATGATGTCAAACTCTTTATTTACTCATTAACAAGTGTTTTACTGTCACACCCATGTTTGTGTTTCTCACTTACTCGACCAGTCAGCTTTTGAGGTGTTTGATCAGAAGGGGTGAAAAGTGCACTATTATGTAACATTTCAACTTTGGAGGTCCTCAGCTGTGATACTAGGTTAAAAAAAAGTCAACAGCACTTTATAAAAGCAGCAGTTTTTGCTTGCCTTGCGGCTATTGTCTCTTTTGCCAAGACAGCACTGCAGGGCAACATTTTTCATTAAATATCTTTCTGGGTGGGTATGTATGAGTAAGTGCTTACTTGCAGTGGTACTCTCAGTTAGATTGATTATGCCCAGGGTCTGTTAAATCTATTAGATGTGATGCTGGTTTTCTTATCGTTGAACCAGCATTTGGCCTTTGACTCATTTTTTTTGTCTTGGCATGCAGGTCTGCTCACTTCAGCACTCTGGCCATCAAGCAGAATCCCATGCTTGCAGAGGCTTACTCCAACCTAGGCAACGTGTTTAAGGAGCGCGGTCAGCTGCAGGAGGCGATTGAGCATTATCGCCATGCGCTGCGCCTCAAACCGGATTTCATCGATGGCTACATCAACCTGGCAGCGGCACTGGTTGCAGCAGGAGACATGGAGGGAGCTGTGCAGGCATATGTATCTGCTCTCCAGTACAACCCAGTAAGAAATTGCAGAGCATATTTAATACCAATCCAGACTGGATTATAGTGAGCAGCTCAGTAATTATTTTGATTTATTTTTGCTTGCAGGATCTGTATTGTGTTCGCAGCGACTTGGGCAACCTTCTTAAAGCTCTTGGGCGTTTGGAAGAGGCAAAGGTCTGTTTTGACATGTCAGCGTGTGCATGTTGTCCAGTGTTTTTTGTTTTTTTTTCCTTCCTTCCTTTTTTCAATTTTCTTTGCTTTTTCCTTTAGATATTAGTTAATTATGAGTTCCCTCATAACTTTTTTAATGCTGTGCTTTGGGAGTGAGTGCTTCCCTGACCCTAAACAAGCACTAAGACCTCTTTCTGCATTCTAGACATGTGGTGCTTTCTATTCTTTTCTTCTTCCTACCTTTACACATGTCCTTCACTTCAGTCCAATGCTGCCACCACTCACTCTGCTGTTAAGCAGCACTACAACACAGCTAGTGCCATTAGTTTCAAAGGGCTAAAATGCTCTTGGTGCACCTGCCAGTATCACACCATCAGGTTGCTCTGATTTAAAACTTAAAGCACCAACCACTATTGTTACAATAACAGGGGAACTCTTTTTATCTTTAGTGCCCCTAAACACACACACGCTTCTTTTTATTATATAATGACCAGTGTAGTGTAGCCAAGTTTTTCTTCACTGCCATCCTGCTGCCCTCTCTCACTTCTTCTGCTTTGCTGTTTTCAAACACTGTGCTTCGTTCTGATCTAGTTTCCCAGTCAGTGCCCCTTCACACAGGAAGAAAGGCTGGGTCCTTCTGTCTTTCACCAAAGGGGAATCTTTAAACAGACATTGTTGTTCTGGCATGCATTTTTTCTTTAGATTTATGGAGGGATTATGCTGGCTCGGTCTTGAACAAAACAATGGATTTGATATGAAGTTAGTGATATTTGCTATGCTAAAAATAAGATGGCTTCCAACCCAGAGATATTTTTGTTATTAATTTGTCAAATAAATCGCCATTTATTAGCAACTTTTTAAAGCGCCCGTTTTAGGATGACGCTGCAGGTTTGTGTTTTTCGGCCCACAAAAATAGGTCTTACTTACTCCTAACTAGGCCAATATACTAATTGATTAGGTATTTGTGGGAGTTTAAAGTTGCAGAGAAAGTTCTCTGTTTGTTGGTTAGAAGCCCTCTTATTTGTTGCCTTAGGGGGGAAGAGTGGGGAGGAGCGCCAGGGTTTCAGCACCCCTCCATGTCAGCTCTGTCGCTCTGACCCCCCCGCGCGCTCGCTCAGGGCCCGTGGAGTGTGCGCGCTCAGAGCTGCTTGCCTGACCCTTCAGCCACGCTTACTGATACCCTTAAAGGGCTCCACAGTGTTTTTGTAATTAATTAGGCCATTGTATGGTGTCCATGTTAAGATCTAAATTTACGCCTTTTTCATCCAGATCAGTAGCACTTGGGGGTTCAGGTGGTATTATGCATTGTTGACACTGACGGTAGCCCAGGGCTGTGCCAGGCAGGCAGCTCCTTATTTGCACTCCACTGCACGCGTCAGATGCGATGATAGAGAGAAGGAATTACCTGCGCAGCTCAAGCATTGACCTCTTTATTTCAGAGCTGTGGATGCTTCTAGATTCAAATCATTAAACCACAGACTTTTTTCTTTACCCATTGGGCAGGATTCAAGAAGGCAGGACATAAAGGCAGGACATAAAGCAAGCAATGTATTAAACCATGTAAGAGTAAAAGAAGTAGAGAAAATGATGAAAGGAATGATTTTCTCACTTTTGTGTTTGCATTAATGCTATGATTAATATTATTCCTAAGGACATGTTTTCAGTTCATTTGGGGAAGATCAAGCCAGTTAGCCTCCCTCCTTTTACTTTCCTTTAAACAGGATGAATAAACATTTTAAATGAAACAAAAAAGAAAGAAGCCTTTCTTCTCTCCCATCCCTTCATAAGTATATTCTTATCACTTTAAAAGTTGAATTGCTGTTAATTGCATGAGTTGAAAATTGCGTAGAATATTTTATTCCTTTTTTTTTCCTTTTGTTTTTGTGAATATTTTTTTATATCCATATAAAACAAATGTATTGATTGTCGACTTTTACTAACGCTCTTGTTTCTTATTTTGTCTCTTTTGGTTTCTTCCACCACTGATATTGTTATTTAGAAGGTTTCAGGTGGGTGACACTATTCCTGCGTAGGTGCGGTCCGGCGGAAAGGAACACTAGGGCAGCATCAGTCCTCTCCTCTTCTTCCAGCTGCGGCCGCTACCCCCAGACAAAGTCCAAAAATATGGTAACGGGTTTGTAACTGCCAGCAAAAAAAAAAGAAAAGAAAAAAAAATAATTCCTGAGTTCTTCTATCTTGTGGCTTCCTTTGAAGAACAAAAGAAACAACAGAGGAAAAAAAAGTAACTGACAAAAAACCTAGTTTTATTTAAATGTCCTCTGTACTTACCATCGCCCAACGTAATAATTTAATAAAAAAAGTAGTATTGGATGCAGTAAGCAAACAAAAACACAGTAAGAACCCTCTAACTCTTACTTGTTAATTATTTTTTTCCTGTTGCTTTGGTTTATCATTTTGTTTTTCCTCTTGATTTGGAGTTGCAGCGTTCTGCTGAGCCGATGATGCGCTGTGAGTCTACAGCGACGCATGGGCTGCGCAGCGACAAAACGCTCTCTATTGCGAGTCAAAAGCGCCTGCGCGCAACAAATGCTCCCCATTTCCCTTTCCCTCCCGGCTTTCAGACAGCAGATCTGCCCATCTGGCCTGCTAGCCTGGCACCCAGTGGACCCCATGCCCAGTACAGGACACTATTGGCAAGCAGTTTAGTTTATTGGTCATATTATACCCATCATAAGCCCTAAAAGTCAAACAGAACTGAACTCTGTTGTGTTCCTGAGGGTTGGTTGGATCCAGAGAGTGTGTCAGTCCGGTGGAGTGTCTGTGGCTTTAGGTCTGTGGTCTGTGCTGTAAGCCGGTGTCAGCGCAGCGGAAAGTGGCGAACAAATACAGTGCGACCACGGCGTGGCAAAACTCAATGGCCGCCCGTGTGGTTCTTTTGCGCCTGCATTACAGGGACTTTCACCTACACTCCGCACAGGCATTTAAGGTTGTGATTGCAGTCTAGCTAAAACTGTCAGAGCTTCGCTTTTTGTATGAATTTGTTTTACATGTGAAACCTTTGTCATCATTTCAGTTTTTGGATATTTTAGTGCTTCTCATCCTATTTCTTTCAATGATGAGACCATAACTAAAAAATGTCAGTCAGGGTGAAGGTGCTGGTCAGATTTGCGCAGCGCAGGAATAAGCGTGCAGCTTAGCGCAGCAGTATGTTGCGCATGCGAGCCCGCGCTGTAGACTCACTTTTTGCTTTATGGAGTACAGACTCTAACTCTTGTTTTCTTTGCTCTTTTTGTTTTTCTTCCTTTTTTATTCAATTTCTTTACCTTTTTTTTCAACCCCACATCTCCTCTGTCTGGTCTATTACTCCTCTCTGCCCCTCTTTCTTCTGTTGTTTTCATTGTTAACCTGTTAAAGGCTTGCTACCTGAAGGCAATTGAGACTCAGCCAAATTTTGCCGTGGCATGGAGCAACCTGGGCTGCGTGTTCAATGCTCAGGGAGAGATCTGGCTGGCCATTCATCACTTTGAGAAGGTGAGTTGGCTTTGACATGAGATACAGAAGGACTTGCATGCTGGTCAATGGTCATTGATTGTTGGTTTTGTTTGCTTTGTAGGCTGTAACTTTGGATCCAAATTTTTTGGATGCTTACATCAACTTGGGTAACGTGCTTAAAGAAGCCCGAATCTTTGACAGGTGAGCTTTTATGTTATCTACATCTACTTATTCTATTATGTCATTCTATCAGTACACAATGGGGTGTTGAGTTGCAATCCACAGCAATGTTTCATTCCTTACAGAGCTGTTGCTGGTTATCTGCGAGCCCTGAGTCTGAGCCCGAATCATGCTGTAGTCCATGGCAACTTGGCCTGTGTGTACTATGAGCAGGGTCTGATTGATCTGGCCATTGACACATATCGACGTGCGATTGAGCTGCAGCCTCACTTTCCTGATGCTTACTGCAATCTTGCAAATGCTCTCAAGGAAAAGGGCAATGTAAGGAACTGTGTGTCTGTACAATGCCATATTCTGTTTAAAAATCTAGCCACAGGTTTAAACATCTGACAACAGTTCATGATTAAGCTACTGTTTAACCTGCTACACGAGCAAAATGAAATTAGTAGCAAATAGTTTCCGTGGTTCAGAGTGTAAAGAAATAATAATGACCTGGTTAGATTATAGAATTAAACTGTATACCATTATATTGTTAATACTGTTTCCTTCAAACACCAGTACAACTGGTGATTTGTATGTCAGCATAGTGAAATAATAAATTCAATTCATCTTTAGTAGAAATGGGTATATTTTATGAAAGTCTTGTACAGAATAATTAAAAGTTATATGTAACATGTAACTCTGTTTTAGGTGTCAGAGGCTGAGGAGTGCTATAACACAGCGCTGCGTCTTTGCCCCACACATGCTGATTCGCTCAATAACCTGGCCAACATCAAACGGGAGCAAGGCAACATTGAAGAGGCTGTCCAGCTCTACAGAAAAGCTCTTGAGGTACGGGATTAATCAGTATTCTTCTCCCATTCTGTCTGCTCTAACTGTACACACTTTTCTGGCCCACGTTCCTGAAGCTAAAAGTGTGCATATGTGTGTAATAAACAGGTGTTTCCAGAGTTTGCTGCAGCTCACTCCAACCTTGCCAGTGTCCTTCAGCAGCAGGGCAAACTGCAGGAAGCCCTCATGCATTACAAAGAAGCTATCAGGCAAGCTGTCATTTCAGCCAATCAAGTTCAATGACATTTTAAGCATTCATGTGGTGCACAGCATTCTTATGCATTTTCTTTACCTGTGAAACAGGATCAGCCCCACCTTTGCCGACGCTTACTCCAACATGGGAAACACACTAAAGGAGATGCAGGATGTGCAGGGCGCGCTGCAGTGCTACACACGTGCCATTCAGATCAACCCTGCATTTGCAGACGCTCATAGCAACCTAGCCTCAATACACAAGGTACTTTCTTAATACTGAATGAGAAACCCATTGCTGTATGCAATCTCGGGCTTGTTGTAAAAGTTCAGAAGTAATTCAGAAGTAAATGCCGCTGGATATAATAACGTGAACAATTATGAAAATGTTTTTTAAATGGCCATTTTAAATATGTATCTCTACACTTTTGCCCACAGGACTCTGGGAATATTCCTGAAGCTATTGCATCTTATCGCACTGCACTAAAGTTGAAACCTGACTTCCCAGATGCTTACTGCAATCTTGCACACTGCCTGCAGGTATGCACATTAAATATCATTCTCACTAATACAGTTTAATCCTCTTTTTTTTTTTTGCATACTCAGGATGTTTCTTCTGAGTGTTATTTTGATATGTGAAGTTTTATTCTCTTTACTATCATAAAGACACCTGTTGAAGTGTAGGTTTTTTTTAACATTCCCTGATGGTGATCAAGCTATTGTTGATATGATTTGTAAAAACTGTAGCTTATTTTTGCTACAGAGTAGTTTCCTTGCTTATCATTTTTTGTAAACGTGCATATTACTGCCTTTCTATTTTGCCTTTAAAAAAAATTGTTGACTAAAAGATACTTTCAGTATACACTATTATTAAATTGTGGGTGTGTAAATCTAACAACAGTAACAAACACTGTTCAATTTTACTGATACAGTATTTATAAGTGTGATTTTAAAACAGTAAAATTGCAATTCCGTGTAAAATTTGAACATGCTTTTAATTTAATTAAGCACGCTAAACAACTGTGTAGTGATCAAGCAGCTCAGGCTTCCAGTTACTGATTAAATAATGCAGGTACTGTCGTGAGATTATAACCATGATTCTTTTCAGATCGTGTGTGACTGGACCGATTATGATGAGCGCATGAAGAAGCTGGTTAGCATTGTGGCTGACCAGTTGGACAAGAACCGTCTGCCCTCAGTGCACCCTCATCACAGCATGTTGTACCCTCTTTCCCATGGCTTCCGCAAAGCCATCGCTGAGAGACATGGCAACCTCTGCTTGGATAAGGTATGTAGCTGGACTGCACTTTTCAGCGTTCTGCATATTTTGTTACTATTTTAGGCTGACCATTTTGTGCTGTATGAAATACTGTTATTTCATAAAATGATACTTGCCTGTCGCTTATCACCAAAAATCTGAGTTGTCTTGTGACTGCCTCATAGATCAATGCTCTTCATAAACCGGCCTATGAGCATCCGAAGGACCTGAAAGCAAGCGGAGGGCGTTTGCGTGTTGGCTACGTCAGCTCAGATTTTGGGAACCACCCCACCTCCCATCTCATGCAGTCTATTCCTGGCATGCATAACTCTGAGAAATTTGAGGTGAGTTTAACACTAATGTAGGTCTTTTGGAAGTTTTTAGTGTATTTGTGATAAATGTGTTTTGTACTGTATAGCATTGCATTAACCTTGTTCACTTGAAATTTCCAGGTGTTCTGCTATGCCCTCAGTCCAGATGACAGCACTAACTTCAGAGTCAAAGTGATGGCTGAAGCACATCATTTCACTGATCTTTCGCAGGTCAGAACATTCAACGAAACCAGCATATTGGAATAGCTTTGGTATTGAATATCAGATTAGCAATGTAGCTCACTTTCCTGTTATTGTATATCTTTTGAATTAGATTCCCTGCAATGGCAAAGCTGCAGACAGGATCCACCAAGATGGAATTCATATCCTAGTCAACATGAATGGCTATACCAAAGGTGCCCGCAATGAGCTGTTTGCCCTGCGCCCAGCTCCCATTCAGGTAAAAAAAAAAGAATGGGCAGGAATAATTGGCATATGCGTGACTGTATGTTCTTTCAGACGTAATGAATAAAATTACTTTCTTATCAGGCAATGTGGCTTGGCTACCCGGGCACCAGTGGGGCTCCCTTCATGGACTACATCATTACTGATAAGGAGACATCTCCAGCTGAGCTGGCTGAGCAGTATTCAGAGAAGATGGCCTACATGCCTAATACATTCTTTATCGGAGATCATGCTAACATGTTTCCACACCTTAAGGCAAGAAAAATGTTTATGAATTATGTCCCTGAACTAATACCGTTATATAAAATGTTGTGGGCAGAGTGAATATTTTGGAGAATTTGTGTGTTTATGCCTCACAGAAAAAGGCTGTGATTGACTTCAAGTCCAATGGACACATTTTTGACAATCGCATTGTACTGAATGGGATTGATCTCAAAGCCTTTTTAGACAGTCTACCAGACGTCAAGGTCATCAAGGTAGGGGAGGAACTTCCAGAACATTTGAAACTTTGGGTCTTATTAGTATTATTTAAGGTGACTGAATTGATGTGTCCTTTTTCCAGATGGAATGTGATGGCCAGGAGTCCACAGATAGTAATGGAGCCCTCTCCATGCCAGTCATCCCTATGAACACGGCAGCTGAGGCCATTATAAACATGATCAACCAAGGCCAGATCCAGGTCACCATCAACAGCTTCACAGTCAGCAATGGCTTGGCTACCACTCAGGTACTTTCTGATAAATGTCTGCACTTTAAACACTTGAAAACTGGGTTTAAAACCTGCCTGAAGAATTGATTTGCTTTCCGCATGTCGCCGCCGCTTTTGGGTTTCTTATCTCCTGTGAGTGATTTATTTGATTAGTAATTTCCTGTAGGTTTTTCAAGGCTTACAGGTTGGCATGAAAATGAAAAGGTTCATATTGTGTAAAGGGGTAACTTGTTAAATTTTGTCCTGATTGACAATACCATCTTGAATGCTGATATTTATATATACAGTAGGCTAGTAAGTGTTGTTTTTTCATGTCTCTCTTGTGATCAGTGAACTTAACACAAGAAGATTTGACTTCTTTAGATGTTTTTGAAACTAATTTCTAATCCCCACTCAGATTCGCACGTGTCCTTATCTGGTGCTTGAATCAAACATCTACTAAAGACAAGCTCTCATACTAAAGACAAGCTCTTTCAAAGAGCTGTTGTAGTGGACAGGGATGTAATATCACCAGATGTTATTGTTTTTCAGATATTTACTGTCGAGGAGGTTGTAGTATCTGGGACTGTAGCCTTGCAGGTATGACATGCTTTAGTAGGGCTGCAACTAGAGATCTTTGGAGATTATCACAAAAAAAAGAATTTAATAAGGAGGAGAGAACCAAGGGAATTCTGACCCTTAAGCTTAAGTGTTTAAGTGTCAGCGGTTTCACATTTCAGATCCGCAGTATTATCAATCCTGGAAATAACTGGTTGTATCACTGTCTTTATTTGGAGTTCACTGGAGCCACTATAAAGCCTTGTGGGTTTTTTTTTTTTTTTTTTATTATTCATGTGTAATGTCTTTCCCCCTTTACTTTTCTATTACGAAATGTGTACATTAAGGTAAACCCGTCGCTGCTCATGAGGAACACATACATCATAAGAATAAAAGCAACTTGTGGCGTTCATTTACACTCACTAAACAGTATGCAAGCTTTATCCTAGAGGATGTTATTAAAGTTGCAAGCCAAAAACGGTGAATAAATCTTAATTGATGAGACTAAGAGATTATCACTTTCAGTTGCTATTTTTCTTTTTATTGGTCTATACTTTTCAAGAGCGCTCATGAGCATTTGTGCATCAAATATTATTTTGAATTTGACAGTTAGTATTCTCTCGACTTTTATCAGCACAGATATGAATACGACCAAGTTAGCTCAGGGGAAGACTAAACATTAGCATGTATAAGTGTAACATTTACTAATAATCCTGTGTTGTGACACACCTTAATGCGGAAGTACCAACTAGGCTTCAGTGCTAGAAGGTTTTTGCATCTCTTTTTGTCATGGTTGTTTTGTGATGCTAATAAGTACAAATAAGACTTTATTCCCAAGGGCATGTAATATTTATGGGAATCAGGGTTGCTTCTGAGTTTCAATAATTGTATTATTTTTGCTTGAGCATGGCTTGGAGAAGGTCTGTATGTTTTGGTTGCCCAGATGTTTTGTACTCTCCACTTTATCTTCATGTAAAATATAAAATTGTAAATTCATTTCCAAGTGCCAACCTAGTAAGGATTTTTAGACTTTAAATACAAATTTGTATTTAAATTTTTAAATACAAGCTAACAGATGTGTTCTTTTTAATGTCTTTGTGGTTAAAACCAAACTGAACTAATGTAAATATTTAAAGCTCTTGTTAATCATATACTTCTGCTACAGTTCCAAGCAGACATGCTTGTGCTGTCTGCTTAATCGGTACAGTGGGTCTAAAAATCTGTTTGACGGAAAGCTCTATTCTTCCTCCCCCAAAAGATCAATAACAAGGCTGCCACCGGAGAAGAGGTTCCTAGAACAATAGTGGTGACCACTCGCTCTCAGTATGGTCTGCCTGAGGACTCCATTGTCTACTGTAACTTCAACCAACTGTACAAGATTGACCCCCCAACTCTGCAGATGTGGGCTAATGTAAGCACAGCCAAGCTGTATCCTTGGCAGATCTTCACTCTTTTGTGTGTTACAAGTGCAAAAGTAATCACTTTTCTTGTTCTTTCTCTTTCTTATTTCAGATTCTGAAACGTGTGCCAAACAGCGTTCTCTGGCTCTTGCGCTTCCCAGCTGTGGGGGAGCCCAACATCCAGCAGTATGCCCAGAACATGGGCCTTCCTGTGAACCGCATCATCTTCTCCCCTGTTGCCCCCAAAGAGGAGCATGTGAGGCGTGGCCAGCTGGCTGATGTCTGCCTTGACACACCTCTCTGCAATGGCCACACCACTGGCATGGATGTCCTCTGGGCTGGCACCCCAATGGTCACAATGCCAGGTCAGTGTAAGTCTGGTGTGTTTAGTGACAGACTGGTGTGTTAGTGATACACTGATAAGAGATTAGAAATAAATTTACCATTAATGACCTTAAATTCTAAACAGAATGGGCCAAACTATAGAATATACATTATGTATTACCATTTTTCTCCCTAAAATGGAAGAAGCTGCTTACCTTCTCTCCAAAAAGAAACATAAAACAATAATATTGCAAAAATATTGACAGTCCCAAATTTTATTTGGAAATAAACACAACTGTATGGCAAGTCTTAGCTTTTATTGTTATCAGTTTTTGGGAACCCTGTTATTGCATTTGACCATTTTTGGCTTCTCTGTGTTGAATGTAGGTGAGACACTTGCTTCCCGTGTGGCTGCCTCTCAGCTGACTTGCCTTGGCTGCCCAGAGCTTATTGCACAGAGTCGCCAGGAGTACGAAGATGTGGCCGTCAAGCTTGGAACAGACATGGAGTAGTAAGTCAGCTTAACCAACTACTAAACTAATGCCTTCATAAAAGTCCTTAACTTGTAAATGGGAGTATTCTTTTGTGGGTGCATTTATCTGCAGACTAGAAAAATATCAATACCTGAGAAGAGGGAAGGAAAGCGGGTGTATTAGACGGGTGTCTTTTAACATTTCAGCACCATTTAAACCTGTCCCCTTGTTTTCTGCTGCAGTTTGAAGAAGGTCCGATCCCGTGTGTGGAAGCAGCGTATCTGCAGCCCACTTTTCAACACTAAGCAGTACACCATAGACTTAGAGCGTCTCTACCTACAGATGTGGGAGCATCACGCGGCTGGTGCCAAACCCGATCACCTGTTGAAGATGCAGCTGCTTGACAGCAGTGAAAGCGCATGAGCTTCCCCGTCTACCCTCCACAAGTTCCCCAACACCCGTGTTTCTTCAATTTTCATCAGTGTCAGAGACATCCTAGAGCCTGCTGTTGAGTATCATCACCATGATCTGACCCTTCAGCCACAGATTTTGTTTCTATGAGCCAGTGAGGAGAGCGTGATGATTAAATCTCCTTCACTGAGACTCCTTTCCTCAGAAATCTTGCTCACACTGGCTATACTTCTGCTGCTTCTCTGTTCTGCTTACGTGTAGACTTTTGAAGACGGAGCAATCTTGCGTCCTGTTGTGACCTTTGTGTCTTTTGATGGGTTTTTTTTTCCCCCTAAGCATCAGTGGGACAGTGTTGAAGTTCAACACTTTGGTATGTTCCTGCAAGGAACAATTGGCTTTAACATATGCTGACATGAATGTTTGCCTTTTAGTTAGCGGGTACGTTTCTTTATGTATTTTAGTCTGTTTATCATGACCTGGAATAGATATGTGACTTGTAATGATTCTTCAGTGCTTCATTTTTCTCACGTTAGTAATGCTAAACACTTTCAGTTGTATTGTTTCAAAAAGAATAATGTCTATTGGCCCAGAATGTCTATGGAGAAGCTAGAATGAAGACCGCCTCACTGCAAATCTGATAATAGCCTGCAGACTACCCTAGATTTCATCCTAAATGCTAAATAGTTTTATTATTTTTAGCAGAAAGGTTTGAGGTAAGTATGTTCTAAGTTCATTTTGTCTTCCTGTTGATCATTTTATTTATGCTCTGTCATTGAAATTGCAAGGCTCTTACATAAACTGAAATAATAAATAAATGTGGCAAACCCTCCAAATGAGTCTTCATTTTAACTGACCATGCATATTTATTGTAATTAGTGTGATTGCAGTAGACAGTGAACAGTTGTTCAGTATTTCAAAAACAGTTTCCTCAGTTGAGCTTTCTCTTAGGGGTTAGACATTGGTCACACAGTGGTTTCTAAAACATGTGCAAGCTTAAATAAATTCAGTTTTTGGAAATATGATTAGCTGATTGAAAACTGGATAAATGACAGGTGTCCAGGTATAAAAAGTTCCAGAGACGAATGGTGCAGAATCCCAACTTCTGGAAGATGTGAGCTGCTTTATTACTTAGGCTCTTAATGAACAGAGGAGCAAACAAGTGTGAATTTATATTATCATTCGGCTTGCTGTAAAAAAGCTCACTTTTCTTAAAATATTTTGCCAATATCCACATATCTGACATTTTCTAGCTCGTATGAGACAGCAAACAAAGTAAATACAGTATTCCTGGTCTTTAATGCATTGATGGTCTGTTACAGAGGTTTCTACTGAATGATGGTAGTTTATAACATTGTTAGAAAAATCCAGTGTTTCACATGACCACCTTAGAATCTGCTGTTCTAGTTTTTTTATTGCTCCATGTTTGATAAAGTTTAAAAGCAAATCAGAGGATGTCTTAATTTTTTTATTTAAACTATAAAATGCAGGGTTTTTTAACTGATTAAATATAAAATAATGAAAGTGATTTTCTTTTTTTTATTCTATTCATTTGTTAAAAAGATCTGCCTAAGTTGTCAGTAAAACTGCTCACAGAGACACAGCTCTGGAGTGTGTGATTATCCAGGTGATCAACCGTGTCTGAACCAGTCTGTGCGCCATCAGCAACCCACACATTGTGAACTAACTGAGATCACATTTCCCCATTCTGATGATTGATATATAAATTAATTATGATTGGGGTTACATTAATATTTAATTGTGTTTGTTTTTGAATTACTAAAGTGAGCCATGGCTCAGATCTGGCCCAGATGCTCCAGAATGTGAGACATTTAGTATAATGCAAAAAAAGTCTGCATGCCATTACAAACTTTAATTGTGGCTACTAAAATTCTGACCCTCAATGCACTTGACATTGCTATAACTGGTCCATGAGTGCCTTAAGTGCCAGAATCTTCTGCTATTTAGGTTCCCAATACAGTCAATTAAGTCATTTTATCTGGATGGGGTGCCGGGTTCGATCCCCCATATCGAGAAGACACTACTGAATTGCCCTTTGTGCAAGGCACCAAAATCCCTAACTGCTCACCAGGTGCCATGGATAGGGGTTGCCTACTGCTCCAGGCAAGTGTGTTTACCGCCCCCTAGTGTGGGCCTTCACTATTGTCTGTTTAAATAGGATAAATGTGAAGGTCAAAATCTTCTTTGTGCAAGCACAGGAGGTCAGTCACTTCCACTTAGACACACACACACAGAAAAGAAACTAACCCACACGGACATCTCCACAGTAACAGTAACCTAAGCTCAGGATGAAACCAGGGAATGAAACAATATAATTTAATTGAAAATAATGTATTATATTGCAGTGAATGATATTATAATGTAAATGATTTTCATGACTTTAAAAAGTAAACACGTGTTGACAAGACTCTAGGAAATGAGCAGGTGTTCGGGTGTTCCTATTAAAATGAACAGTGAGTGCATATTAAGATATCTAGAATTGTGTAGTGAGGTCCGAGACTAATTTAATGATTGGTCAATTAAAATAGTAGTTCATTTATAAATGTCTCTCACTGGGTGCAGCACAGAAATAAGCCCTGGACAGGGTGCCAATCCAATGCAGAGTAACACACATATATACACACTCACACCTAAGTTTAGCACATTTAGAACATCCTATTAACCTACCATGTGTGTTTACAAGGTGGAATGAAACCAGAGGACCTGGTGAAAACCACAGACACAGAGAGGACACTCCAAACTCCTCACAGACAGAGTGAGGCTCAAACACAGAACCTCAGATCTCTGGAGCTGTGTAGCACACACACTACCTGCAGCACCACCGTGATTTCTTATAATATACGACAATTTTGATATTATTATTGATATATGACGATTATGCATGTTTCTGCTTAGTTACAAGGTTAATAATCACATCCATAATTAAATCTCAATAAAAATAAAATAAAAATTATAAACAAAACCTTAAAGATTTTTTAATTGACATAAATATCTCAGCCATTTATATATTTCCTGTTTTATAATCATTTATGCCATTTTATACTTGATCCCAAACACATTTCAATTTCACATTAAAGGTGGACAACTGATAAATTGCCCCTAAATGAGCATGAATTAATGTTCTGAATATTTTATTGGTCATCCATCTGTATTTATTTGTGACTGTGAGATTAAAAGAAATTAATAATTTTCATTTTTCAATAATCACTAAAAACAATCTCTGAATAATACTTCTGAACACTAAGGTTTTAGTGAAGGTGTGTTTTTATATTGTAATTATATGTAAAAAAAAAAATGAGAAGATGAGAAATGTGTAACAAGAAAGAGACACTTAAGACATGAGTGTTTAATAAAATTTATTTATTAATTTACTGATAATTTAAAAAAGCTGCACTACAGTTATCAGAAATTTATCCATATTTATACATTAATTACAGATATTAATATTTTTTATATACAGCAATTATTTAGCTTATACAGAAGGATTAATATGGCAGTAATAATCACTAACATTAACCAGATTTAAAAATAGATTATATAATGTTATTATCATTAATGTTTTTGTTAAATGTTTTATTTAACATTATTTCACATTAACATTATAAGCACTATGGTATAAAGAGATAAACACACTCTAGACTGTCGGGGGGAAGTGGGGTGAAGGATGTAGCTTACTACATCTATAATAACAGTGATAATCTATAAACTTTAAACTTATAAAAGAATAATAAAGTATTTACAAAAACAGATATTTAAATCTCCACTAACATAATTAATCAATATTATACATTGCCTACATATTTTATTATTTTTTAAAATATATTTTATTTTTCATAATTTTATAATAAATCGTACATACATAAAATATTAATATAATTTCCTAATGATACAGAATTACATTAAAAACAAAATTGTAAAATGGTTTGAATTTCTAGGTTATGTTAAAAGTCCAGCAGTAATGGAGGCTAAGGTTTAAATACTTACCAACAAAAAGACTAACGCTGGAGCCCAAGGATTAAATATTTACCACCAAAAAGACTAACGCTGGAGCCCAAGGAATAAATATTTACCACCAATAAGACTAAAGCTGGAGCCCAAGGATTAAATATTTACCACCAAAAAGAGTAACGTTGGAGCCCAAGGAATAAATATTTACCACCAAAAAGACTAACGCTGGAGCCCAAGGATTAAATATTTACCACCAAAAAGAGTAACGTTGGAGCCCAAGGGTTAAATACTTATCATCAAAAAGACTAACGTTAAACAGGATCTACATGCCACCTTTTCCTTGGAGGGGCTTCTTGACTGTCCTCTTCATCCCTTATTCTAATTATCCCCTGTTGCTGGCCGTCAATCATTGTCAAGCCCACAGCATAAGGCTGACTAAAGACATGGTCATCTGGGTCAAACTCCATGTGAGGATAGGACACAGGAGTAGTAGAAGGGGATGGGCTCAACAAAGGGGATGGGCTGCACCTGGAGGATGAGCTACTCATAGGGCATGAGCACCACACAGGTGGTGGGCTACTCATAGGGGATGGGCACAACAGAGGTGATGGTCTTCTTTCAGGGGGTGGGCACCACATAGGTGATGGGCTTCTTACAGGGGATGGGCTTCTTACAGGGGATGGGCACCGCAAAGGTGATGGGCTTCTCACAGGGGATGGGCGCCGCAAAGGTGATGGGCTTCTTATTGGAGATGGCCTCAGCAAAGGTGATGGGCTTTTTACAGGTAATGGGTCTCTTATGGGAGATGGGCACCACATAGGTGATGGGCCTCTCAAGGGAGATGGGCAGCACATGGGTGATTGGCCTCTTATGGGAGATGGGCACCATATAGGTGATGGGCCTGTCATGGGGGGTGGACACCACATAGGTGATGGGGCTCTAATAACTGATGGGCACCACATAGGTAATGGGTCTCTCATGGGAGACGGGCCTCTCATGGGAGATGGGCACCACATAGGTGTTGGACCTGTCATGGGGGATGGGCACCACATAGGTGTTGGACCTGTCATGGGGGATGGGCACCACATAGGTGATGGGCCTGTCATGGGGGATGGGCACCACATAGGTGATGGGCCAGTCATGGGGGATGGGCACCACATAGGTGATGGGAACCACATAGGTGATGGGCCTCTCACTGGGGGTGGGCCTCTCATGGGGGTTGGGCCTCTCATGGGGGATGGGCCTCTCATGGGAGATGGGCACGACATAGGTGATGGGCTTCTCATGGGTGGGGAGCTCATTACAGAGGATGGGCTCAGTAAAGGTGATGGATTCAGCAAAGAAAACACATACTCACCACCTTCTTGCACTTGCTGACCAAGTCTGTAACTATCGTCTTCATAGCCACTCTTGGTCAGCTCACTGGCCAGAAACAGGGTTCCTGTGTCAAAAATGAGGAACAGACAGTGAGACACATCTTCACAAGGAAGCAGGACCATTAGTTTGAATGGCACAGCTGAAACTGTTTCATTGGACACAACACAATTCCACAAGATGTATTCTCCTATAACTTGTACAGTGTTTTTATTAGATTTTTTTTATTAGAGTGTTTGTTCACTGTTGCATTTCAGCCACACACAAAAACACAAAAAAACCAAACCATTAATTTAATGACATTCCGTGAAAAAAAAGGA
Source organism: Duopalatinus emarginatus (assembly GCA_028565595.1). Classification (NCBI taxonomy): domain Eukaryota; kingdom Metazoa; phylum Chordata; class Actinopteri; order Siluriformes; family Pimelodidae; genus Duopalatinus; species Duopalatinus emarginatus. Next base: position 1,118,499 of record JAOVVF010000048.1, read on the forward strand.
AAATGACTGTGGACGCTGTTCTGTGATCTGAGGAATAAAAATCCATAACCAGCTACTCAATGAATTACTGAAGTTCCTCCGTTATTTCTCGTGAATGTTGATCCTTTTAGACTCGTTACAACGTGACATTTGCATGGAAACTTTTTCACAGTTTCACTAAACTTCCCTAACCTGAGAACTGAAACAGCGCGCGCTCCCTGTCTCTCCTCCGTGTTTACACATGCGCGAGAGAACCTACTGCAGTCCTACTGGTCAGCGTCTAGAATCGTGTCGGGAAAATGGCAAAATTTCTAACATGCTAGACTTTCACGTCAGTGATCGGTAATTATATTACACTGCACGACCGTTTGTCGTTTCCGACGCTCATATTCGGGCCGCGACAAACCCGTGACAATCGGGCTGAATTCATGTAGTCTGATCCAGGTTTAATCCTTACTAATATTTATTTTAGCGTAATAATTTGGGTTATAAAGAAACTCTTGATAAACTGTAAGTGAACGAACTGATTTTTCTAACAAGACAGCACCCACATCCCACCCGTTTTCAGTGTTTATGGTTCAGCTCGATGACTGATAAGAAAATGACTGACTGATTAAAAGACATTTTACACACAGAGTGCGGATCATTTTCGACTCAGTAACGAGTCTAGCCCTCACTGAGCACTTAATTTTCTAATAACTCAGAGTTCAAAGCACTGAAAAGGAAAAACTGGCTCACCGGTCCCAAGTCGACTCGGATGAGAGTCCTGGTCCATCTGGTGCAGGAGATGCAGAGCGTCTTCCATCCTGGAGATGCAAAAGGATGAGGTACAGGGATGAAGTCTCGGTGCTGTATAGAGATAAAAGCTCAGAGGTGCTGTATGGAGATAAAAGTTCAGCGGTGCTGTATGAAGATCAAAGATCAAAGTTCAGCGGTGCTGTATGAAGATCAAAGATCAAAGTTCAGCGGTGCTGTATGAAGATGATCTGGACTTTTCTTCACAACTGAAGATTTGGTTTGAAAATAACCTTGGAAACAGAATTTAAACAGAAACAAACATTCCAACTTTTAACACAAACATTCACCTGTCACGTGACACGCCCTCACAGAGACACGCCCTAATTAATAATTCCACTCATAATTACTGTCTGTTTATTAAAACACTGTACATAATAAAAGTTTTTTTTTAATAATTCACAAGTATTGGAAAAGCCTTTTATAATTATGTTATGAATATAATTTATAATTATATTTATAAATTATATTATAAATAAATGTGACATCTTACAAAATAAAAGTCATTCTTTTCGTTATTATTATTATTATTATTATTATTATTATTATTATTATTATTTTATTTTATTATTTTTTTTTATTAGTAGTACATTTGTGTCTAAAAATATGACCACTTAATTCTCATAATATTTCAACTATACTCTCAAAATATTACACCACATGACTTTTAATCTGGAAATTGACTGATATAAACTACGGTGGTAGAGAAAGCCTATCACACTGCAAAACTATTAACTATTATACAGGTTAAAAACTCACTGCAGATTCTCAAAACACAAGCATCAGAATGATAAATTCAATTTAATTCAATTCAATTTTATTTACAAAGCGCTTTTAATAATGGACAATTGTCCCAAAGCAGCTTTACAGAAAATAATGAAAAGGGTTATACATTTATAGAATTATTTAGAAATTTTATCCCTA
>JAOVVF010000048.1:1132652-1147743 GCA_028565595.1 Duopalatinus emarginatus
AGATATTTGGGATATTGGATATTTTATTTACCACATATTTTTAAATATTTCAATATTTTAATTCTACCCCACCTACCCATTTGCCCCACAAAAAGTTCTTTACTTTTATTATTATACTCATGGCAACATGACAAATTCTAATATACGACCACAAATCTAAAACCGGGGCGGGCACTAAAAAAAGTGCCCTCCATTCATTGGTCAAATCAGTGGCGTAATATGACGTTTACCTCTTTTCATTGGTCGGACACGTGCGTTCTTTCGAGAACACCGGATCAGCGCAACCAATGGCAGCGGTCGCTACACTCAGCTGATAGGTTCATTGGTTTACTCTCAAATTATACATGGTTGAGAATATAGTGCACTATATAGGACGTACAACCCACTAAGCTGTGCCCTATATAGTGCATTTATAAGGGGAATATGAAGTCATTTAGGATTCAGTCTTTGGTTTGTGTGAAAAATACAAACAGTGTCACGAATGAATCGACTCTTTGAGCCGACCCAGACAGGCAGACCTGTAACTGTAACTTATTATTTAATTCAGTGAGACTTTCTGTATTTTTGCATCAAGTCATAGTGATTTTACAATAATGTACGAAAATAAGCTGATTTTGTTTTTTTATATTATTATAAAATGGCAGTGAGCCGTTTCGGAGCCGATTCATATTGACTCAAGTTAACTGAAACGAAATATTCGACTCACTGAAAAGAGCCGAAAGTTCAAAGTGTCTTTACTACAGGTGTGTGTGTGTGAGTGTCTGCCTATATGTGTGTATATATATATATATATATATAGAGGTTTACTACACATCTGTTCTGTAAGTGTTTGGAGGTTAGTCTCAGCTGTAGTGTATGAACAGCTGGTTGTGTGTCAGAAGTTTATTTAATCTGTATGTTTAATAGTTCATTCAGAACTTTTACAATGGTAACGCGCATCCGGCCGGTGAGTGTGTGTCTCTACTTTATTACTGTTAACCTCTCTGGATCTCAGTAATATACTGACAACTGTCTACTCATACTGTGTTTTATTTAATTTTAATTAAATTAATTTATTAATTAAGTTTATTAATTAATTAAGTTTTAAGTTTAGTACAGTATAGTATAGCTGTTCATAAAAATACAGTTATAATTTTTTTTGGGATCTTTATAAGTAATCCTGTTATGTAATCACCAACATACATTTCTATATACCAATATATGTCTCTATGTCCATATTTTCATTACTGCTGATGTATTATCATTTATTTAATATTTTTTAATACATTTTACTCCATCATCATTATTATTATTATTGTTGTTATTATTATTACTATTACTATTATTATTACTATTATTATTATTATTATTATTATTATTATTATTATTATTATTATAAAGAACATACCATTATTGTCATGCCATTCAAATAACTTGTATGGATAATTAATAAACCCAGATATCTGAGAAGTTGCTGTTATAATCCCGATTGTAAGCTTTAAATAAAAGCATCTACCAAATAAATGTGAATGCATTGGACACCAGGCTATCACACGGCTCCATAAATAAACATATTGACACATGTCTGGAAACCTCGGAGACATTTGGTGTAGATAGCCTCCGTTCATGCATGTTCTTGAGAAGAAGGCAGAGAACCCGGAGGAAATTAAGGGAGTAACCAAGCTCAGGATTGAACCTGGGACCCAGAAACTGTGAGGCATCAACGCTTCAGCGCAAACTACCATGTTAAATCTACAAAGTGTAAAATACCAAAAGCTTAACTGTGAACCAAAGTAAAAAAAGAGAAATTATCAAAAAGGTTATTGTTTATATTCCAGTGCTGAGATAGTAAAGGTTTGCTGTTTTCTGTGAACAGAGCAGTAAAAGATGTGCTGTCATTGGAGGCTCTGGCTTTCTGGGGAGGCACCTTGTTGAGCGTCTGGTGGAGAAAGGCTACTCGGTGGCTGTGTTTGATATCGCACAGAGATATGAGCTTCCTGGAGTCACGTTTCACCAAGGAGACTTGTGCGACAAACAGGTGATCAGATCTTTGCGCTTCATAGGAAACATTTTGCGATGCATCCTCAAAAAAGGATTTTTCCAACATTTAATTTTACTTGCTTGACTCATGAAAAAAGTTAAACGTGTTTAAATGACTGATTTAATGACCTTTATTTATAATCTCATCTGTGCATGTGCATTGCTGGAATAATCTTAGAGCGTATAAATGACTTATATGTTTGAAAGAAAGAAAGTTGAAAGTGAACTATTTGCCTACTCTGTTTACACATAGAGGAATTTGACCAAAACACAATTTCCCTGTCCACAGTGCCTGGGGAGCATTTGGGGGGGGTCTGGTGCCTTGCTCAGACCACTTCAGTCATGGAAGTGGAAACATTCCGTTCACATTTTATGACGATTGTATATAATTCACACATTGCAAAATGTTGGCTAGGGTTGGCAAGACATTCATTAATGAGTGAGGAACAGAACACTTTGCTTCATTATTTTGTATCATTCTTCCTATTTTAGGCTTTGCTCAAAATCATGAAGGACGTATCCCTGGTGTTTCACTGCGCTTCTCCTTCACCAGGCTGCGATGACAAAAATCTCTTCTGGAAAGTTAATGTTGAAGGGACACGCACTGTTATTGAGGCTTGCCAAGAGGCCGGGGTGCAGGTATCGAAATTACACTTCGGGCATACGCTATATAACCAAATGTCGGTGGACACCTATGGACACATAAGTGGTTCCTCTTCAAACAATTGCCACAAAGAATGTGTATATACACAGATCTGCCAAAACCTAAAACCACTGACAAGTAAAGAAAATAACATTGGTTATCTAATCATAATAGCACCTCTCAAGTGTTGGGACATATTAAGTAACACGTGAACTGTCAGTTCTTAAAGCTGATGTGTTGGAAGCACAAAAAATGGGCAAGTGTAAGGATTAACTTTGACAAGGGCCATATTGTGGTGGTTAAATGACTGAGTCAGATCATCTCCAAAACAGCAGGTCTTATGGGGTGTTCCTATAGAACAGACGGATCTGTTGCTGACCTACTGAAATTCTGACTATAATCCAGGCCTCCTCATTCAACATCAATGCCCAATCTTACTAATGCACAGTCATGAATGACCTTGCTGCATTAATAGCTATTTAACTGATTATTTTTCTCCAGACATATGAATTGCTCTGATAGGACAAAGGCTCAGTGGTTTTTATACAATTATAAGCTGTGGTGCTGATAAAGAATGGCTTGTTAGTTTGTCATGATTTATTATAAACCCCAGTCACTTTTCATTTTTAATGCTAATTTGCCTGATGTTTTTTTCATGGCCCTATAATCTGGTTTGTAGAAACTTGTCCTAACCAGCAGTGCCAGTGTGGTGTTTGAAGGAACTGACATCAAGGATGGAAAAGAAGATTTGCCTTATGCAAAAAGACCCATTGATTATTACACAGAAACCAAAATCCATCAGGAGAAGGTAACTATGTGTTTGGGTATTTTATGCTCATTAACCTTGTTTAAGCACTGTCAGGGACAGATATATGACCAAAAGCCATACTTTAAGTAATCCAAGCAATGTTTTATTTCTCTTTGCCTGTTGGGTAGCTAGTCTTACAGGCATGCAATAAAGAAAAAGATTTCCTCACCGTGGCAATACGTCCTCATGGGATCTTTGGCCCACGAGACCCCCAGCTTGTGCCCATTCTTGTAGATACAGCACGCAAAGGCAAGATGAAGTTCATCATTGGGTAAGTGAGAGTAACATAAGCAATGTTAATGTCCCTGCATGTAACCTACATGCTCCATGCTCTATGCATGCATCTCAGTTCTAGCTAAAAGTAGCCAGCTGTTTGTTTTAGCTCTAACGGATGCTTCTAAACCTTACATCAACTTATCCCAGGATCAGACTACATGATATTTGTCTTTTTACAATGTTTACTATGAAAATAAGTGTGCCATAAATTTGTCCCATTTCTTGGTCAGGAAACTGGCAACACGACGTGTTTGATGCCAACCAATCATTGTTCATGTTCTTGTCTTTTTGAGTATGTACTGTAGGTTGTCGGGTTTTAGAAACGTCAAGGATCACATTGTTGGAGACGTCAACCTAGACCAAAAGAGAAACAATTCTGACATATAATAGGGCATAATGATTTTGTAATAGGGTGTCCCAGATGCCAAATGTCACAATACATGGCCCATTCCTTGTTCCCAGAACTCTTGTTCAAATCCAACACTGGACATTTTTGATACGACAAAATTGTGTCAAAATTGGGCTAAATTCCTGTACAGACATGACTACAGAACATCTATTGGTCTAATGTAAAATAACCAACAAACCTAAATTGTGCAGAAGTGTGTATTTCTTTCGGCCTACCTCTAGGGCATGGGCCTAGATGATCAGGTGGTCTGGCATAAAACTATTAATAGATTATGGGATTAAGAGTGCCTTGGGCTGGAATCTCACTTCTCTCGTCTGAGACATATTAATGCTTTGTGATATTAAAGTTTGCCAGCTCTGCTTCTTGAATCTCTTAGCTATGCATGCATTTACCAGTGAATCAGGGATCATCAAGGGTGCAAGGTGGTTGTGACGAGGCAGTTCATGTTTACAGGTGTTGGAGCACTTTGAATTGGCCAGTAAACCTATGAAAAGTCCAAAGAACTTTGTCTTATTCTGAGGTCCCTTGTAGCAGAGTGTCTCTCTCCAGTGACAATGTACAAATTTCTTATTTTACTATACTGGCATCGGGGGCATTTATTCCTAGGTAGTCAATTAATAGTCTGAAGCCGCCTCCTTTATTTCGAATGATGAAGAATCCAGCTATTGCAGGCGATGTTTGAGTGCTGCACTCCTCCATGGCCTTGAGCGAGATAATTGCAGTTGAGTATTGGAGTGGAACCAGAGAGAGGTTTGATTGAGGCTTGCGTATGTTAAACACAAGACTGATCTTGAAATCTGATTCTGGGCTTTGAGTGGTGATAGCTGCAATGATTAGGCTGGGATATTGTAGCCATGATATAAGAAAAACTGTGACATTGGAGACCTAAGGACAAGGCATACTTGACTGAGGATATGACAAGAAACAAAACATTTTCAGAAGGTAAAATTTCCAAGGTGAAATGCATCATGGCATCGCCTATGGGTCCTCAATTCAGCACTTTCTCATATAGATGCACCAGAAGTGATTTGGTCTTTATTTGGAGCTCTACTTTGTGTGAGGAGGGCATCGTCAATGCCCCTATATCCAACAGTGCTTAAACAATAGACAGATTTGAGTCATACAGATGTCATATTTGAATGATTTTTGCAGGTTATCCAAGCAAATAGAGAGACCAGTGTGTGTGAATCCAGGGATGCTTGCTTATTTGGTGATCAAATCATTACACTGTATCCTGAAATACACCAGCTGTATTGCTTTTTATTAGTGACAGGCAAAAATGTACCGCACTCAACAGCAAAACTTTCATTCAGTCATGTACTCTCACACTGCTTGAGCTCTAAAATGTAAAGCAATCAGTGGAAGATTGCTTTTTGAGAATTAAATACTAAACATAAAGAGAAATCCACACAACTTCATTTCACTGTGAAATTCCTTTTAAGATGGCTGTTGCATCGCTTCCTTGCTGGAAAACATTATCAGAAGATTGCTTTTTAAAGAATTAAATGCAGACTTCATGTCAGAAGCAAATGCCATCGGTTGTAATAGGAGAAGGAGAGAATGTTATTATCTAAGAGGTGCTATCCTCTGTATAAAATAACATCCTTTATAGTTTGTTTTTGGCTCATTAATTCGTCATTCCTGCTGTATTCATTATCATTATGATTTTTAGAATTAAAAACATGATAAATATGCAAATATTGCAATATACGGCAAGATGTTATAACATTTCCTATAACATACTTTTAGTGAATATTAGAAACATTACCATTTTTTGATAATATATAATGATCTTTTTTAAATGCAAGTCTTTATCGAATTCTCTACAAAAGAAAAAATGCAGTAATGTAGTACTGGGAATCTTGCTGTCATGTTTGCATATTAAAACAGTAAATATTCTCTCTAGATCTCACAGGAGTTTGTACAGTTTCCTGCAAAGCCATGGTGACTCTGGCCTACATGTGTAGTCTATTATTTGATATGGTATTTAACAGGGGCCAGTGGGGCCTGGTGCCACCAGATGTCGCTGTGGAGCAGTGCACAGTCTGATAATTGGGGCTTGATAAAGGCAGCTTTATTCCTACTGGGATTGGCAAGTAGCAAGCTACCAAACTCCCATGCCTTAGCAACCAACCTTAGTTTGGCATGTCCTCTCTAACACTATATGCTTTCAGTACTCAGCTGTGGAGCACAATCATGTCACATCCGTGGTGTGAGCAGGAAAAGAAAAATAATAAAATGACATACATAGTTTATACGTATAGTTTATATGTCTATGAAGACGTTCGGTCTGCTATGCTATCAATTGGAAATGAATTCATTCATAGATCGGTAAAGTTTGACATATAAATGATTGACAGGTTTGGCCAGATGAAAGATCCTCATGCATCTTTTCAACCAGTGAAGTCACTGGTAGTGTAATATTGTATTATACCACAGTAATTGTGTACTGCTTAATAACTGCTTAATGCGATGCTGTATATATCAGTTGTATGAGATTGTTGATAATGTCAGGCATAACTTTATATATCATAGCCCTGTGATGCCTTATTTTAATGTTTGCGTTTGTGATTTAATTGATGAGGTGTGTTTGGATTCATTAATGAGGCACATTCAGATACAGTGAGAAAGTAGGTTGCTCTCAAGAGCAAGTCTTAAATGGATATAAGTTAATCATTCATGATTAATAATAAATGGTTGTGAATGAATTAATATTTGTACAGCAGCAGATCAGTATTTGGTACAAACCAAACCAAAATCAAAGCTATTTGTGTGTGTGCTGAATTAAATGTATAAGATAAGTTAGATGATGAAAGAACATCCTGAATTAAAATTTTAAGGCTGCTGTATTTATACTTTGTTACATATTTGCTATGTGATTTTCCAGAGATGGTACTAACCTAGTGGACTTCACCTACGTGGAGAATGTAGTCCATGGCCACATCCTAGCAGCTGAGCATCTGAAACCAGACTCCCCACTTTGTGGAAAGGTGTGTATGTGTTCGTAAATGGGTGTCGTTAACTAGGCCGGGACAGTGGAAGGTTTGGCATTGAGAAGAGCACAGTTCTGTGTGTAATTTATATGAGAGGGCATTATTGTGTATATGATTATACTTAAGAAAGAGCCAACATGTTGAACATGGAATAACTCCTGCCTCAAAGCAAGTGAAAATAAGGGTATGTAAGTGAAGGTAAAGTTGTCCTAAATCACTGTGTAGTTTTAAGTGTACCTAGATCAAATCTTTGTTAGTAAGTGAGTCTTTATCCGTTACACAATCTGACACCAATAAGAAATGCTACCTCAGACGTCCTGACATGAACTAAGAAAGCAGTGCCCATATTGTTCAGTGTTAAATACATGTTTAGTCTGAAATTATTGCTTAGATTAAATTTTATTGCGCTTTACAGTAAATAAGCAGCATTCAAAATCATTTTCTGCCGGGTTGGTAGCTAATACTTGCTTGCTGTTGTTCTGCTGCCTGACATTGTCTGTCTTTAAAAGATTAACACTGGGCACACTAAAGCAGCTGATGACCAATTAATAAAGCACAACAGGATGTACTGTTATTGGAAAATAATCAATGACAGGCTGGTATAATGCTAAAGATTATAAATTTCTAAACAATAGCACATCCTGAAGTGCTTCACAGTATGCTTTTAAACCGTCGGCACTATGCCAACAATTAACATGTTTAACTACAAGACATGCTCATTCATTAGCTTGTTTATTTAGGTTATATAAGCTAGTCATGTTACAAATTGTTCCATCTCCTTTATCTTGAAGATTTACCTGTGCTGGAAAACATTACAGCTTTACCTCTGCTATGAAATGCCGACACTGAAGACTCCTTGTTAGAAATACTTAAGAAACATCTCCCTTATTGAGGCTTATGTGGAGTTTCCACTATACAAGACCCTGTATTACTACAGACATCTTAAATATGTACTCTAAGGGAAAAAATCTATGCTTAATCTACATCTCCTGAAATCTAAAACCCTTACATTTACCTTTTTCTGTGTTTTTGAGGTTAAAGCACCTTTAAAAAAAAAAAGAAAGAAAAGAAAACTCCCTGTAGGATTCATTGGTGGAGTTAGACCAATTAGCCATAACATTAAATGCATCTGCCTAAACATCTCTGAACAGTGAGTCATGGACTCCACAAGACTTCTGAAAATGTTCTGTGGTATCTGACACCAAGACATTAGCAACATATCCTTCAGTGGATCTCCTGTGGGAGATCCCCAACCACATCAATGGAGATTTAGTTTCCTTAAACCTGCCTCCAGGTCACTGGTTGATACCTGACAGGAACCAGAAACACCTAAATAGCGCTGCTGTTTTTTTAGATGCTCTGACAAAGTCATCTAGACATTACACTTTTTCTTGCTTCCAACAAATCAACTTTGAGAACTAACTGCTTAGTTGCTGCCTAAAATATATTAAACTGTAAAAAGATAATTACTTTACCTGTCAGTGGTTTTTAATGTTATGGCTGTTTGATGTTATATGAGTGAAGTTATGGGCAAGTTTTAAGTTCTAACCTGAGGCAGTTGGCTTCGTGCAAATGTTTAACTTGTAGTTTAAAGCACAAACATAGTGGATATTTATAATTCTTGACTTCAGACAGTTGGCTTTAGTTCAGTTAACTCTAGGTGAATGGAACATAAATGAGTTATGGATATAAAAGATTAGTGGGATTAATGTCTTCAGTTTACAAATGACCAAATAATACCAAATAATAAAACCTTGAATGACCATCATATGGTGTTATTGTAGATGAGATCTCAATCTGTGGCCATGTGTAGTCTTTAATTGGGTTCAAAATATGGTGCAGACATAATAATAATAATAATCTTGAGGACATTGTTTTGCCATTAATGCCTTTTTCCTGTAGAGAAACGTCAGTGATATTTGGAGCATGTTATTAAAAAGAAATTCAATTTAACAGTGTGACGATTAGAAATGAGTTTTTAATATAATTAATTAATAACAACAGATTTTTAAACATTGCTCTGTTAAAAAGCACTGTTTTCTTTATGACGTGCTTCAAATATGTCATGTTATATGTCATGCTCCAGTCATGTTACATAAACAGCACATTTCCTTTCATCTCTGACTGTTCCTCAGGCCTACCACATAACCAACGATGAGCCGATACATTTTTGGGATTTTATGTCCAAGGTGCTGGTCGGTTTAGGCTACGATGCCCCTCGCTACCACCTGCCCTACATTCTTGTTTATGGAATAGCCATGCTGCTGTGGGTGATTACCCTTCTACTGCGTCCTCTGGTAAACATCAAGCCCACTTTCACCCCCATGCGTGTGGCACTGGCTGGCACCCATCATTACTACAGCTGTTCCCGTGCCAAGGAGGACATGGGCTACCAGCCAGTGGTGAGGCTTCAAGAGGCCATAGCTCGAACTGTGGCCAGCTACCCACATCTGAAAAGAGGAGACTAATGTTTTATTGAAGCTGTATCATGTGGACTGTGTGTGTATCAGACTATTGGTTTGTGTAGATCTTTGTTGAAGAAGAACAACCACACCAAAAGTGTACATCCCAAAGCTGTCCATTTTTGTTGTACTTTTTATCTGTTTACAGGTACATTTAATGTTTTGGAAGTTCCTGATTTGAGATTCCTGTTATCACTTGCATTATAACAACCACAGACAATCCTCACATTTTATTTTCTTTAGGTTGTGTGGATAAAATAAATAAAAAACAGCCTTATGTAAAGCAGTGATTGAAATACATCTGACAGCACTGTCAGAGCTGCAATTATAGAAAATATATCAATGAATTCTGACCAGTCAGGTTTATTAAAGCCATGTCATGTTTTTGTTCGACTCTGCATGATACTAAATTGCATCACTAATTAATATCCCTTTTATTAAATCCTATCATCTTATCACATTTGCTGAAATTACTCTGCTGAAACGATATGTGAATCTGCTTATTAACTCTAACTGTAGGCATTTTCCATCTAATTCCAAATCTGATTGGTGAGAAAGTGTTGATTATTTAAGCTCTGATGGTAGTTCCAAATTGCAGGGTTATATTAAAGTGCTGGTTCTTAGACATTATAGTTTTTATAGTAACTCATTCACAGTTTTACTGAAAGATGTAATGTAATGTAATTGTTGTTATTGTGAAGGTTTCTGTGAGGAGGCATTTAGCATTCCTGGGTCAGTGCTTTGTGAAGGGGGTAATTCTGTAACTTTCAATTTTCAGACATGAAAAGTTCTTCAGTTCAAATACCAAGAATGGATAATTTCAAGCGTCAGACAAATTAGGCTGGTCTGGAAATGACTAGAAGTACTGCATACCGATAAAAAAAACAAGGGTGTATTGTTCTTCAGTAAATATTAAAAGAAGAAGAAGAACTAGCATAAAAAGAAAAGATTTTGGTACATAATGTTGTTGATCTATCATGTTTTATTTCTTCCATAATATACCATATTATACCATAACATTAAAACTGACCTGAATAAAATTGATTTTTACATCTTGTAACAGAGGTGGAGTATATTAGACAGTAGGTGAACAGTCAGTTCTCAAAGTTACTGTGTTGCAAGCAGGAAAAATGGACAAGCGTAATGATCCGAGTGACTTCGCCAATATACAGTGGTTAGTACCTTCCAAAAGTGATCAAAGGAAGGACAGCTGGTCAATCACTGACAGGGTCATGGACACCCAAAGCTCACTGATGTGCTTTTGGGTGGTAAAGACTAGCCAGTCTGGTCTGTTCCCACATAAGAGCCACAGAAGGATCTGTTGCTAATGCAAATTTTAATATTATCACTGTATAGTAAAAAGCCTTTTTCATACCTTTCCCAGGTACGAGCAGTGCATTAGATATTTGTTCATAAATATATTGTCATCAAGCATTTTATTTTTTGTGGCTAACTCAGAAATCTTCTCATTATAAGAGTGAAACTAATTTTATCTGAATCATCTGAATGTACCGCTTTGTTTATTCCTCTGCTAATAGCTGACTGATTTGCCTTAGAACTTTGAGCATTTTCTTGTCCTATTCCTACTTCCTTGATATTCAATTATTGTAAATGAAGTTTTAGAATGTTCAAGACTCTAGGGATGGGCATATAGTCTGAGTTTTCATACCTGTGTCTGTGTGTCATGAGTGTTGCACAACACAGTGCAGGTTCCCGGACCACGCCCTGGACCACAAAGCCACCATCGATCCTTTCACCTGATTTACTGCACTTGTTCAGAGATCCTTTTGGCACTTACACAGATTTTCCTCTTATGCACTTCTGCCATTCCTCTTCTTGGTGTGGTGCACATGGAAATGACACAGGTGAGATACTTGGCATTCTTGTAAACGTTGTTCATTTATCAGTGGCCCAGGCTGTTTGACCTGTTTTCAGTTGTGTTTAACGTGGTAGCCAGGGCGAAACCTGCCTGAGCGTCAACGTCTTAATGAATTCCAGAAAGCTGCCTTCGCCTTGAACTGAGATATGTTTCAGTGCCTAGAAGGTGTGTCTTTTTTCGTAAAGGTAGTTACACCTCTCCTGTCAGTGTCGTGCTCCTATTGACAATTTCGCATGTCCCGTGTGTAAATTTGACTGTCGTCACATCTCTATTGCGAACCACTCAGCAGATTTTTCTCTCATAACTGACCACTTGCATTCTAGCTACGGTTGCTGATGTACAGATCCGACAAAGGTCCATCAGATGTTCTTCATACTGTGAACGATAATTAATACAGTGCTCTATTCCCCTGCTGATGTGTCCCAATTAAGACCATGCACACTATGTGCAGTGAGCTTAACAGAGGTTAACCACTGGATTCCCATAGGAGGTAAAATGCTCCCTGATAATGCAAGTGAAATACATATCTTTGTTATTTTGCTATGAGAGAATCTGTTATCTCTGACTGTCAGCGTGTTTATTGCAGTCACTTTTTTTAGCTGGGAATTAAAAAAAAAAAATTAGATATGGATACATTTACAGCATTTGGCAGACACTCTTATCCAGAGCAACTTACAAGGTTACTGGTATTACAGGTAGACCAACACAGTGGTAGGAGTCTTGCCCAAGGACCCTTATTGGTGTAGCACAGACTGGCTGCCCAGATCAGGAATCAAACCCAGGTCACTCACATGGATACCCAATGATGTTACCACTGTACCACACCAACCACCAACCAAAGATTGCTCCTCCTATTGTGTCCTAAAGATCGCACACACACACACACACACACACACACACACACACACACAGAGAGAGAGAGACACTGTTTTGGTTTGTCCTGCATAATTATTAATGCTGCTAATTAATCCTGTGCCTTAACCTAAACCCCACCCTTTATATTAGTTATTCATATATTTAACTGTTTATTTATTTATTTATTTATTTATTTGAACTTAATTAAAAACTGAGATTTTCAGTCCTCACCAAGATATAAAAACAGGTCACACACCCACACATGCATATAAGCACACACACATACACACCCATTCTTGGTGGCCAGGCTACTCAAACTGGCTGGGCTTGTCAGTTGTGCCAACGCCCAAATCTACTCTCTCTAGCAGACATCTGTCAAACCTCCCTCAGTGTGTGTGTTTCTGTGTGGACTGACACAACATAGACAGTCTCGCTGTTAACCTCTTTGTCTCATTTATCAAGATCTCTGATTACGTGTAACTGGGCCAGACTGAGACGTCCTACACCAGTGTTGGATGTGTGTTTTCTAAGATAAGGTAGGTTTGTGCATGTGTGTGTGTGTGTGTGTGTGGGAGAGAAAGTGAGAATGAGATTTCTCAGTGTCACAAGGTTTATTTTTGTTCAGGTAGTGCTGAACAAAAATGCCAGTGTAAATATTGTGTGTTGAACAGTTCCACCTGCTTCACGGAGCTATATTTGAACATCATGAGGAAGTTATGACCTTTGACTTAGTGTTTCTGTGTGGCTTTATTAATCTTGAACAATTTCTTCATCGTTTCTCCGTCAATCAATCTTGTTGGATTAATGCCTACATGATGAACGCACTTTATAATCTGCTACCTGGGTTTTTATGCCCCAGTGTTTGAACGTCCTCCACTGTTTATTATACAGATCATTTTTACAGCATAACCTCGTCTGTTGAAAACTACAAAGCTCAATGTAACTCCAGTGATTTGTGCTGCTTATTCGAGCTTCAGTCCACAAAGAACAACGCTACTGCAGACTTTAACGAACAAAGAGCTAATTAACAAGCCTTTAATGAGCATGTGGTGAAGGAAGTGAACCACTCAACTGTGCAACTCTAGAGAATATGAAGATATATGTTCAGCTAATGGAAAAAACAGAAGCAAAATAAATCCTAACCAGAGGATGGATTATATTTAACAGCAAATACATCTAGAAAATTACCTCATACACAGAGCTCCACTGTTGACTGTTAAATTAAAATATGTAAGTACGTGTGTGTGTGTATTGGGAAAGTGGAGAGACGGGATGGATGGCATGGCTAAACGATGACTCAGGAATTCCGAACAGGTGTTAAAGAATTAGTAAACTTCCACCAAACAACATTCAAACCATGGATACTGTGATTAGCCATAACATTAGAACCACTTAACAGGTGACGTGGATAACATTGTTTCTCTCATTACACTGGCACTCATCACAGGGTAAGACATATTAGGCTGCAAGTGAACAGTATACTTTTTGAAGTTTTCTGACATGGATAATTGTTCAGTTCCTCTGTCTCATAAGTATCAAGAGAGAAAAAAATGAAGAAGGCTGGAATTGACTTATTATAGTTGGTGTAATGTATTATAAGTACATTATACACCAATACAAATATCAAGAAATATAATAAATGTTATTGTTGGTGAATTGCTGCGGCATAAGAAGAACAAAACTTTGGTAAATTATGTTGTTAATTAATTTCCTGTTACAGTATGTCAAGTTTCAATCCTTCAATCATATACACCGATCAGCCATAACATTAAACCCATAACAAAACCACTGACCAGTGAAGTGAATGACACTTATTACAATTGTACCTGTCAAGGGGTGGGTTATATATATTAGACAGCAGGTGAACAGTCAGTTCTTGAAGCTCATGTGTTGGAAGCAGCTTTGACAAAGGATAAATTGTGATGTCTAGGTGACTGGGTCAGAGCAGTACAGTACAGTACGGTAGGTTTTGTGGGGTGTTTGTGGTATACAGTGGTTAATACCTAACAAAACTGCTCCAGGAAAGGTCATGAGAACCCAAAACTCACTGATGTGCTTGGAGTGTGTGTGAAGGCTAGTCCATCAAGTGTGATCTCACAGATGATGTCTTGGTATAAGATACCACCTTCGTAGGCTTTGTGGAGTTTATGTCTCGACAGATTAGAGCTGTTTAGGCAGACAATTTTAACGGTATGGCTGATTGGTCTATAAACGTATATAAACGTATAAATTTGAAACACTGAATTACATTTGTACTTATCAACACATATTTTAATTGATGTCTCTTTTTTATTGTCCAGGGCTGGCTAAGGAAGAAATTTGGACATAATAGACCGAAAGCATGTCTAAGGGTGAGTTACACAAATTTGGGGTCCCTCCCACAGTTTTCCATGCATGTCAAATGAGCTTCACTGCCAAACCCAGAATAATGATGACTAATGAGTAAGTAATTAATGCTGTGTGCATGAATAACCGTTCCGAGGTTTTCACCTTTATTCAAAGTGTACTGTGAAACCAGAGTTCATTGACACTAACCTGTCACAAACCTGTTCTGTAACATATCCAACAGTAGTAATACTCATAGTACAAATGCATATACACGCATTTATTTCCACATAGTTATAATGCTTTCCTTCTACTGGGAGGCCATAACTGGCTTTTACAATTGTTTGTGTGTGTGTGTGTGTGTGTGTGTGTGTGTGTGTGTGTGTGTGTGTGTGTGTGTAGAGGGGGACAGACAATCTGTT
>JAOVVF010000048.1:1163443-1180875 GCA_028565595.1 Duopalatinus emarginatus
TTTCTCTACAAAAAGGAAACATTCAAAGCATTAACCACATATCTATCAGTCTCCATCTTTCTGATAAATAAAATATCTTATTCATCCAACAGGTGTTTTAGGTCACAAAAATAAACAGTAAACTTTGAGAATAAAGAAGTAACATATAAAGTCGTATTGAAAATAAAGTCGTAATATATTAAAGAACAAAGTCATAATATTTTCGAAATAAAATCAATATTTCGAGAAAAAAAAATATATGGAGAACAAAGTCAAAGTTATAAGAACAAAGTGGCAGTTTAGAGAAATGCTGAGAGGAAGCATCGTCCCTAATTTTAACATCAGGAGGCTGTTTATCTTCCTTTACAAAACCCAGCGACTTTTACACTCTAATCTTACGACTTTATTCTCAAAATATAATAACTTTACTGCTGAGCCCAACCCACTGTAAACAAACTGTGTGCTGTAACGTGATTGGCATGATTACGCGCTTCTTTCATTTTGAAATGTTACATATTTTATGCGTGCATGAGACAAAAGTAACAACAGATTTTTCATAATGTAGTGGAGTTATAAAGTAAGATATTTGATTTTCAAATGTAGTGAAGTTAAAGTAAAAGTCCCCAAAAATAAAAAAAACTCCAGTAAAGTACAGATACACAAAACAACTACTTAAGTACAGTAACGAATTACATTTACTTCATTACTGTCCACCAGTGTAAATAAATGACCAATATTATCTAATAGATATAAACCCCCAGATGTTTATGAATCATTTATTTTTAAAAGCAATACTGTTATTGCAGCTTCAGGGATATAGGGTTGTGGGTTCGAGCCTCACACTGGTCTCTATCAGTGAGGAGTCTGATGTGTTCTCTGTGTGTCTGCGTGGGTTTTTTTTTTTCCATGTGCTCTGGTTTCCTCCCACCTCCTGGAAAGCACACACGGTAGGTGAATTGGATGTGCTAAACTGCCCCTAGGTGTGAGTGAATGAGTGTGTGAATGAGTGTGTGAATGAGTGTGTAGGTGTGTTTGTATGTGGTACCCTGTGATAGATAGGTGCCCTGTCCAGGGGTTATTCCTACGTTGCCCCCAGCGACTCCTGGTGTGCTCCAGACAGACTGTGATCCTGATGGACAAAGCAGACAGGAGTCGCAATATTATCGTCATACCGTGATACATATCGTGTGCTATAATCGTATAACTGTCTACAGATATCCTGACAGATGTGGGGTATCACAAACATACAAGGAAACACGTGGTCTGCTCATCTCTAGATATAGTTAAAAACAAGTCACAAGGACATAAAAACATGTATGAAAGCCTCCTCTAATGACATCAGTGACATCAGAGTGACAGAGTGTCTGTAATATATTCCACTACAGGACTGATCCTGTTTGTTCTCAAAGAAGAAGACATCAAACACCATTACATCATCACCTCCTTACCTTTATTTAACTCTGTCACATCAGGTGATAAATAATTAAACTCTCACAGGTTAACAAAGAAAAATAATATAAACAAAACGCGATTAAAATAAAGGATTAAACATTACTCACTACTTCTGCGTCTATCTGCTGAATACTGAATAGAGCATGTGTGCTCTATCGCCACCTAGTGTCATGGAGGAGCACCACAATAAAATACAGGAGACTTGAACAATAATAGAAAATAAATATGATAACAGTAAATGTGTAATAATTAGTTCTATTTAGGTACAGTGATATTTAGAAATTGTTTATTGCTGATTGTTGTGTAAAGCTATATTTTCAGCACAATCCTAAATAAAATGGTGGACTTTAGGACCCGGGGCAGACACACGGCCGGTCGCGTGAGGGACACGCAGGCAGGAGCGCGAGCGCGTCAAATCTCAGCAGCAGGGACGCAGCCATAGACAATATGAGGTAACTATGGAGACGATTATAGAAGAAAACTGTGAATAAACTCACAACACGACTGGTGTTATTAAGGTTATACTGACTGACACAGTGGTTTAAAATCTTTGTTTAGTGTATAATTGTGACTCAGTGTTACAGTTCTGACGGGGAACGATGATGATGTCCTGTAGCTTAGCTAACATATTAATGCTAACCTGCTGGATTTACGCATTTATTCAGTAGAATGGTGCTAACAACAAAGAAAACATGTTTTAAAAATGATCCCGCCATTATTTCAGAATGTTTTTGAGAAAACACGAAGCCCAAATGATTAGTTCGAGCAACTGCAGGCTAAAAACAGTCGGTGCTTGTTTGCGCATGCGCGAAGCTCATCTGCTTCCTGTTCAGTCCTCTTATTTACTGACTCATTGTTGTTATTATTTATTTACCTGTGGTTTACAGCAGGTCTGTTTACAGCAGGTCAGTTTACAGGTCAGAGTCTGAGATTAAACTGAGAAAATAAGTAACGAATGAAACAATAATGAAGCATTGACTGTGATCAGGACATGTAGTAGTCTACTGAGTGCTGGTCTGCAGTGTCAGTGTGATAATCAGTTTTATTCACAGTGTCTTATATACAGTCTGTCTTCAGTCTCCTTTTTTAGACTTACTGACATAAAAGATTTTATTTTCCCCAAACAGATCTGTATCTAACCTACTGCATCTAATGTCTAATCTTTACTAATAATGCTGATTATTTCAGACTCCGTTACAGTAGATGCTTTGGGGTGGTTGTTGATTTCTGGCTTTAAAGATTTGAAATATGCATATATAAAACAAAACCAGAACTGCAGCGGGCACAATTAACCCATAAATGTTTTATAATGCTATTCTTAAACACTGAAGTATCAGAAACGCAGTGGTACAGATTGATGGTGGCTTTATAATGGTGCATGGTTTGGAATGGGACCCCTGGTACATCTACAAACATCTGTGAAAGGTGAACACTATGTGTGCTTCCTTTCTGATGAGTTACACACGTTAATGCAAGAGCATTCATTCTGATGGGTTTTGGCTCCTTCCAGCAGGACAATGCTCCACCACACGCGTCTAGAGATGCCACATTATGGTTAGAGGAACACTCATCTGAGTTTGGGGTTTTGCCATTCCCACTGTATAACAGTGTTGTCGAACACATCTGTACGATGTGCTGTGAAACACAGAAATCCTACACCTCAGAATACAAGAAGTGTTCATGGTGTTTATTGCCTACAGAATATTTCCTCAAGCTTGTGGAGTCTATAGGAGACCTACCAAGCATTAGACTGGTGTACCATGTGTAAATATATTGATTCAAGTGATAACTTGCCTCAGACCTGTGCTAACAGATTTGCAGAGATTTACTGATAAAATTCTGAAATTTGCTTATTCTTTTGCACACTATTCTTCATACACTCAGTGCAAAGGAATAAACAAACCACCGTCATCGACCAATCTCTGTGTGTCCTGTACGAGGGAGTTGCCCTGTCCAAAGTCTCAGTGTCATCCACAAAGATAAACACGTCTGATCTAAGGCTGTTCAGTTCATGGAACTTTCTTCTATAGAGATTCAGCATGTTGGGAGTTAATTTGCAAGCAGGTTTGAGTTGTGTGATTAATGTGGAAAACAATTGTAATATGTATTTCATTTAATAATATTAATTCCTGTTTATTTTTATTGGACAGTTGTTTGTTTGTTTTTTGGTGGTTATGTTAGCTTAAGTATTCTGGTCTAAGTTAAGGCTTAGCAGTAAAGCAGCTACTCAAAACAATTATTAACAACCAATTGATTTTTTTTCTCCTTTGTTTAAATGGGTAGTTATCAGGTAATTTTCATGATAGTCTTAGGCACTAAGGAGTCAGCCCTGGTCAGATATGAAAATAAAGGCCTGTATCCACTCGCTTTCTTACTGACTGAAACACTTTGCATGGCGTGTTTGCATGAGGTGAATCGTATTCAGTATGTGAAGCTCCTAGCGCCATAAATGTGAACAGAACGCAGGATGGTGACTTGATGAGTTGATGCACGTAGATGAAAATACATATTCATCATGCTTACCATAGCATTCACCCTGTTATAACATTATCTGTTATTTCTTATGACGTGTCTTCTAGGGCTGAATTTAATATAGAAGTGATATAGTGCACATGTGCTTCATAACACAAAGCAACTAATCGACAATGACATTTGTTGGGAACAGATTTTATTATTACATGCAATTGATTTTATTGATTAGATGTCACTTAGGTAGCAAGCTTGCCCAAAGGCTCAATTCTTGGACGTAACCATCAGTCAGGAGTGTTTTCAAACTGTACAACTACCAGCTTTATCAATAATGTCTCTTATTTAGTCTGCATGTTTTTGTGTGTCTCTCTAGGTGTCGTTG
Organism: Duopalatinus emarginatus; assembly: GCA_028565595.1. Lineage (NCBI taxonomy): Eukaryota > Metazoa > Chordata > Actinopteri > Siluriformes > Pimelodidae > Duopalatinus > Duopalatinus emarginatus. The sequence continues at coordinate 1,167,726 of JAOVVF010000048.1, forward strand.
AGTCTGCCGTCTCTGGCATCATGAGCGGCAAGAGCCTCCTCCTGAAGGTCATCCTGCTTGGTGATGGCGGTGTGGGCAAGAGCTCACTGATGAACCGCTATGTAAGCGACCGCTTCGACTCGCACTCGTTCCACACCATCGGTGTGGAGTTCCTGAACCGTGACCTTGAAGTGGACGGGCGTCCTGTCACACTGCAGATTTGGGACACTGCGGGCCAAGAGCGCTTCAGGAGTCTACGCACACCGTTCTACCGTGGCGCTGATTGTTGCTTGCTAACGTTTGCGGTGGACGACGCACAGAGCTTCCACAACCTCAGTGCCTGGAAGCAGGAGTTTGTGCGCTACTCGGATGTGCGTGAGCCGGAGCGCTTCCCCTTCGTCGTGCTTGGAAACAAGGTGGACAAGGTCGAGGACGGCGAACGGCAGGTGCCCGAGGAGGAGGCACGCGTCTGGTGCCAGGAGAATGGCCACTGCCCGTACTTTGAGACCAGTGCGAAAGACGACACCAATGTAAGCGCTGCCTTTGAGGCGGCTGTCCGTGAAGTGCTGGCCTTCGAGGATCACGTCGATCACACTTTGCTCGGAAGCACGATTGACCTGCACGGCAATCGCAAGGCACCACGCTCGTCCTGCTGCTGAGGATCTTGCCGAGATTAAAAGCTTCAAATGGTGTTAACCTTCTAGATTCTCCTCATCGCTGCCTGCTCCTGTGACGGCCAGTGTAACAAAAAGGGAGTAGATGGACTGTGTAGAGTCTTGACCAGAGGACTTTCTAGGCTTATTTAGGTACACATGTTAGAGAAACACCCATAGACTAGTACAGTATTTTTTTGGTCTGCTTATCTGCCTGCATTTGAAGAAGAGTCAGTGGTATGATGGAGGAGTGCATCCTCAGTTCAGGGTCATACTGGGTTAATTAAGTAAGATCTCTAACACTAACTACGTATACAGTGTCACTGGTATGGCTGAGACACCACACTGAGACATCTAAGGATAAAAAGTTTTCACTGTGTTGCATTAACCTTCTGGCTGGTCCTAATCTCTGCCTGCATTCACGAAAGGGCAACGGTACGATAAGGGTGCAGCATAACCTTGGCTGTGTATCGTTCCTGGCTTCATTAGCGAGAGATATTACACACGTAGTGTCAATGGTATGCTGTAGTCTCTAACTCTTTTTTCCTGCCAAAGGCTTTTGTGCTGCATTGGGTTTTCTAACGTCTCTGCTCTCTTTTCCTGGAGGTCATGCGACTGCTACGCACTTCATGATACTCTCATTTCCCCAAAAGCACAGATGCCTTGTTGCGCAAGTCCCCGTCCTCAAGCTTTGCTGGTCATAAATGTGGTTATATCAGATGGAGTGCGTTACTGCTTGTGTTGTGATGTTATATAGTGGCCTAACCACTACAGAATTCCTATGTCTGTATCTGTAATGCAGGTTCCTGCTACATTATGGTTTGTATATACAATGTGGATGACTGATCTAACCACCATTAGGCTTTTTTGACTTTTTAATCATTTTCCTAGATACAAACGTAATGGTACTCGTTGTACAGGATTTGAGATCGTCTGATAATGCAGCGTTTGTGTCAGGAAGGTGAAGCATGTACAAGTTTCTCAGTCACACTGAGAATAAGGGCTGCCACTGCAGTGTGCGTTCGCATTCAGTCTGTCACGTCAGAGATGAGAAAAGGAGGAAGAGTGAGCTTTAAGTCAGCACTCATTTGCTTTCGTAGCAGTTAACAAACAGAAGCCCTTGTGCTCTGGGTTTTATGGCTCGTCGTTTTGCTGCCTTGTACTTTTAAATGGCAAAATAATTTAGTAATATCTCTTTGCTAATCTGAATGTGGAAAAAAAAAAAATAACCAAAGCACATTAGTCCTGGCGTCTTGAATTTAACGTCAATTTCAGTGTGTTGCAAAAGGTACTCGTGCACAGTCCTGTAATTTCAGGTCCATTTGGTACACAAGATTTTGATATTGTTTAGTGTTTAATATTTTAAACCCCCCTCACCCCAAAGCCCATATTGGATAATAACCTCCCTTTCTATGAGTAAACCAGACCTGAGAAAGATTTTGATATCTACTATTGCTGCCTATATTTAAGCAACAGATGTAGCTCACTGTTCCAACCTTCCTCTCAAAGTTTACTCAACGGAAAAAAAATGGCGGTGTTCTTGTATAAAGCCGAACGATGACCCTTGCCTTTGCTTGCTCTTGCATGAAAGCTCTATTATGCTTTATGCTACTGTCCTGCTAGTGGTTTATGTAGCAGTATGTCTGGGTTGCAAATCTCCATCCACTCATCACAGATACTTTATTCACGGGAGTTAAATGAGAATGGTTCACTGTGAAACAGATCAGTCTGTGTTTCGTCTCACGTTTTCTACATAGAGCTCTACCGGTATTTATTCTCAGTTTTGGAAAATATCGAGCTGCCGATGGCTAATAGCATTTTAAGTTAAGGTACCTGAATAAATGTTCACTGTGAGTTTGTTTTTAACATTATTACCTTGTTTGGAGTTTATTTGTTTTAGGAGTTTCATTCAAGGGAAGGTTTGTGTTCTTATTTACATATTTATGAAGTGTTTTTCATCAATTTAATATTTCTTTTCAAATGGCTGTAATTGATGTTGTTGTTTGTTAACTAAGACTTTCTGGTACGCTGCAATAATTCATGTTTACTTTTTGTGTGCTGATAACGTGCGTGAGTACCTTGGAATATCAATTGCATATTACTTTACAGTTATGAAAAGTATTGCTTTGTAAATGTGCGACAAGTCTATTTATTTATTACTGCACTGACTGTAAGCAGAGGCTTTGCAACTAATGTCGAATGCTGTTTGGGTTGCAGTTCCCCAAACACTGCTCCAACGTACTACAACATTACATTACAAAGTATTTACTTAATGTGCTTCGAACTGAGCTCTACTTGTGTAATGATGCGATGAAAATGGGTGTGCGTGTCCTCAACCAACCAGCCCCATGTCTGGCATCGTATCAGTCTCGGCAATAATAGAGGCCAAGGCTGCTTTTGTTTACAAACTAAATCAGTTGGCAAATATCCAATACAAATGAATAAAGCTTGCACCACAAGTGACACTGTGTGATTTGCTTCATTTACTAGAAGATAATTGTATTACGAGAAAAAAAAATTCCAATCCATTTGGAGGTGTGTATTTTCACAGCAACTTCTAAATTACATTATACTCTACGTTAAGTGTCCAGAATGGACAGTGCAAGCTTTAACCTTAAACTGCAGAACCCAAAATCAAATATTTACATACACTGAACCTAAATCTGTTAGATTTACATGAAAAAGATATATTCAATTGGGTGGATGTATTCAAGTTATGTTTACTCAAAATGATGTATTCATGTTCTACACATGAATACATTATTTTAAGTAAACCCAACTTTAATACGTGCACCTGATTTCCAACAGCCTGATTATATAACAATACCTGTTATATATATGAAAAAAATCTAATTGAACTTAAAGCACTGAACTTAACATATCATGTTTACCAGGTACTGTCATAGTAACCAGTTTCCATTTTAAACATTTGGTTACAATCTCAAACTGAACATATTTGCTTAACTTATATTAGTCATGACAGGTGTTTCTGGGAAATGCCTCCCTGCATCACTAGGTTCAGGGGCATAAGGAGAACTGATACTGCCATGGTTACGTTTCGATATCCTGATGAACGTTGTGTCACTCTTCTCCCCTTTCGCTCTGTAGCGCTTGTCTCTTAACAGAATCTGCCACTTGGCCAGGAGCAGAAGAAGGAGAATCTGCCGAAAAAGAAAAGGAAACTCTCCACATCCTCTAAATAAAACCTACTGGATCTAAACAGACCCTTAAACATGGCCCTTTTAATCACAGCAAATAATACAAATCATCTGATTTGCCTTTTTTTTTTTTTATTACCAAAAATTTGCCTCACCCTCCCAAAATGCACTTGTCATATGACTTACAAAACCTTCTAACAAATATTGCTAGTAGCATTAAACAACAATTTGATGCATAAAGTGTGAATACAGATTAGTAAAAAAAATCTAGCTAAAATAATGAAGAGTTACAAAATAACTACTATTGTCTCCTGATAGCTAAAATGATGAACACAAAGAATGTTTTTCTGTTGGACAAGCAGAAATGTGCATTTGAGATGAACACAGCTGACACTAGAGGGAGACTAAGCACCCACGACATCCTACTAACAAATCCTCATTGTTAAGTAGATCACTTTCAAATAGGAAAAAAATCTGATGCAAGACGCACTACAGAGGCAACAAAGGCGCCACAAATGTCATACTGAAACACTCAGGTTGGGTTCTGCTTCAGTCTGTACCATTCAAGTTCATGTCCAGGCTGTCCTTTGCTTTACTGAAGGATTTCTGAGGATTATTTGACCATGGTTTAAGATTTGTATTCACTCGAGCTGAAAGGTCTGATGGATGCTTGTCCCGCCCCCTAGTTTCAAATCGATGTTCGTCTCAAAGCCGGGCTCGAATCTTATTATTCTCTGGAGTGTGAGAAAAAAAGTGCTGAGGTCACAGCAAGTCAGTCTGCGTTGGCATGTCTGGATACCATGTTGCCCAGATGTGAAAGGTTATCACCATAGCAACATGCTAGTCCACCCCAAGTTGCATCAGTTATTTTCTGTTAATTAAAACAATGTATTCATCAAATGTAAAAATAAACTAAATTACCTATTTGACTACAGAGTAACACTAAACATCCGTGCTGGATGCGATTGAAGGAAAACTAACATCCCACAGCTCGTACAGGATGTAGGCACTTGTATAGAAAATCACAAAACCAAACAGCAAAAGATATATTAAAATAACACAGGAGGAAAAAAAAAAAACCCTCAACACAAATCCACAACTAAATACATCTCAGTACCAATCAGCATGCAACCCTGTGCATCCTGTCCAACTGAGCTGTTTGTCCGTCAGGTAAGAAAAGGCACTATTAAGACAGCATGTCTGAAAATTGTGGTACAAGATCACGCACTAAAGCAATGTTACAATCAATAGTCATCAAACAGTCTGGTGTCCTGTCTCTCCTAGGTTCAGATTTCCATCATTACCTGCTGGACAAGTACTCAGTCGGCTTCCTATAAAGTGTCAGACAGGAAGAAAAGTCTTAAAGAAAAACAGAGGTGTTGAACAGGTAGGTGAAGAAATTTCTTCTGTCCTTCCATACGGTGCACAGCGGACAGAAACAGCATGGAACGCAGGAAAGGTCATAGAGCTTTAACACCGCGCACCTAAGCCTTTCCTTCCCAGATAGCGGAGAACAGCGAAATTATAGGTAGTGGAGACTGTGTATGTGAGCTACAGAGGGGAAAAAAAGGAGAGAGGAAACACAACCAAAGAAGAGAGACAGTGAATGACAGGTTTATCATGATAAGACAAGCTAAACATAAAGAAAAAGCATACAGAACTGTAGCACTGCCCTTGTTTATATTCCTACAACAAGCAGTTACCAGTAAAACAGGACACTATTACTAGACTATTCAGATTGGTTAGACGCTGATCATTAATTTTCTTACAGCAGCATATTAATCACAGATTTATATTAATGTACTTGTAGGAATCGGTTACTGTTCTTACAGTAACAGCTCATTCACAGGGACCTGGATGGTGGATGTACCAAATAAACTGAGGCTAATAATAAACAATACAAAATGTGTTAACAAAGTAAAAGGTATAATCAGATATTCTATATTCACTTTCTATAAGGAAACATTTACTTAACATTTAAAAAACGAGTAGCGATTCAAATCCATTTATGGGACCCTTATGGCAATGGCTAGTTCACTGTGGGCCAAAACTGGCAGCCATATTTAGTGTTTGCCGTAGCATGCCGATTTTGCGCCGCATGTGGGTCACCAAGTAAAATGATTTACATTTTGGGTCAAACTGACGAACTCACATTTGTCTCAAGCATACTTTGGTGTAAAGTGGAGTTGATCATTGCCTCAGTCACTACAATTTCCTGTGGCTGCAAAAGTTATCACCCCCTTCATCACTACACTTCACATCTGGCATACGGTATGTGGTGTGTTGACACTTGTCATACCAACTGCATGGTTCTGTGCATAATGAACAAATATCTTCAACTTGGTTTCATCAGGCCAATTGACACTGTCTCTGAACTTTCCTTAGCCATAGCTGTTTATAGCTTATTTCTGATAGTGCGGTCATGCACATAATGTGCTTAATGAGGCCTGTAGGTCACATGATGTAGCTCATGGGTTTTTATTTATACGTCTAAACATTAGACATTTGCTGGGATCTGCACTCCAGAGACGATTTGAGAAGTGTCTTGAAGGCTGTTCAATTGTATATAATCCTTTTTACTGTAAAATGGTGATGGCCTTATAACCCTTCTCATATTGAAGAGCAGCAACAGTTGCGTCTCTGGGGTCAAGGCTGTCATTTGTACTTGGCATGATGCAGATGTATTGTGGGCCAAAACTCCCAGCGACATTTACTTTATGCCATGGCATGCAGACTTTGGGCCACATGTGGGTCACCATGTAAAATGATTACATTTTGGGTCAAAACTAGCAAAACTGCAGCCTACTGTATTTTTTGAGGCTGAGTTTCTTTGTGTTTCAGTACCTGAATCCATATCAAGTCATAGCCAGATGAAGTATAAAGTGTGGGCCAGATCTGGGTCATGACTCATTTGCTATCTGGGAACGTTTTCACACTGTTTTTTTCTGCTTTGCTCTGCGAGGGACTAATTGTTTATAGGTGTTCATGTAAGTCAGATTAGGGACTGACTTGCTTTACAGATGATCCACAATAAAAATGTAATCATATATTATATTATAGTATAGTATAGTATAGTATAGTATAGTATAGTATAGTATAGTACACTCACATTTTGTCCTTATTTATCTAACGCCTGTTGAAGCAAAACTAACGGTTGCCCTGTTGTGGTTTTTCATACCCATGCTGGCACTAATGAGGAACTTGTGCGTAGAAAAGTCACATGCAGACACATCATACAGTCATGACATTTTCAAACTGCTGAGAAATATGCCAAAGTCTTGAAAGAAAAATACACAGAACCGCTGTGCTGTGCTGTGCAGAAGCAGCTGAGCTCATAACTAATGGAGGATTTGAATTCTTATACACCTACAGCTGTGTTACACCATCACTGGGACACACGACTAATTGTTTGCAGCATTTCAGACCCCAGCTTAGGCCTTGTTACTCACCAGAGCCAATAACGTAATCCCGGCTCCGGCAAAGGCAGCAATGTAGAGGTCATAGGTCAGGAAAAACTGTGAAATAGAAAAATGGGATTCATTGTCAGATCTATCTCTGGCAAGCCGCTGAGGACGATCCTCTAAGGATTCACTATGAGAAAGAGAATCACATTTTGCCTGCAGGCATCACTTACCTCTCTTGTTTTGCATACATTGGACAAGGTCATTCCACAAGCTTTTCCTGGCACCGTGTTCCATGGAAGTAAACCTGGAGGTATAAAAAGCTTTTCTTATATAACGTGATACCAAAAACAAGCAACCAGATGTATCAAAGCCTCTGGAACTAAAGGTACAAGCAGATACCATCATAGGCAAAAAAAAATTCTATGTCTTTATTTTTCAGGGCTTTAAATAACAATGAGGTTCTCACCAAAACATCTGTAAAACTAATAAATAACCTCAGGTGACACCACCAACAACAACAAACCCACAACAGATTTCAGTAAGTGGTCATTTTTTCCCCAAAAAGTAAACCAACCATCAGAAGCCAGGTGGGAAAAAATAAGTACACCCTATAATTCCATAACATGTTGAACTGTGTTTAGCAACAATCACTTGAAGTAAGGGTTTTCAGGAGTTTATCAGTCTTTACATCACTGATGTTTGATTCTGTGCATTCCTTGCCCTCACACATAGAGATAAGGCCACATCTCAGTGAGGGTGATTGAGCTCAAGCTCATGACCTCACATTTGTCTCAAGCATTTTCTGGTATAAAGTGGAGTTCAATGTTGCCTCAACCACTGCAATTTCCTAGGGGCTGCAAAACAAGCCCAGGTCATTGCCCCTTCCACCACCATACTTCATAGCTGGTATAAGGTCTGTGGTGATGCACTGCATGGTGCTGTGCATGATGACCAAATATCTCCATCTTGGTTTCATCAGACCAAATGATACTGTTACAGAAATTTCTTTAGCCACAGTTCAGTTTTTTTTTTGATGGTGCAGTCATGAACATAATGTGCTTAATGAGGCCTGTAGGTCACATGATGTAGCTCATGGGTTGTATTTATATGTCTACGCGTTGAACATTAGACATTTGCTGCAATCTGCACTTCTAATGAGATGTGAGATAAGTGTCATTTGTGTATAATTCTTCTCACTGTAAAATGGTGAATTTTAAATTGTTTGGTGATGGCCTTATAACCCTTCTCATATATCAGTTGTTTCTCTGAGGTCAAGTTTGTGGTCCTTTCTTCTTTGCTCAAGTAGACACACACTCGGGTATACACACACACACACACACACACACACACACACACACACACACACACACACACACACACACACACACACAGATTAACTAAACTTGAGTCTTTCATAAGTAACACCTGGCTGCTAATTACGTTATTAGTGATGCTGAAGTGGAAAGAGTGTACTTATTTCTCCCAATTGATTTTTAAATGTTGGTTTACTTTTTGGGGGAAAACTACATTTTAACATCTGTTTTTGTCACCTGAGGGTATTTATTTATTTATTTATAGAAGGTGGTGAGAACCACACAATTGTTTTTAGGTCCTGATAAATAAAACCATAGCACTAAAGTGATATATACTTTCTTTTCTCCATGACCGTTCACAGCCCATGTACAGCCCATTTGCTAAACTCTACTGAAATAAAGATGAATGAGTTGTTTTTAAACAGGTTCTCAAATATTGGTAATCAGGTTTAGAAGTTGACACCACAGAGCTCAGTCTCTCCATCATCTGCACGCACACACACACAATCTCGTAATAATTGGCTAATTTCACACATATTATGGCAGCAACCAAAAGACAACCTTGGAATTTTAATCAGCATTACAAGGGGCCAAATCAAATCCCGGAGCTGTCAGGAGGGAAAACAAGTGCGATAAAGATATTAAAAGCTTCAAGAGTGAGTTCATTACCAAACTGTCTGGCATCCATGCACAGCTGGTTAATGCTGGAGGGCGTCTCAGAGAGAAAGTCGATTGTGCGACAGGTTGCAGCCATGTTGTAGAAGAAATAGACAGGAAGTGCAGAGAAAGCAAAGACCAGTAGCCAGATGACAGCCAGGAAATACGTGATCACAATGAACTGTGAATAAAAATCAGCACACAAGTGATTTTTACGTCCCATCTCTCTCTCACATACATACACAGCACTGGGACTGTTTCTGGTTCTTCCTGTCAAGCTAAATTTTTGTATATTAGAGAGGCAAAAAGGCAATTTCAAACCACAAATAGGCCTGGAGAGGACAACATTTCGATATTGTGCTAAACTATATAAAAAAAAATTGACATCCTTTATAAAAAAGACACACATACAAACAATTCTCACCGTTGTACTGAGGCAGCGGCCACACACTGTGCTCCTGAACTCGCCAAACGTTTGATTTGCCACGCTGGTCGTGTAAAAGCCTTCAGCCAGCAGTGCAATGCAGTAGAGGAAGAAAAAACTGGCCAGACCATAGATAATGTACTGGAAATACTCAATGCTGAGAGCGAGACCGAGAGAGAGAGAGAGAGAAAGAGAGAGAGATTTCAAGAAATGTTCTTCCTATGTATCATCATGGATGAAGGCAACATATGCATGATGGGTCTCTAGAGTTCTACTAATGGCCCAATTTCAACAGCAGAATGAATATCATCTTTGGTTACTGTCAGATACTCCTTATAAATTAATCCATTTAGGTTAGAAAAGCACATTGCACATGCTCTCTATACAAAATCCTAGATGAGCACTTTTCATTACATGGAAACTGAATTTCATGACATTTACAGATAGGCTAGAGTGTAGTAGTCCTGCAGGTTGCGAGCGAAGTAGGTCTCGATAAGCCTCTCGGTCTCAGTAAGCGCCTGGTGCCCACAGCCACAGAAAAGTGCGATGCCAGAGAAGCAGAGGAGAGTCGCCACCACCGACGTGTAGGGCACTCCTCCCAGACACCGCATGCAGCACTCGTAACAACCTACAATACACAAAAAAAAACACAAAAACCTTTCTGTATTATCATTAACACGACTTGCTTGCTTTCCTGAATCCTGCTCCCTTCCCTACGATAACAAACTACCTCAAGCTTCACTACTGTTTTTATTAGCAGCTTATTAGCAGTTCAGTTACAGAGATGAAGGCTAGCAAACAATTAGTAATTGAAAGTAATTATAACGTGTTTAATCATCAAATCAAATAAAATCACCAGAACTGCCTTCTTTCATTTGAAAAATATAGCATGTCTGGTTTTTTTTTACTGCTGCTGAAACATTGATCCATGCTTTCGTTACATCCAGAATTGACTACTGCATACTCTAGAGCGTACTTAATGTATGGTACACCTAACAAAATTCTAAACAAACTTCAGTATGTTCAGAACTCAACTGCACGTCTCCTCACTCATACTCGCTCACGTGATCATATTACACCTGTTCTTCTTCTAACAAAGCTCTCTATAACCAGGTTCTGTCCTACCATACTGACCAGCTTCATCATCATACGCCTTCTCATAGCCTTGTCTCTTCTAATGCCAACCTACTGTCCATTCCCATTAGGACTAAGAACCGGACCTTCTCCATAGCTGTGCCCTCACTATGGAACTCATACCAATACAAGTCTGTTCTGATCTGTCCGTCTTTAAGTCCCTACGTAAAATCCACTTATTAGATCTACTTTTAATTTGTAACATGCTAATATGTATACATACTTTTTATATGTATTTTTCTGTTTTTTGTTTAGCTTGTTGTTGCTCATTTTCCTATAATACCTCCCCCCCATCACATCCTTTTTTTGTTTTCATATAATGTTTGAATCCTTCACTTCTCCTTTTCTTTTTTATTTATATTCACTTTGTGCATATTTTTAAATAAAATGCATTATTATTATTATTATTATTATTATTATTATTATTATTATTATTATTATTAACAGGTTTATTTTAAAGTTCCTTGTTAAAAATATAGTTTATAGTCTTAAGGACATGCCACGACAAGTGTAATGATAAAATGTGTGGTTGAGAAAGTATTTTGTTTCATTCAATAATAAAGTAGAAATTGTTGGCTAATTGCTGCGGTGGAAGAGGAAGAGGAAGAGAACTCTTCTGGACATGCTGTTATTGTGATCATACTGGTCACATCACATCACCCTGTCATTGATTACCGTCATCATGTCTAGCTTTAAGACAAACAATAAGTACTAGAATCATGAAATCCAGGTTCATATTCATCTCAGACAATAAATATTATATATAAATAAGGTCTTTAAAATGTCCTAGCTTCAGGATTCTTATACAGACGTGTTTGTCCAGTACAAGTATTGTATTGTTCCTGGTCCATCAGTAACTCTCCAGTAGTGACACCAATCACAATGGTTTGAAAATAGAACAAATTAATACAGAGATACCATTCAGGCTATTTTCAATGAGTGGATATGCATGCTATGATCAGAACACTGAGGCATTCACTTACACCAGCTGGGTCTATAAAATGTCTTATCTAACCACAAGCAAGCAGCGATTTTTCTCTGTGTAATGTGTGCTGGATTGTGAATATCGGGGTGCACTCCAGCCCACAGAGTGTGAGAAAATAGGGAGGACCAAGGCACAGAGGGAGAGTGGCTTCTTTTGTGGTTGCATTGACAATGCCCTTTGTCTCAGAGAAGCTCGGGGGGCACAAGGGCAAGCAATGTTGACGCAAACAAAAGGCCACAGCCACCTCGGCCACAAACAGATCTACTTTTGAAAGCTGGCATCAAGGCGAGGGGAGGGGAGGGGAGGGGAGGGCAATTGACGGCTTGTGACTGCGGGTGCAGAAAGGGTGCTGGGGGAAGTGCTGGTAGATCCTTCTCAGGATGCAACAAAAAAGCCTACTTGCCCTGATGATGCCCTGGGTGGGACAGATGGTGCATGGCAGGGTTTATGTCTAGCTTTAGGATATTCACACATACACAACTGAAAAATTTAGTTGCTCAGTTTTACATAACGGGGGGCTGGAGAAAGACATTTTTCATCTGTACAGAATTTATGTTGCCCTCACATTGATTCAGCTGTAGAGCCACAGCTATTCGGATTTCTACAGACAATAAATGTAAAAGTTAACACTGGGCTTTTGAAAAAAAAAAAAGAGAAAATCAATCCGGCATTCAGGAACAGAGTCCTTACTAAAAATGTTAACTTTACAGTTACAATGAAGACTAAAACAACGGTGATAAAAGTTCATTCTGAAACCTCTCCAAGGGAACTTTATTCCAGTGTTTATATGTTTTAAATAAAAGTTATTGTTAAATAACTTTTACAATATAATAAAACTAAATTTAAAACCTGTTCACTTAATGTGTTTTATTGAACTCGACCAGGACACAGTTACATACAGCAGATAATAAAAACACATATTATAGTAAAATAGACAGACAGACAGAAAGACGGATGGATGGACAGATACCTAGATAAAGAGACAGATAGATAAAGAGACAGCTATATAGACAGACAGACATATAGACAGATAGATAGACAGATAGACAGATAGATAGATAGATAGATAGATAGATAGATAGATAGATAGATAGACAGATAGATAGAACTCACCCATTACTGAAGCAAGTGGTCTGAGTTTAGTTTAGCTTGGCGTGTCTCAGGATGATATGAAGAACAGGGCCGCAGTTCACTGCTTATTAAACCTTAGTGTGTGTGTGTGTGTGTGTGTGTGTGTGTGTGTGTGTGACAAAAGCCCAGAGGACGATGACGGCGGCTGGGATTCGCTTTTCAATGTCGCTTTTCAATGAAGTGGACTAGAATGGAAAGCTTGAAGACCAAGCAGAATGAATGAGGAGGAGGAGGAGGAGGTCAGGGCTCTCTCTCTCTCTCTCTCTCTCTCTCTCTCTCTCTCTCTCTCTCTCTCTCTCTCTCTCTTTCTTT